>CM050165.1:342142825-342615325 GCA_027410445.1 Discoglossus pictus | reverse complement strand
TATAATAACACATATACAGTATTTCATTTATATATATATATATATATATATATATATATATATATATATATATTTATATATATATATAAATAAACACACATAGGCAGACATTTTATGTGAGACTACTAAAAGTAAGTTTTACACACTTCAAATCAATCAATTTTCAGGAAAGTAAAAGCTCAACTGAATTGTCAAAGCGTTCATCGACTGGCGCAGAGCCTGAGCATTAGTAAGACGATGATTTTTAAATAGTAATTATGAAACTATTGGCTTTTCCAGCGATTAGAAGATTCCAGTAGAACTCAACTGTCTTTATCTCAGATATTACCTTTTATATTAATATGTAAGTCTGTTTAGGAATGCACATGCCCAATAATGTAGTTATTTATTGTGTGTTTATAACCTATTGACAGCATGAACAAAGGATACAAACCATGGACCTCATTCAAATGTGATTTGGCCAATTGAATAGGGCTCTTTATAAGCACACAGCATATTTTATTTACAGAAGTGTTTAGTTAGTGAAAGCCTTGCTTTTAAATAGAAGTTCACTAACTAAAAACTTCTGTAACAAAATATGTTATGTGCTTATATAGAGCCCTATTCAATTGGCCAAATCGCATTTGAATGAGGCCCCATGTATTGCTTTTATCAAGTTGTTGTAAAGGAGAACAACTACTCTCATAAACACGTTTCAGTAGAGATCCATAACTCAGCCGGTGCAGCACTTTACTGGTTATAGTGGTTTTATTTTTAATTTTGGCTTGGTAGACATAGGAGTCAAATTTAAATATGTATTTATTTTTTACATTAAACCACTATAATTCTAAAAGTGCTATAACTCCATTATAGTGCATTTTAATTAACATGTACAAATACCTACTCACTGGTTGTTGCAACCATATATCCAGCCACTTAAATAATTTCAGATGTGTTTAAAATATTGTAATTAAAATACAGCACAATTAGAGGCCTGAAGTTCTATGCAAAGATATTCTACATGGTGAATAGAATACAACCCAAGTGGGACATCTTCCTATGCAGGATGAATTCTGTGGACAAAAGATATTCAAATGATTTTAAATTCATATTATTGACACACTATACCAACTTGAACACATATATTTTTTTATTGAGTAACATAAGTTGTTTTAGATGGCTCAAGTATCTTTTTAATGAGCTGTATAATGCAGCCTGGGCCATATTTGGGATATCCATCTGGACAGGAATTCTGAGCTTTACAAAAACACATTTTAACTTTTGGTAGATCTGATTTTATATATATATATATATATATATATATATATATATATATATATATATATATATATATATATATATAAAACATGATTATTTTCTATGGGGTCCTCACATGTGTTCCACTTCTAATTGTCTCTTCTTTGAATTGAAATTGAATCACATACAGCCTCAGTTGACTCGTGTAGAAGAACCAGAAATAAGTCACTCAAAACCTTCGCTCACAAAAAAAGTTTTTTTTTATACATAATACAAACCAGGTCTATGCATAACCTGTAAAGCTTACATTTCTGTGATATTTAGCCTGAGGGCATTGCAGGCCTCTTCATTTATTGTGGCAAACCCATATCACAATCCATGGTCAGACATCAGTAGTTCTTGTTCACTCCCATCTAAGGGTATTTCCTCATCCCAGTAGTGACCAGTGTCTTCTAATGGCACAATCATGTCAAGTATGGACTTGTTCCATTGTGTAGGATGAAGTCCACAGATGAAGCCATCGATTTATGAGATGAAACGTGCATCACCATTACCTGATGGTATTATCGACTGGTTCCTCAGAATGATTGACACGTGTCTGCGTAATCTAACACGGATGGCTACTTACTTGGAGGATGATGATATGTTTGGATGTGGATAAGATACATTTTTCTCATTTTAAGCAGGATTCTCCAATATTTTCCCTTTTTGTCTGATGGTTTAGTCTATCCGAGGTAAAACCAATTCCACATATTCTTCTGTGTGCAAAGACATTTCAGATGTATTGGGTTTTGAGCTTCCCACCATTATTTTGCTTATTCAGAAATGAGAATGAAGGTCAAAAGCACTTCTAGTCTGCAGCTTGAAACCAGACGGCAATCACAGACTTAGCCCACTGGATCATATCTGCAATCAATTTTGGTTTAAATGTGTGTTTATTATTTCATGTAAATTAGACTTTATTGTGCCTGAGTAACTTTTCTTTGGTGTACTCATTGTGTGTAAATCGCTAGTATCTTTTGCACCCATGTGTTTCAAGGATTGTGTACAGTATATCAATGTATTGAGAACATTAACAATACCTAGCAAGACCTATTTAAAATGTAAAAAAAATGAAAAACAACTTTACTTTTTAACTGTTAAATGCTGCTATAAGTACTGTAGACTCCCAGATCATGGTGTGGGACATTGCAGACCATTAAGGATTTGCAGACCTTTCTTCAGGCTTTCAGTGCAAGTAATTGAAACCATTAATACAAATCACCTCCATCTTTACGAGGCCATGATAGCGCCATCACACAGCTTTATGCAATGTATACAAAATAAAAGGTTTTTTTTTTTAATGAATTAAATTATTATCTTTCTAAAAACATTTTGGCCATGGTCAAGTTCCTCAAAAGAGCATACTATGAATTTAAGCACTTTGTAAAAATACAGAATTGCATAACAGGATATTTGTCACTCAAAGATCTGAGCCATCATGTAGAGCTATCAGAATCAGGTAGAACATGTGTAAAAATGTGTTCACTTGGAGCAGTTTTCATTGTGTTCGAATTGGATTCAAAAGCTGACATTTTACAAACTGTTTATTTACCATGAGTCAGCAGGAGTTGGCATGCACCACAGGAGCTACTGAGCTTCACGTGACAACCTGTCAGGTCCTAAAGGGACCTTAAATAAATAAATCACAAGCTCAATTAAAATGCCTATATATTGTTAGCACTGCAATAAGACATTTCAATGTTTTCCCTTTGAGATTAGAATGTCTAAATACCCCAAATGCATAAAATTAAATTTTTGTATTGCTATCTATTAAATCACACACACACACACACATATATATATATATATATATATATATATATATATATATATATAATGTGTGTGTGTTTTCTTTCCTTTAAACACTGTATTTTCACAAAAACTGTAATTATTTTTTCCATCTCAACAAGGAAATACAAAATCTGAGAAACATTTCAAGGTATTTTCCAAAACAATGAATTAAGCTGTGGTAAAATATATTAAACAGTAGTCTTATTTTTATAGAATTTGCCCTAGGCTATAAAACCTTCTGCTTGGGTCTTGCCTTATCTTGCAAAACACTGCCACCTTGTGGTTGGCATCTATAATGCCATTTGACCAAGTTAAATGATGTGTATTATTGCAGGTGCTATTCTGACAAAAAGCTTACTTTGCACAATATTGCATTACTTCATTTATATATTTTAGAGTAGATTTAGCACATGTACTGAAAGTAAAAATATAGCTACTAATTAAATAAGTACTCTGCTATAATCTTGTAAGTAGGATCATTTTACAAACTGATTTGTACTCTTATAAGCCAAGACACAAGTAACTTATTGCTGAGGCCTTTAGAGTGAATATAAAACTAATACAATATTAGTTTGTAGGAGATAAGACCATTCATAAGAGGGAAATAAGTTATACTACACTCAAGTAGGGTGAGAGCTTGATAAATCCTAGGAACCAGGAAGGCATGGCTCCTAAAACTTTATTCCTGACTCCTAACCTTTAGTAATTCATATATATATGTAATCCATTACACTACATTTTTAAAACCAGGTAACACATTATGATATATGAATGTGTGTATGTATCTGTGTGTATGTATCTGTGTGTATATATATATATATATATATATATATATATATATATATATATATATATATATATATATATATATATATATATATATATATATATATAGATATATAATAGTAAATAAAAAGTACATCTGTGTTCACATTTGAATGTCTAAAACAACTTAAAAAAACCTGCTTCCTGCTCAGAATTCTGAGAAAAACAGTTATTACACTGCATTCTGGGAAGCAGAGCTGGGACATGCAAATGTGCCCACAAATGCCTCGTTCTTCAATCCATAGCCATTATCAAACATGGCTTTCTTTAAGCTTATGCATGCTGTATTACACAGCTTTAATGCAAAGCCAAGGCTGGATTTTACACAAGCTGAGGATCCTATCCATGTACAGCTGTTTCAAGCTTACTGGCTATCATCAGCATGGAGTGGGATCTCAGCCTGTGTTGTGGAGTTTATGAGTAGATATATATATATATATATATATATATATATATATATATATATCCACAGCATGTATAGTGGAAGCTACTCTCATAAATATGTCCCATCCAAAAACAAATATTTTTAATATGCAGCTTTAGATGATTAGACTTCAAATTAGAAGTCAAATTTAAATATTTATTTTTGACTTAAACATTGAAAAATAAGCCATATACACCTTAAAGCTCTGCTTACACTCAATAAAAAAAACATGTATTATTATATCAGCGTCTTGCCCCATAATAAACATTACTAATGATTTTATCCACTGAACCCTTGGTTTAACAAATCCATTTTAAATAAATATGTAGTTTGTGTGTTTATCCTGGGATCTCTGCTCTAAATATTCTTAACCTGATTTATTTACAAGAGATGAGCTGTTATTGAGATGTCTTGTTTATCGTTTTTTAGAAAGGACTTACAGAGTGAGCATTGATTTCTGTAGCCTTCTCAGTCCATTATTTTTGATTTTACTATGAAATACGTATCTTTCTACTGGCATCTGACAAACATCATATGGAACTCATTCTATTTACCATTGATGTGTTTTGTTTGAAAAATATCAGACGCTAATGGATTTTACTTCTTTACAGACCATATTAATGCCATTAACATAAGTCTTAAAAACATTTAGCTTTTTATTTATTTATTTTATCCCATCCCACCCCTCCCTCGTGTCATTTTATTCTAGCTGTCACTTTCTATCAGTTTATCTCTGATAAATACTGAATACAAATAAGACTAATGGTTAATGATGAATTATGTGCTCACAGACAAATTAAACACAAGATTCAGGCCTTTCAACGTTTTTGGCAAATTGCCTTTCATTCCTTCAAAAGGTGATATGGGGAAAAAGTTTACTGCATTGTGTCTTTCTCTTGATAAACATCAACAGCCTTATTAAATTGCAATTTGGCCAATTGAATAGGGCTCTATATAAGCACAGAGCATATTTTTTATAAAGAAGTTTTTAGTTAGTGAAGACCTTGCTTTTGTATAGAAAAAACTTCTGTAAAAAATATGCTCTATGCTTATATAGAGCCCTATTCAATTGGACAAATCGCAATTTAATAAGGCTGTTAATGTATAGTTTTCATTTAACTCCTATTTTGCGATTAAAGGACCAGTGGATGATGAAAATAATATGTGTTTCAAAAAAGTGAGTCTAAAGCCTTTTAATTAGAAAAATATTATTTAGATCCATCCGCTGGTCCATGGAGGCAACCATGATACTTTGATGAAGACTGTGTGTATGAGAGCAACATTTACATTTCTGTAAGGGCTAAGCTGACAATGACAGAAGCTGGCTGCCTCTGAGCATATGTGGTGAACGGGGTTGGTATCCTTTTCCAAAAGCTCCAGTCATTAAACAAATCCCTCCTCCCTCTACTGTTCAATAGATTGGTCCATGCCCTTAAGTTGTCAAGATGAAAATGTATGTATGTGTATGTGTGTGTATATATATATATATATATATATATATATATATTATTCTCAAATATTTGAGTTTTTCATAAAACACAGTGGTATTTTTCTTCTTGTATCACATGCACAAATCTCATCATCTTATATTCGCTAACAGAAATGTAGTTTTCCCATTTTAACTTGTCTTTACTTTTACAATATAGTATTTGAGGTTTATTTCATACAGGTGTTAGTGTTTCATTGATGTAGACACCATAAAAGGACCACTGTAGTGTATTTAAAATTAATTCTCACCTGTTTGTTTGGAATCGACTATTAAAAATCGTATGCAGTTTAAAATAGATTAAAAGTTTATATTTTTTGTTACTTTTGAATGTGCCAATTATCCCCCTAAGTAGTGCTGCTTATTTCCACCTACCTGTGCCTAATAGGGGCATGACCAGCTCTGCTTGGAAGCCAGACTTAACAAAGTCTGACCAGTTAGTCTCTAGTTAAGACTAAGCATGCTTGGTCAAGGGGGCTGGGCTACGATGGCTCTTTAAAGGTAATTGGGCGGACCTATGGGGCAGCTGCAAGCAGCTTACAATAGAGATGTTACCTCTACCTAGTGTCGGCAGGGGGAAATATGTCAGGGGGTGGGGGTTGGGCCAGTGACATCATAGCTCAGTCTGCTTCCAAGCTCCCTGATGTCCCAGTCCCCAGACAGCACTGGACCCACCCTCTGACAAGGCACAGGTAGTAGGAGAAAAAAGACTGTGCCCAATAAACAAACATATTAAGTTTACTTTTAAATGCATTACAGTGGTCATTTAAGGAAGATAAACATGCATGGGATAAACATTATTCTAAATAAAGTTAAACTGATTTGACAACTTCTCAGTTTGTAAGTGCAAACAAAGTAATACAATGACTATCCTTATTGCACACTCCTCTAGGTGTTTAGGTGTATATAGGTGTGTTTTCAGGTGTATTTGTAGGTGTATGCTGTACGGAGTAAGCACTTCTCTCTGCAATCCTTTCTCTGTAACTTGTCCCTAATTTCAAATATATTTTTTTTCTTCAAGAACTCTTAATTTGTATGATTATATGGGGTTCTTTAAGACATGAAGATGAGCTCCTTACTTCCTATATACTTGTATGCCAGCAATCATGGTTTCTTTTCCAATGCCTTTTTGTTTCCAGTTCAGTGTCAGACAACATATTACACTTGTTTTAAGTTTAGCAAAATGGTAACATCAATGTTAGAGATGTAGAGGTGGATTCATTTGTAATAGAGGTATGGATAATGTTGACATGTGTTTTTGAGAGTGATTTGCTAGTTGTGGAGAGATAAAATGGACTCTGTAGGGCTGCATGAGGCCCCACTGTTGCCTATTACTAGTTGTACTTTAGGCTAAAACAAGTGAGCTATAAGTAAAGGTGATTTTATCTTTGGATATATAAGCTGATTAAATAATTTTAAAAGTTTTATGAACGGATACATTAAATAAGCTAGTAAAAACAACAGGCTCTATCTATTAGTGTAGATGTTTCATTTAAATCTTGAATATTTTTAAGGCTTTTTTAAAGATAAAATGTTTTGGAGAGACATTATCCCTTAAAATAACAAAATATGTTGAGAGTTTCTTGTCTATAAATATGTCCATTATCATACATGTATTGTAATGACTTAATCTCTGTTACAGATCAATCCATTTTGATAGAGCAAGCGAAACGCGTGAAAGAAATTGAAGCCATTGAGAGTGATTCTTTTGTGCCACAAGCATTCCGATCAAACAGGGAAACGAAAACTGTAAGTATGCCATGTCTTGTACAGTCACAACAGGGAGTCATTTACTTCTGTATGTCACATTTTATGTGTTGTGAATACGACCCTATTGGAAGGTATTTTGCTTTACTATAGGAGTAGGCAACATTGATCCTGGAGTGTCAGACGCAAGCTAGCACATGATTTAGACAGAATGATGAGGCAGTGATTGACTCCTGAGCACAACAGAGAAATCCTAATGTCATGGCATGTGTTTGCCACCAATGTTGCAAATCCACTTTTTAGTACATGGATAAAAGGTTATTGTATGACAGCACTTTACGCATGGATGCCATTATACAAACTGAGTTACCTAAATTGTCAAGAGAGGTACTAACCCCCTTTATAGAACCCATAATTAGATAGTATCAACAGTTCTGGAGACTGTATCATCAAAAGGATATTAACAGATTACAAATAGTTCACAGAAATGGACTAATACGGTGCCTGGTATAAAGACCAAGCTTACAAGAATAGACTCCATGACCTGAATATGTATGGCTTAGAAGAGAGAGGGTTTTGCTACAGATATAATTAAATAACGTTCAAGAAGGAAGCGTCTTTGATAAAAAGTTGAAAGGTGAATCATTTAAGGGTAATGTGAGAAAGTACTACCTTACAGAAAGAGTAGCAGATAGGTAGTAGTGGAAATGGTAGAGTCAAACATAGCTAAGTAATCCTGGTATAAGCGTATAGCAATCCAGAGGCTTCATTTATCCAAATGTTTAGGTAGATATAACGGGAAGTTGGGCCTTTTCGATTCGTATCCATCAAGTCTATATTTCTATATTTAGATGCCACTTTACATATCTATACTAGTTAAAACCTCCATGTTGCCTAATTTAAGCTAATATCTTTAATACATATTTGTAGTTTTACTTTGTTGCACTGCTAGAAATACTGTGAAAGAAAACTGAAAATTAAATATATTTTCTTACAATTTACACACATTCAAAAGCTTCTAGAAAACATAGCTAGAGTAGATTGTATTTGTACTTCATATTGAGTTTCTGCCTTCCTTCAAATAGTGCATGGTATAGATAGCATAAACCAGGACCAAATGACCTTATTATATACGGAGGATATTATGGTATGGTATGGTAATGGCTACGATACAAGTGGTTTATGGTAATGTATAAGATAGAAGTGGGTTATGGATAAGATAGAAGTGCGTTATGGTGAAGGATAGGATTGAAGTGGTTTATGGTAATGGATAAGATAGAAGTGGGTTATGATAAAGAATGAGATAGAAGTGGTTTATGGTAATGGATTAGATAGAAGTGGACTATGCTTATGGTCAACTTCATACTATAGAACATCTTAGTATTTCGATTTTTAAACTGCAGGCATTAAACAAAACAACCATATTACATGCAACATCTTCCTAGTAGGGGCTGTAATGGTTAATGTAATAACAAAATTAAATTGTTTGTTTGGTATATCCTAAATATAAGGTATAGCGAAGTAATAAATATGTTTTTTCAACATATTAGATATCGCAAGCTCTTTTTATAAAACACCACTGTGCGTTGCCTTGATGTGCAGCGACAGAAGTCTTAAGTAGTGAAGAGGTTAAACATGTTTATTTCAGCTATTTGCAAAGCATAGGCGCTAAAGTATATTCTCAGCAACTTATCATCTCCAAAGTAATTGACAAAGGGGTGGAGGGCTGAACGCAACCCGAAATGAGTTTGTCAATTCTCTCAGACTGCTGTGTATGTCTGGAGAGGAGACAGTTTATGAGGGAATGTTTTCTTGTCCAACATACTTCACAGAGAATCATGCTCTATGACAGCCCTGAAGGTCAAACTGGAATTTATTTCACACACACTGCTGTGCGAGGTCTTTATTCACATCTCTGCCCTGTGTAACTGTACAGTAGCCATTTTAAACTGATTTATAGGGATAATTCATGTTCGGCTTGGTTGTATTTCAAGACATTTAATATGCTTAACATGGAGTATATTTAAGTACCACAGCTTTAATAATGTTTTTTAAGCTGGTTAGTTTCCCTGGAAATATAGGTTTGTACATTATCAGGGTTAAAACCGTGAGGCATTTTATCATAACTTACTGAAGCTGTTCAGAAATAAATAAATAACAAGCCATTTTGTAGAGATGATTAATTTGTGCAATGATCTAGTCATTTGTAATGGAAGCTTGTAGGGTGATAGAACAAGTTCTGCATATTCTGTTTGCAGTGTATATGACGTACATGGAAATCATATTGTGTGATATATAGACAAGCACAGAAGGTGGACAAAAATAAAAGATTGCTAGAAATGTTACAAATGTAATGTGATGATCTTATTACTGCAGTGTCATAGACAAGGGACACGGTACTATCAGCAGTGTGAATATATGTAGTGTACACGTCTCGTACACAGTCACACAAAGATATACACTTTGTCAAAGACACACTGTCAGATGCAATATTTCCTCAAGTGAGGTCCACAGATTTTTTTTTTTAATGGAAGTGTGAATTTTATATTATTTGTATTAAACTAGCATTTCAGCAGAATGACTGACCGTGTAGTAACAACATATTCAGTCTTTTTTTAAAAGATTACAATAATTTATAGACTGAAACTGGGTAAAATATTTTATTTTTTTTGCTTTGTTTGCCTAGAACAATAAGCCCCAAGACTAAAGCTACACACTTTTAGAGGGCAACCAGATTCTTCAGTTTACCATGCAGTGAAATAGTGTGTATAAATGCAAAGAAATGTCATGGCATTTCTTTCTGTGAGTACTCCTGACACTTTCTGCCATACTGGATATATTAATAAATACACATGCACTTATGCTTCTCTATATATGGTTATCTTAGGATAAAGACATAGCAAGGGGGTAGGAAGAGTAGTAATTGTAGCATAGCAGGTGCATCAACCTGAATGTGCCTAGGTTGCAAAAATCCAAATGTGCCCCTAACCATAATACATAATACAGATGGCCTTGGGTTACAGACAACCCATACATAAGAATGGGCTCCCAATACTTTTTATATGAGGTTTTCTTTATGTTTGAATTCAAAGAAAGAGGACAATAGTTTCTGTAACTTATTATAACCGCACAGGGGGATTATTATTATTACACTGTATTAATATTACCACATATGAGCCATTATATTATTGTAATTTATATTCATCCGGTATCCGACTTACATACAAATCCGACTTAAGAACTTTCTCAGAAACAGATCTCGTTCTTTACCCAGAGACCACCTAGATACTAAAAAAATGTTACTTTTTCATCTTCAAGTTAAACATGAGATTATTTTTCATGATTATATTATTTTCCATCTTTCCATCTTTCCCTTTAACATTTGAACTGTCGAAATGAACTCCATAAACTTTATTAAGAAACGCTGCTCAAAATCTGTAATAAAGGTTTAGTTCAAAATCTCGAGTTCTTGTTAACACTATTTTTATGGTCATAGCAATCATTGTCTCTATAAATCTGTCCAAGATATAAATAGTCACTTTATCGGTGTGGGGTGCAGGAGATTGAGGACCTGTCTTAATATACCATGGCATACTGAAGAGATAAATATTTTCTAGGGTTATTACAGCCATAAATGGCTGATTTAAGTGAAATGATTAATTTTTAGCAGTAGATTCTTACCCCATTATCCCTCACATAAACATATTTAGACTGCTTCACCTTCATGTCTGATGTCTTATTGGACACTTAATCTATAAAAGGCTGACCCTGCTATAGATCAGTGTTCAAGTCATGACACCCTATGTGATCTGTATAGAGACTGCAGTTCCAGATATTATACAGTCTTTCCTATATCTCTTAAATATAAAATCTATAAAAAATAGCCAAATAACTTTCAATTCCTTTCAAAATGAGATACCTTTAATTCTTGTAGATTTGATGTCTTGATTAGAAAGACACTTCTTATTTGTTTGGCCATGTTTTCCCTTGTTTTAAGGCTAATTATCCACACTAACAATGTAAATGTAGCTTGTTTATGTCAGTAGGTAAAACGGAGGAAAATCTAGCCTGCTATTTAACATTAACATATTTATTATTGTTAACATTTTCTCTATATTCAAGGGAAAAGTAAAGTAAAATGGGTCAATATATGAACAAATTAGAAAGTATACAGAAAATGTGCCTGACACCAACAGGGAAAAACTGTCTGACGAGAATGAAAGGAGGAAACGGGAGTGAAGGAGAGATGCACATTGTGAGAAGAGGTCTTTTGGATAATTTGGAGGCAAAGACAGACAATTCAGATCTATATGTATATTATACAGTAAAATACTACCACTAATTTCATAACGTGTTTGTATGATTTGCCTACAGTTGAGTTGTACTGAAATCCAGATCTTTTTTACAACTGAGATTATGTTTTTGTCAGGCAACAGAAAGTATAGAGACAAGACATGAATCTGCAATACTGGGATCAGGGGCTATTGACTTTTTCGAAGATGAAAAAGATACGGAGATTGGTGACGTTCCAACTGCTATCAAATATATGGATGATAACTGCCTGGCACATCCAAACGTAAGTCTTATTATCTGCCTATATAAATATGAGGATATATCTGCATTCACAATATTGTTATATACTAATGGGGAAGTCAAAAAAGTCAAACCTAAGAAGCAAAAATGTGTTTGATATTTACGTGCAATGGTTATATCGAATCATGTTGTTCTCTAGACATAGTCAGTTTTCAACTGAGCTCCACCATTGACTTCAAAAGTTGTATAACTAAAAATGATTGAGCTCCACCTTTTTCTTGCTCACACCCCATCTCTTCTTCCTGTCCACAGTCCACCTCTTTCTCTTCTCATGTCCCACTCAATCTAATAACGTTTGGTGTAAAGTGAATTCAAGATGAGCTCATTGCTAAAATGGCTTTCCCTGAGTAGTCTGATCCTAGTCTGACTAACAAAGATCTCATGATTTGCATCTCTGATGCATTTTACACCTTGTATTTACCTACATCATAGCTCGCCCTTTGTGACATAAACAAACTTTACATAGAATTCAAATGAGAAGTACTCTGATTGGCGGTGGCATTTTAGATACTTTGTGAACATTTTAAAGCCCATTATTACAGTATGCACTTTTGAAGAACCTATTTATTTGTTGATCCTCATGAGCAAAGCATGAGGATCAACACATAGGTAGGCATGGTAAACTGAGTTCCCAAAATAATACATAGCTAATTACAAATACTTCCTTTTTTTCTTGCAGCTATACATCGAGAAGGCCGAAGCGGATGAGAAATGGTATAAGAGATTAATGTCACTTCGCCAAGAAAGACTGATGGGCAGTCCTGTGGCCTAACTATCAATGACTCAACTGTCGGAGAACTCCATGTCTATTTACATGATGATACATTCAGGATTTTGTTTGGTTACGTTTTCTTTTCAGTGTTTTTATTAAAGATGTCAACACATTCAACTGTGCCTCGTAATTATATTGTTTTCATGGGAAGTACTTTGGCTAGTAATGTGGACCATGTTTAACCAAATGGTATATTCTGTAGATAATCTATAGAGAGGAGGTTGTTGTTTAGTAGTTCAGCTGTGTCCAACCTTCCATGACACTATACGCAACACATCTATTGTTATGTCTCTGGTCATGCGTATCCATAAGGTTATCTTGGCAAAGATAGTGGAGTGGGTTGCCAGTTCCTTCACCAGTGGGCCGCAGTTTGTCTGACCTCTATGATTTGACCTGCCCATCTTGAGTGACTGTACATGGTTTAGCTCACAGTTTCATTGTAGTACACAAGCCCCTTCACCAGGACAAGGTAGTGACCCAGAAGGGGGTATAGAGTAGCTTTAAATACTTATTATAAAGTAAAAGCTCTATTTGAACAAAATAATTCTTTGGATTCATGTAATTTAATGTATTCCAAATGAACAAAGTATTCATCTATAAGTCTCTTATAACACTAAAAACAATTGAATGCAACTTACTACACTGCATTCTTCACTACTTTCAGCCTCTCTCCAATCCTATATGAAGTCATTTGCTCTGGAACATGCCCCATACAAATAAATTGAGATAAATTCTTCAACAGCACCTAGAAGTGGATTTCAATTTATGGTTTAACTGGAAGCAAAAACAAGTGCTTCTACTTTATGAGCTGAAATAGAAACCACTATTGTACAGAAAATGATTTTGGATAGTATTCAGTGTTGAAAAATAGGCTCGATCATAAAGCTTTGATTTAGTTGATTCCTTTGTATTGGACGTTTTATATTTTCTTGAAATACTACATTGCTCTTAATAAAAGATTATAGAACAAAGACTAAAATAATGTATTTGCAAAGGAAACAAATGAATTCTGTAAAGGCACTGCCAAATTACAAGGTTATTAGATCATTAAACTTTGATATGGATAACAAATTAAGTGCACTGGGTTTGTACAGCTTGAGAAGTGCACCTAACCGTTCTAATGTGCGAGACTGGAATATATTACTTGCGGATCCCACAAGTGTCTGTGACTCAACAGATGTGCTTTCCAGCGTGCAAAACACAAAAGCACTGTGGAAAATGTGTTGCTATGTATCTGCTGTGCTGTGGTGATCACTTGGTAACACCTTCTGAGACACTTTTGCTGCAATTGGGATGAAAGGAACTTTTGCATGAAAGATTGAGAATTCAGAATATTGTTCTGGGGATTTAAAAGCATTTCTTGTGGAAGGTTATATTACACACAAACTTCATAAACTGGCTCTCAGATGCTGATAGGCATGATCCGAAAAAGTTTCTTAAAAAGAACTGGAATAAATGCATGAAGTTAGGAAAACAGCAATGCCCTTTCTTGTTAAAATAAAGATACCAAGTTATATGTTATGCTAATGCACATATTTTATCTTATGAAGAACTTGACTTGATAAGTGCCAAATGTTTTTAAATTAAAAATAAATGAAGTGCAGTATTTAATTTTAACTATTGTGTTAATTTTTTTTTTAACAGCCACAGGGAAAGGACTTTGGATGCACATTAAATTTAATTTCACTGTTATTGAAAGATTGCCTCAGTGTTGGGGAACTTAAAAGGCCAGTGTAAGCACTTTTCATGTTAAATCAATTTTTTTGGGCACCCCGTCCTATGTGCGCATAACAATTGCACGCAGACAGCAGCATGCCGACAATTGTGCATTGTGGAAATACAACCGGCAAATGCACACTGTTAAGAGCGTGGAAGCTTGAACTATCTAGCTATCCTAGGACCCTCAACCCCCCCCCCCCTAATCCTAAGCCCCTAAGCCTAACCCTAAGACCCCTAACCATCAGACCTCTAAGCTTAACCCTAACCCTTAGACCCCTAAACCTTACCCTTAGACCCCTAAGCCTAACCCTTGGACCTCTAACCCTTAGACCTCTAAGCTTAACCTTAGACCTCTAACCCTAACCCTAAAACCCCTAAGCCTAACACCCCTACACTCACCTTAGATCAGTCCACGGCGCACAGTTGTTGGGCGCTCAATTGTCTTGCACAATTGTTCTGCGCGCTTACGACGGGATACCATTTTTTTATATTAAAACATATATATTTTTAACAAATTAAAAATTAAAGCATTAACAACATTAATGGCCATTGCTATACCCCTCCCCAACTCTCTCATTGTCCTGTGCGCACTGAGTGAAAGATCTTAACATTATTTAAGCATTACTTCACTGTTAGTTGGAGAAGTGTACAGCAGTAACCTTAAGTGAGGTATACTGTGTTTTTAAATTATATTTCTGGCTTAAAGGTATATATAAGTTTCCCTGTTTTTACCTTTATCTCATCTAATACATGCTGCTTATATCAGACACGCACCTTACATTGAGTCATTCTATACATATACAGATTTATTTTATTTAAAAATAAAATTTGTTTTCCACACCCCCAGAGCTGCTTACATAGACACGGTGAACCTCCAAATAGAAACACTGCATTTGGGTACAGATTTTAACCCTTTACAAACCTTCAAGCCAGCAGCAGCTCAATGCAAAGATCTACAAATCCGTGTCTGGCTCCTCCGACTGCCTTCTACAAGGGAACTACACATCCCATGATTTCTTCCTGCACAAACAGCCATCACTGATTGTTACATTGTATTTAAATGTATCAGCTGCCTGTGATTGATCAAAACCAATTTAGAATTTTATGCTAATTTTATGAGGGATTTTCAGGGATGTCAACTCACAAAAGCTGCTGCTTGCAAACTCAAGAGATTTAGCAAACACGGTGAGTTTGTAAATGTTTATTTTGATATTTTTTCATGCAAAATGTTTTCGTACACTACTCTCTCAGATGCAATTATAATCCAGGAAACTTAGATATACCTTTTAAGTTTTGGTTACAAAAGTATTTTTAATTTTAATTAATGGTGAACTAAAATATAGGTTTAACAGGAAAGGTGTGTACACTGGCCCTTTAACAATAATAATGAATGTAAATGCATCTCACCATAAAATAGCTTTGCCATTCATATTCAAACTAGTAAAATGTGTTCTAGAGATGCAATCTAGAAACCCGTAGAAAAAAAAAGATTTTTTAAAAAAAATATTTACACAACTGGTGTTAGAATGAGGAAACATACAGGAATGTTGTTGTTGTTTAGTCGTTAAGTCATGTCCAACCTTATGGATCGCAGCAGGCCACTCACATCTTTCAGCCACTGCCCCTCTGAGTTCCATCAAGCTAATGTTCATTACTTAGATAACCTCATTGATCCATCTCCGCCTCTGCCGTCCGCTTCTTCTTGTGCCTTTAATGTTTCTCCGTATCAGTCTTCTCTAGGTAACCCTGCTTACTCATGATATGGCCAAAATATTTTAGCCTCATGATCATACCTTCCAGTGAACAGTTTGTCTTGATTTCTTGTAGTACTGATTTATTAGATCTTCTTGCAGTCCAAGGGACTCTTAGTAGTTTTTGCCAACACCACAATTCAAAGGCATCAATTCTATTTGTATAGTAATATCACCTAAAGCCAGAAGATGGCATACCATATGTATTCGTCTTACTCATTTGCACATATAGTTGTACATATAGTGGGTTTGTTGTCTGTTGAAGGACCATTTAGCCTTTGCACTATTATAAATCAGACTGCGGTACATTTTCATTCAATGCTGCTCTGATATTCTTGATATTATTCTTGATTTGAAAGAATGTTGTCAGTAGAAAATGCTTATTTGTTTTTTGTCACCATGTTTAGATACTACTTTTATATACTAGTAAAAACAACCTATTTGTACAAACTGTTCAAATACCTGTAATCAAAACGGTCAGTCCTACTTTGCTGCAATGCAAATTTCAGTTTCCAAAGAATACCTGGCTAATCAAAACTGTAAGAGAAAAAATACCACGTCCTGGGGAAGCAAATTAAGAAACACAGGTTTAGGAACTGGGGGGATGAGGGGGACAAATGCCCCCCAAATTTCTTATCATGTGTATGTATGTGTATAGAAGTGTTAAGTGTTCTGTGTATCATGTGACCTGTATCCCCCCAGAATTATTTTGGTTCCTACACCCCTGTGCAAGTGTAATGTTTTATAAAGGCACTTTAGTATGGAGACATAACGGTCTAACTAATAATGTCCCAGCTATCAAACATGTCAAATCATTTTGTAGATACATTAATAGCGAATACAATATTCATAAATAATGAAAGTCACAGCAAAGAAGCAGTTCAAAGTTCTTGGATTTCAAATGTTATATCGGGAGTAACATTTCCTTTAACAGTAGCAGAGATTTTTATAGCAATCACAATTGATAACAATCAGTAAAATGATCTAAAAAATATGGGAATATTGAAGTGAAAAAAAAAACCTTCTGGATCGCTACCTTGTTGTTGTGAAGGGGCTTGTATATCTCAATGTAACTGTGAGCTATACCATGTTGTGTTGCCCAAGATGGGCATGTCATAGCAGAGAAATTGCATTCCACTGGAGAAAGAACTGGCAACCCACACCAATATCTTTACCAAGAAAACCATATGGATAAGCCCAACCAGAAACAGACAGCATTCTGTGCCCGTATGGTCACAAGAGTCGGACACGACTTAGGGACTTAATAACAACAAAGTAAAAATCAACTCAACCTTAAATATGCCTCTTAAGGAGGCTGGGTCGAAATGCTCCATTCTCAACCAGTGTTTCTTTATAATGAGAATACTAAGCCATCTCAGTCACATGAACATCCCAATATTCATTTCTCTTCATAATCATTTTAAATACTGTAATCCGAGTATTCTCACTAAAATGCAGAACTGTCTAGGGGTGGATCAGGCATATTAACTTGGCAACCTTGTGACACACTTCAAGGCCCAATTTACATCTGAGACGCATTTCTTTTAATACACAGGCTGCTTTTTTTTTTAGATACTTTTGACAATTTTGTGCAGTAAGGAACACCATCACTATCAATCTTATTGCACAATATCGCATATAAATTGTATTTTCTAATATAAAATGTGTATCTTTTCACCCTATTCTTGTGTAGCTCTGCTGTTTATAAGTAATACAAAATAAGCATTAGTGTTCTGCCATTGGATGCCCTGGTTACAAAATGGTTAACTGCAGTTAATCCTTTTTAAAAATGCATTAATTAATACATGCCATCCAGTGTCTGTCAGGAAGAAAATGCAGCCTAACAAGCTCCAACATCTGAAGTAACATGAATTGTACCTAAGTCTGCAAATTAATACCAGAGGGAAATTACCCCGCATCTAATTAGCAGCGGAGTAACAAACCCTCAAACTTTTAATTACAAATATTTATTTTAAACTAATTAGAGTTTGCAGGCTTTTTAGTAAATGTGCACTTTCAGCTGCACAGTTAAAGTTTTGTTTTTATTAATTATTAGTCGCTTAAGTGCCCTTCAACGGACACTAAAAGTTGATGTCATGAGAGAGACCCATTATCAACACAAACAGATGATAAGACATTTTGTAATTAGAGACCAAACGCAGCTTCTTTATCATATCATAGAGTCCTTAGCTACACAATAACATCTGGTTAGCACAAAGCTCCCTCTCCATGTGTATAAGCCTATATATAGCTTTGCATATGGTATTTACACAATTTTCTCGACTATTTATATTAGATCTGAGTATTAATATTGTTAAACAGACACATTGACTCAAAAAAAAAAAATATGTCCATATTATGGGCTTCACATAATTATTATAATTTTTTTACTTGCCCAATATGACATCATTTAAGACTACAGATCAGGGCCCCTATTTAATTGCAAGCCACTAATTACCTACAGACTGAACTTTTAGCTGCGGGTTACAACATTTTTACATATATAGATGTATTTAATTGACTCAAGCCTGTAATTACAGGCTCACAGCCACCACACGTAAACCTTGAACCCGTACATGTCATTTCAGGGCATGATCATGATCAATTAAGCAAGCCCATAAGTTACATTTTAGACAGAGCCAATAGTAAATGAGACCGTTCAGTAAAACATGGAGTTTAGAAGTACAATTTGCAATCGTACTCACAATCCAGAAATGTAGAAATCAATAAATCAACTGTTCTAGTCCACGCGTGTTCCATGATTCCCGGGAGCGATATAACACGAAAATAGAATATTAAAAAAAAATATTTTTTATTGCAGATTTGCGAGTTTGAGACTGTTGTGCAATTAAAGCTTTTCATTGCTTTCCCGGTATTTGTAAGTACAGTAGTGTGTGTTTATTTGCTTTTGCAGTGTTACAAACAGATGTTTAACCCACTTGCGAGTCCTATCTAGTACTCGTATAATTTTTGATACATTTGACATTATGGGTTTGAAGGCAATTGCGGGCTTGTTGAATTGTTGTAATTAAATATGGATTTTGAGTTTTTAGCACTGGTAACATTTACAGGCTTGAAACATCAAAGGAGGATATAGGACTGAGTTATGTTTTGACAACCGCAGGGATTTTGAGCCTGTAACTCGCAATTTGAATGTGAGTAGCTAAATGTAGCCAATTGAATATCAGTAACATTTACTGCTCCATTACGGGCTCATGTAATTGCGACAATCACATAGGGGCCCAGGTCAGCGACATACGTCACAAGTGCTGGAAGCGGGATCATAAGTGATATTCAGTAGCACTCTGGTGAGGAGTCAGGGCTGCTAATTGTTATAATTATTTCTATATTCAGTATTTAATACAATTATATTTGATATAATGTACAGTGCCTTGCAAAAGTATTCCCCCCACTTGACTTTTTACCTATTTTGTTACATTACAGCCTTAAGTTCAATGTTTTGTTAATCTGAATCTTACGTGATGGATCAGAACACAATAGTCTAAGTTGGTGAAGTGAAATTAGAAAAATATATACATAAAACTATTTTTTAGAAATAGAAAACAGAAAATTGGCATGTGCGTATGTATTCACCCCCTTTGTTATGAAGCCCATAAAAAGCTCAGGTGCAACCAATTACCTTCAGAAGTCACATAGTTAGTGAAATGATGTCCACCTTTGTGCAGTCTAAGTGTCACATGATCTATCATTACATATACACACCTTTTTTGAAAGGCCCCAGAGGCTGCAACACCTAACCAAGAGGCACCACTAACCAAACACTGCCATGAAGACCAAGGAACTCGCCAAACAAGTAAGGGACAATGTTGTTGATAAGTACAAGTCAGGGTTGGGTATAAAAAAATATCCAAATCTTTGATGATCCCCAGGAGCACCATCAAAACTATCATAACCAAATAGAAAGAACATGGCACAACAGCAAACCTGCCAAGAGACGGCCGCTTACCAAAACTCACGGACCGGGCAAGGAGGGCATTAATCCGAGAGGCAGCACAGAGACCTAAGGTAACCCCGGAGGAGCTGCAGAGTTCCACAGCAGAGACTCTAGTATCTGTATATAGGACGACAATAAGCCGTACGCTCCATATAGTTGGGCTTTATGGCAGAGTAGCCAGAAGAAAGCCATTACTTTCAGCAAAAAACAAAATGGCAAGTTATCAGTTTGCGAAAAGACATGTGGAAGACTCCCAAAATGTATGGAGCAAGGTGCTCTGGTCTGATGAGACTAAAATTTTACTTTTCAGCCATAAAAGAAAACGCTATGTCTGGCGCAAACCCAACACATCACATCACCCAAAAAACACCATCCCCATAGTGAAACATGATGGTGGCAGAATTGCGCTGTGGGGATGTTTTTCAGCAGCCGGGAATGAGATACTGGTCAGAGTTGAGAGAAAGATGGATGGTGCTAAATACAGGGATATTGTTGAGCAAAACCTGTACCACTCTGTGCGTGATTTGAGGCTAGGACGGAGGTTCACCTTCCAGCAGGACAATGACCCCAAACACACTGCTAAAGCAACACTTGAGTGGTTTAAGGGGAAACATGTAAATGTGTTGGAATGGCCTAGTCAAAGCCCAGACCTCAATCCAATAGAAAATCTGTGGTCAGGCTTGAAGATTGCTGTTCACAAGCGCAAACCATCCAACTTGAAGGCGCTGGAGCAGTTTTGCAAGGATGAATGGGCAAAAATCCCAGTAGTAAGATGTGGCAAGCTCATAGAGACTTATCCAAAGCGACTTGGAGCTGTGATTGCCGCAAAAGGTGGCTCTACAAAGTATTGATTTTAGGGGGTAAATAGTTTTGCACATTGACTTTTTCTGTTATTTGTCCAATTTGTTGCTTGCAACACGATAAAAAATAAATTAAAAAAACATCTTCAGAGTTGTGGGCATATTCTGTAAATTGAATGATGCAAATCCTCAAACAATCCATGTTAATTCCAGGTTGTGAGGCAAAAAAACACAAAAAAATGCCAAGGGGGGTGAATACTTTTGCAGGGCACTGTAGGTATTTTGAAAACATTTAAAGAGAAGTGAAGTGTGACTTGATCAGATGAGGAAAAGGACAATAAATGTTGTGGGGGTGTTGAAACTGATCATATGTAATTTAGGTGAATTTGGGTAATGATGTACTGGTATGGTGGGACAGGGTTGATATGACCACATGGGGGTTAGAAGAAATCTAATGTGGGGAATTTAATAAGATAATGCTGTAATGTTTGTGATTATTATTCATTTTCTAAAATTGTATGTTTTATATTTATACTAGCGAATTGCCCGTCAAAAAATGACGGCAATGAAATTGTAAGGTAGCTAATGCTGTTTAGTGTGTAATAATGAAATATATAATACATTAATAAATGAATATACTTTACCTATTTTAAAGCATTGTGTGGAAGAGCTGTGAATGTGTTTTGATGTTGCTGCAGCATTAGTGGTGTGGATCTGCTGTGTAAGCGTGCTGAATGTGTGCAGTGTAACACTGTGCGTGCGCGAGCACAAACCGTTAGCGTAGTCGTGTACTTCCGCATTGGCGTAAAATGGCGAGTAATGTGTGGTATACGTCTGTATCGGAATATCCGTAGGTGTTTTGTGGTGTTTTGCGAGTTTCTTGTGGTGTTTTGCGAGTTTAGAGTGCTGTAGCCTCGTTTTCGTTTTGTTCGGCGGCCATTTTTTCTCTCGCTTCAATTTTTTTTTAGTCTCTAAACTGTTTTATTTCGAGTAAAATCGAGGTGTAAGTTGTATTTTTGAGGTCCTGGGTGCTCCCTCTTGGTGTAGGTAAGTTTTTTATGTATGTGCTGTGTGTATGTATTGTGTTTTACATTTTGTAATGTTCGCTAGTTGCGTCCGAGTGTTGCGAGGCCGTAATGTGTGTGAACGTGTGTCGTATGTTGTTTGCGAGTGTCGTAATGTGTGTGTCGTGCTGTTTGGTTTGCGAGGTAAAGTTTGCGAAGGCCGCAGTTGCTGGCATGGAGCGCCGAAGGCGCTCCATGCCAGCAACTGCGGCCCTCGCTTTGCGAGGTCCTCATGTGCTGGCATGGAGCGCCTACGGCGCTCCATGCCAGCAACTGAGACCCTCGGCCACTGCTTCGCGAGCCCGCAGCGTTAGCAACAACTCGTACGCTCACAACTATATATGTGATATGTTACATATATTGTGCTCCAGAGTATAATCAGAAGTCCTTATTGTATGTTAAACATATTCATGCCTAAAGGGACTTGGAGGGTTCCAAGTTTTTGATATTAACATATACTCCCTAAGTGTTCATTTGCATATTTGGCTATCATGTAATTAGCAAGTGCTTAAAAGCTCTGTTTTTACTTACCACAACTTTCCAAACAGTCCCTGCAAAGGTCCGTCCCCTGTAGCTCATGCATACAATGTTTCTATAGTACTAGATGCACTAGCTAATGAAATATGGTTATTTATAGGAAGTTTAAATATGCAAATAAACACTAAATTTAGTTTATTTGATATTTATTTCAATATTAAAAACAGGGAACTCTCCATGTTCTTTTATAGTGTTGCAACTTTTCATGAGCAGAAAGGTAAAATACTATTGATGATTCTAGAAGCTGACCTTTAAAGAAAATTGACAATTCATAATAGCGCTGTTCGAGATAATTCCTCAAATCTTTTGTCTCATGGCCAGAGTTACAACCAATGGTGCTTCTTCAAAGTCTTACAATTTCTACTGCTATCACAATGGATTGTCCTCTCTTTTTGTCATGGTTATGGAGGTATTACACTCCTGTATAAGGAAAAATACTCCGAGATTGGGTATTCTCACAAGAACACCATACTAGCATGTTTGCAGATGATATGCTTCTGATATTCACACACTCCTCCAATGAGTCATCTCGTGCAATATCTCCCTACATGGGGTGAGCATTAAACCATGACATATAGAATCAATGAGAGCATTGACCTCTCCCATATATCTTTATCCTTGGGCATTAATGTACTGTCCAGGACTTGGCATGAGCCACACTGAATTACTAGTTTTTTTTCTCTTGGTTTAAATGGTGCTACTTAATATATGGCATCATGAATAAGATGCATGTATTTATATGTCATTATTCATGTTGCTTAAATACTAATTGCCAGCAACTGCGACCCTCGCTTCGTTGCGCAACAACTTATATGCTCACAACTATATATGTGATATATATATATATATATATATATATATATATATATATATATATATATAATATAAAACAGAGTCTATATTATTATTTTCCTTCACATTTTCTATAGCTCCTCAATTTCCTGATAATATACTGATAACACTGTTTATCCACCTACTTACCTGTGGTGGGTATTACAGGCAAACCTGCTTCACAATAAAAAAAAAAACATCTTCAAAGTTGTGGGCATATTCAGAAAAAATATACAGTGCCTTGCAAAACTATTCACCCCCTTGGCATTTTTCGTGTTTTGTTGCCTCACAACCTGGAATTAACATGGATTGTTTGAGGATTTGCATCATTTAATTTACAGAGCATGCCCACAACTTTGAAGATGTTTTTTTTATTTATTTTTTATTGTGTTGCAAGCAACAAATAGGAAAATAACAGAAAAAGTCAATGTGCAAAACTATTTACCCCCTAAAATCAATACTTTGTAGAGCCACCTTTTGCGGCAATCACAGCTCCAAGTCTCTTTGGATAAGTCTCTATGAGCTTGCCACATCTTACCACTGGGATTTTTGCCCATTCATCCTTGCAAAACTGCTCCATTTCCTTCAAGTTGGATGGTTTGCGCTTGTGAACAGCAATCTTCAAGTCTGACCACAGATTTTCTATTGGATTGAGGTCTGGGCTTTGACTAGGCCATTCCAACACATTTACATGTTTTCCCTTAAACCACTCTAATGTGTTGCCTTATCAGTGTGTTTGGGGTCATTGTCCTGCTGGAAGGTGAACCTCCGTCCTAGCCTCAAATCACCCACAGAGTGTTAGAGGTTTTGCTCAAGAATATCCCTGTATTTAGCACCATCCATCTTTCCATCAACTCTGACCAGTTTCCCAGTCCCGGCTGCTGATGTTTCACTGTGGGGAAGGTGTTCTTTGGGTGATGTGATGTGTTGGGTTTGCACCAGACATAGCATTTTCTTTGGTGGCCGAAAAGTTCAATTTCAAGTCTCATCAGACCAGAGCACCTTCCTGCATACATTTTGGAAGTCTCCCACATGCCATTTTGTTTTTTGCTAAAAGTAATGGCTTTCTTCTGACCACTCTGCCATAAAGCCCAACTCTATGGAACGTACGACTTATTGTCGTCCTATGTACAGATACTCCAGTCTCTGCTGTGGAACTCTGCAGCTCCTCCAGGGTTACCATAGGCCTCTGTGCTGCCTCTCTGATTAATGCCCTCCTTGGCCGGTCCGTGAGTTTTGGTGGGTGGCCGTCTCTTGGCAGGTTTGCTGTTGTATCATGTTCTTTCCATTTGGTTATGATAGATTTGATGGTGCTCCTGGGAAACATCAAGATTTTGATTTTTTTTATAACCTAACCCTGACTTGTACTTCCCTTACTTGTTTGTAGAGTTCCTTGGTCTTCGTGACAGTATTTGGTTAGTGGTGCCTATTGCTTAGGTGTTGCAGCCTCTGGGGCCTTTCAAAAAAGGTATGCATATGTAATGACAGATCATGTGACACTTAGATTGCACACAGGTGGATATCATTTTACTAATTATGTGACTTCTGAAGGTAATTGGTTGCACCAGAGCTTTTTATGGGCTTCATAAAAAAGGGGGTGAATACATACGCACATTCCAATTTTCGATTTCTAAAAAATAGTTTTATGTATATATTTTTCTCATTTCACTTCACCAACTTAGACTATTGTGTTCTGATCCATTCAAAATTCAGATTAACAAAACATTGAATTTAAGGCTGTAATGTAACAAAATAGGTAAAAAGTCAAGGGGGTGAATACTTTTGCAAGGCACTGTATATGATAGCCTTCTGGGCAGACTCTCTTTTTTCTCACTATGTACATCTAATGAGGAAGGGGGGGGGAGTTTAAAAAACAGCATTAGATTTATTTTCTCATAAAAATATTTTATCGCAAATCTTTTACCACATAAAATTATGGCCCTTTAAAAGCATATTTAAATGGATAAAATATATTTAAATGTGTATGAAAATATAGTTTTGCATGAAAAATACCAATATAAACATTAATAAACATACCCAGTGTTCGCAAATGTCTTCAGGTTTCTGCCACTTGATTTTGAGAAGTAATGCCCATTGAAAACCTTAGTTAAATTAAAATAAAATGCATAATTCCTTTTGGCCAATTACAGGCAGCTATAACATTGTTTCTAATGACTGGGAAGTCAGTTTGTGAAGGAATGCATTATGGAATGTGTAGTCTTGTTTTCCCCTGCACAAGGAAGCAAGAAGGAGCTCATACATTGCTATATTGATATCTGTATTCTGCTGCTGTTGGGTTGAAGGTTAGTATAGGTTAAAAATGGAGCGTTTCTATTGGTAGGTACTAGATGCCTATGTAAGCAGCTCTAGGGGGGCGTGGAAATCATTTTTTTTAATAAAATAAATCTGTATGTATAGAGAATGAAGCAATGCAATGTGTGTTCCTGATATAAGTAGCGTGTGTTAGTTTAGGAAAAGTTTAAAATATGAAGCTTACATATACCTTTAAAAGAAAATATTGTTAATGTATTAACAATTAAATGCTATTATTCTGTTTGGGTATCTGACTACCTCTTTTCGCAGTGGTAAGGGTCATAAAAGCTCCAATGGAACTTAACTGGAATGCTATCTGTATCCAAGGTCCCCACACAGGTGACTCATTTTTTAATATAAAAAAACGATGGCTGTCCTCATTAAGAAAGATTACATATCAAGATTAAGAAATGATTGATTTTTGTTTTATATGTTGCTTATTTTTATGCCAACTCCCCTAATAGAAAATGCAATACACATGGGACTAAAGTGATCCTTTATAAATTAACAGAAAATTGCTAAAGCACACTCATAATTTATAGAAACATTGCCATCTTTTCTATATGTAATCCCTCTACCTTTAGAAAATAACAAGCAATGTGAATTCCCATAGGCATATTTGTGAGTAAGAATTTAGAAATCGTCTAGGTCATATTAACTTCCTAGTCCTATTTATGTACACCTCCATGTGCAACCTCAGCTATTTCTATTTTTACATTGCCTTCCCTATCCTTGCACACATAAATTAGACAGCGGTACTATTTTTTGCAATCCCTTCTCTGCAGTTGACTCTCGAGCTCTTTCCTTATAACACAGATAGATCCTTATACTGCTGAAATGGCTGTTACATTTCATAACCGCAATTGTTTTATTCAGTCATTTTCATTAGGAATATTGAATTATGCACCATGGTAAAAAATGTAGTCATTTGAGCCCCCAGCTGGAGGAGTGTGAAGTTATGTGGTAACATTTCAATGCCAGCGACCAGGAGGAGCTTTTTGTTTGCCAAGAAAGAAAGGTTGCTGCTTCTGAGAACCTGTTATGCAACAACAAAGGAAAAACCATATGATCGTACTGAGCAATTAAAGGGCCACTGAATGGATTTTCCTTTGTGGCATATAAAAGAGGGCATTTGATAATGTTGAACAGAGTTTTGTATTTAAATTAAACTCCTGGAGCAGAATATACTGCTTTGAATATATAATTATCTCTGGAAGTTTGTCCCTATCAGCCAATGTGCAGCAATACAGCTGTATCATACGCGGGTAACAATGTATACTCGCACATATTGCTCACATAGAGGTTTTTCCTGTGGCATTTCCTGTTAGTTTCCAATAAGTTTACATACATTTTACGGAATATATTTTCGTTAAAAAAATACCCTTTTATAATGTTTGAAATGTGCTCTTTTAAATGCATGAAAGAAAATGTGCATTTTATGTTCCTTTTCTTTACTTAGATAGTTATCAATATAGATTGCAAGGGAACACTTCCCTTGGGTAAGTACCCAATGTTTGCCAACTGTCTCTCATAATTGATAACAGTCTTGAACATGGAGATAAGTCCAGACATGGGAGCTCAGGGTGTGTTCTACTGCACAACAAAATAATCAATTCAACAAATTAAAGGAAATAATGATCCCCTATGTTTTCAACTAACCTCTGTTATAACAAAAGCCTAATTAAGTTTTTTGGATATAATGTTACCACTCTTTTTCCCACAATGAGTTCAAAAGGTAATATTTTTGATAAGAGAGTGTGTGTGTGTGGGTGGGGGGGGATCTAACAGCTTGACAACATTGGGGGTCATTGTTTTTGCCATCACAGAGATACATAAGCAAACTGAGATTCTAATTAGCACCTTAAAGCAGCTGATTAGTACACAAGAGCCATACACCTGCAAAAAAATAAAGCACAAACAATTGAAAAGTTATCAGGAATTACTTATTTTAGAACAAAAAGCCTATAAATACTAATACTATATATATATATATATATATATATATATATATATATATATATATATATATAGTACATCTGTGTTCACATTTGAATGTCTAAAACAAGTAAAAAAAAAAACCTGCTTCGTGCTCAGAATTCTGAGAAAAACAGTTATTGCACTGCATTCTGGGAAGCTGAGCAGGGACATGCAAATGTGCCCACAAATGCTTTGCTCTTCAATCCATAATTAATTTCCAACATGGCTTCCTTTAAGCTAATGCCTGCTGCATTACACAGCCTTTATGCAAAGCCAAGGTTGGATTATACACAAGCTGAGAATCCTATTCACGTACAGCTGGTTCAAGCTATCATCAGCATGGAGCGGGATCTCATCTTGTGTTGTGGATCTTATGAGTAGGTAGTGAACCACGACAATCATTTAATATATGGTAGGCAAAAGAGCGATAGAAGCCCTCCACCCTACAGTAAATATATATATACTTTAACTTACACACAAGAAACAATAGAATTATATCACCTTAGTGTACTCTTATTCATGTTTTAGGTACACCTGGTAAGACACCATAAAGCAAGGTTAATCATAATCAAACATGTTTTACCAGTTTCCAGTACTACTGTCAACATTATCTCAGTATCCGAAAGTTTGTTCATAGCTTGCAACCTGCATAGTATATAGATATTGGGAAGTCATTAACTCATGTGAACAGGGACAGTATGGCTGCCCTTTTATGTGGTGGATGTTGGCAAATGTTCAACATTAGTTCTTCCTGACCCGCTGGAGAGAAGTTCCAGCTTAGGGCTTATAGGATATTTCAAAATTCAAACTCCAAAACTAAACTAATAAGTAATGAACAGTTACCCAAAATTACATGGGACCTATTGGAGTTGCTGTATAGAAGAAGGAGAAAACACAAGCTTTAGTAAAGTATCGGTTACAACCAGAAAAATACCATTTAAATCTAAAATCCTGGATGGAATCCTTCTGTTTCATATCCAGTTAGAGAGGCCAAGCTGCCAGAAAGATAGATATGTCAACTTAGTGTCTCCATTACGGGCCACTGCAACAAAGAGAGTCAAAGAGAAATGTTGTAAAACGTGCAAAAGCAAGATATGAAGATATCAGAATCTCATTATTGTCATTAGCATGTATTCCAGTTTGTTGTTGTTGTCGTCGTTGTTCAGTCGTTTCTGACTCTCGATGACCATATGGGCACACCATGCCAGGCATATCTGTCTGAGTTTCTGGTTGTGCTTATCCATATGGTTTTCTTGGCAAAGATACTGGAATGGATTGCCAGTTGCTTCTCTGCTATGACATGCCCATCTTGGGTGACCCTACATGAAATAGCTCACAGCTTCATTGAGATATACAAGCCCCTTTACCACAGCAGGGTAGCGATCCAGAAGGGCTTTGTTACATGGTACCGCTACCTTGTCATGGTGAAAGTGCTTGTTTACTTCAATGAAGCTGTAAGCTATACCATGTATTGCCACCCAAGATGGGCAGGTCATAGCAGAGAGGTCAGAAAAATTGTGGTTTACTAGAGAAGGAACTGGCAAGCCACTCCAGCATCTTTGCCAAGATAACCTTTGGTTAAGCACGACCAGAGACATAACGATAGTTGTGCCTTGCGTGCTGGGATCACAGAGAGTCAGACGCTACTAAACGACTAAACAACAAATATAATATAGACTTTTCGGTCCTGTTACTGAGCTGTTTTTCCCTAGTGCAAAGCCTGGCACTGAAATGTGTGGGTTGGCTGGCATAAGTTTCTCTATTTTACATTAATACAATCTCATAAGCATCCTACACTTAGAAGTTGTCCACTGTTTTGATTTGATTTTACATGCACTGAATGAAGGTTGTTTGAGAAAAGAAGAAAGGAATATATCCAACATGTATGTGGTTGATAGGAGACTTTTTCTTCTCCAGTAATTCTAACATATGTATTCTTTATTCTTTGCACTTTTCATGTTTTTTGTATATAATGACACACTTTATTCACATTGAGTTTTGAAGTGTGAATATTCCCTATGGGATTTGATATTGTCTAACTGGGATACTATAGTGAATTTACAGTATTATCACTATTATTAATATAATTATCACTATTGATACAACACATTTTTATCACTAATCAAGATTGTTAAGTACACTTTTTCTTATTCGTATTCTTGTCATGATCTTATGCTAGCCACCTGAGCATTTGTCTCTGTTTCTTTTGCACAGCAGTGTCTTCTGTTTCTGGAGACGTGGGTTACATAATTGACAAACACTGAATATACAATTTGACCTGGATTTTGCCTGCTCTGATCTGGTCTGGTAACTGTTTTTTTGCCAGAATCAAGAAGTAGTGGTCAGTTATTTTGCTTTATTACTTACGTTTGGTGGTGTTCTTTGTGTGGACTTATCTGTTGCAGACCTTGAACTATTTTTGGATTACCCTGACTTCTGGCCCACTGATCTCGACTCTATTTATGGACACCTGTTACTTGCTTCTGGCCCCATCTTCCTGCTTGTTTCAATGCCTGAACCTAGATGCATGCCATAACCATTTGGGATATTCTTTGACCAACAATTTTGCCCAACAGCTCTGGCTTTACATAACAACTGAGCCATTATTCAGTCTGAAAGAAGTTCTCCATCTAGGCCTTTTCTTGCCCAGCAGTTGGAAACTTTCACAATGGCTATACAGGTACTCCATATGTGCCTGTCCCAGATGCAAGCTCCATCACCCGTGGCCCCTACTGTTCCAGCTAATGCAGTGATGTTTCAAGCTGAGATATTCCAACCAGAACACCAAGCTCCTCTCCCACGACCAGTTTGATGATCACACCCAGAATGCATGCCAGCTGCTTTTCATGATAAAATCCACACAGTGGATTCCAGTTGTGGGATTCTTACAGCCTCATTGAAATCCGGCTGCGTTACAAAGCTATTAAAAATATATTTTTCCGCCTGTAACCCTCAGATCGTTAGCGGGTTGCTTTACAGGGCCAATTTAATAGCCGTAAGTCTTGAGGGCTATGTTACGGGATACAGTTTTACACATTGAGGGAATTTAATGGGGCTGTAAGTGCGACATCTTTTATGATCCTCATAAGGTGGCAAATGCCAAAATGAGCCTGAGCTTCCTTCTCCCTGGTCACTGGACTGCCGAGGATTATGTGGAGGATTTCTATAGATGGGCAGTTGATACCAAGTGGAATGAACCAAACCTACTTAAGCAATTCTACCAGTGCCTATCAGAGCAGTCAAAGGATGAACTGCGAACTGAGTTCAGATGCCCAACAACCTTGAGCCTTTAGCTCCTTTCTAGATGCCGGCCTTCCTCCACAAGCTCAAACTCACTTCATTCACTTCACAGTCACCAGAAATATTGGTCCCTGGATGTAATCTCATCTCCCATGTTTCCATTAATACTTGGACAACACTGGCTGAAAGCACATTACCTATATATTACCTGGACAAGCATCTCTTTCCCTGCCATACCACCTATATTCCTCCATGTTCGGTTTCAGCACTATTTACTGCTAATTGTCCTGCATCTGATCCAGTCTGCATTTGCTGATGTATTCAGAAAGAATGAGACTGACACATTACCTCCCCATAGAATCTGAGACTGTCCCATTGTTCTGCTCCGAGGAGCTAAAGTTTCTTTTGGCACAATCGATCTTGGCAGAATCAGAACTGTAAACCCTTAAATGTATGTTTGGGATAATTTAGAAAAACGGTTCATCAGACTCTATGATATTTTTAAGAAATAAATATGGAATCTTAAAGGATCACTGAAGTATCATATTTAAAGTATACTGTTTTGAAGAATGTTAAACTTGATAATGGGTAAAATGTTTCATATAGTTTAAAATAAATATTAATAGGCTTTAATTTTTAAATATTGGATTTAGTTTTGGTTTAATCATGACAGTTATTTACTCTGTCTTTGTAAAAGCCAAACAAACTAATAAAAAGAGGTGCTCAATCAGAGAACGAACTAACCTTAATAGGTTAGTTCTTTCGCCATTATAATCCACTCAGATAGCAACCTCTTTTAGCTCACTTGTGCCCTTCACAGGGAGAAATATCCTGTAGTATATCAGTCTGATCCAACTCACTAGAGTGGTCCAGCCCCGAAGTACCAGGCAATTCTACCCTGAACAGGAGAAACAGCAAACCCCAGACGTACGTTTAGGCCTTCATTTTGCCTCGTCAGTGAGGTGTAGCTGATAACTCCCTAAGGCACAGTAAGCAAGGGGTCCACGTCTGGATTCCCCTATCAAAACAAAATAGAGGTACCTTTGTAAAAGTATTAGAAACCTGAGAGGAGTGGGAGGAACTGTTGGTGAGGTGAGGTCTTTATTTACTTCTGTTTTATCTTTAAATAGAACTAAATGGATAACCCACCCAATCAAGTTACAGCCAGAGTCATCTAAATGTAACACTTTTTCTAAAATGTTTTTATATTCATATCTTGCATAGCTACTATTGTTGTTATGTTGTTACATATTTCATAATCATTTGAAGATTTTACCAAATTACAGTGGTCCTTTAAGGCCTTGCATTGACTACCCAAAGGTAAACACAGTCACTGTAAAGAACTGTCTGTATTTGATTCCCAAAACTCTTTGCATGGCTCAGGGAAGCCAAGGAGCTTTTAACTTTGATTGCATCAAATAGTAGGACTAATGGAAGACAGCTTACCAAACCAGCTATTGGCATTTCAAATACCTAGTAATGCCCCTCAAGCTGTGTATTGCTTAACTGAAGAAGTGCACATTTGAAACTGATACAGTGGAGTTCCTCAGTTTCACTGTTTCTACTGTTCTTTCCTTGAAGCATCTTGACTGATCCCAGCAAGTTTGCTGCAGTTAAAGAACAACCTGTACAGCAAATGCAGGAAGATGAGCAAAGTTTCCTTGGGTTTGAGAACTTCAAATGGAGATTTATACTAGACTTTTCACAAATAGTTCAACCCATCAAAGCCCTCACTAGTAAAAGCAGAAAAGGTATTCCAACATCTCAAGAAATTGCTCCTATTGTGGATCATTTAGATACTTCCCAATCCTTTCAATTGAAGTAGATACTTCTGAGACTGCTGCAGGGGTAGTTCTATCACAAAATCAAGGTCCTAAACAGTCGCTGCTTCAACTTTGCTACTTGTCCAGGACATTTTCTCCTGTCCAGTGAATTTCTGACCAAAAATTGCAATCCATTAAACTGGCATTATTAGAATGGAGCCACGCCCCTGAGGGATCATTACATCCAATTCTGATATACAATGACCACTGGATTTGGAGTATATCTATACCTTTAAAAGACTCCACCCATGACAAACCCAGGCAGTTTTCTTCACTAGAGTTAGACCCCACATTACCTATTAACCAGGAGGCACAAATGATAATGTGATGCATTATCCAGGATGTACTACCCCACACAAGACAACCAAACTCCAGCACCTATACTACAAACAAGCTAGAATGTATCCCGAAAACAATGAGACATCTACTACAGTTGCCTCTTTATGCTTCTTGTGTACCTCCATAAGCATTGTATCTACGTACCTCTTAAACTAAGACTGTGAGTGTAACTGAAGATACATGAAATTCATTTACCTGGCCATCCTCTTGCTCCATCAACTGTCTCAGCCCCAGAGGTGTCCAATAGACTTCAATACTTATGAAGAACAATGTTTCACCAATTTCTTCAGCGAGCTCTTCTCCTGTCTTGATTAACAGAGCTCAAGATGATGTGGTAAAGAAGATTCTGGATTCTAGTATATATGAATGGCAACTGCAGTATTTAATCAAGTGAGTGGGTTTCAGTCCATCCAAAAACTTATGGGAGCTTCATACTCCACATTTGATTTATCAGTTCCTCCTCCTCTATCCATCTATTGAAACCAGAGCCTTTGGGCACCTTGATCTTTCTCCTACTGGCCAACAGGTAGCACTTGCTAGTTTTGTTTTTGCGCAGCGTCTAAGTGTGCCCCCTCGATATGTTAAGAACTTATGTATGTGCCCACATTTCGCCTTACATCTTATACACAGTGCTTTCTGTCATTGAAAGCACATATTACATAGTTGATGAACTAGGAGTATGTGATCCGACCTGGGTTTTGCATTTCACCAACTCCAATCCAGTTGTTGCACTGATCTGGTCCTGTAACTGGTCCTTTCCAGAATCATGGAGTGCATCTTTGGATCTACATAAATCCAAAGCAAAGTAGTAGCACTCAGTTGTTGTATTGCTACAGTTTGGCATTTTTTTAGATTTACTGTACCTGTTGCTGACCAGCTTCCTAACATTGGCTCTGTTTCTGGACTGCTTCTGTTCCCGACCTCTTGTTTCCACTTCTAAACCTAGCTATCTACCCTGACCATTTGAAGTTTCAATGTATGCTTGTTTTTCAATGTTTTTAAATGAACCTACTTAAGGTATCAGTAATTATAACGAGCATGCTTGATGCATGCAGTGGAAGACCATTTAAAATATCCAAGCTATGTGAGGTTGTGGACCCGAGGTAATATATGGCATTTGCTGTATGAAAAGTTGCAGCTCCTACATTTATGGCAGTGTATCAAAGATTAATAAAATAATATATCAATATTTCAAGTGGAATTAACTTAATGCATATAGAATAAACAATATGCAATATAGGGCATTCCCAAAGCAAATAAATAATATACAATGCAAATATACCTGGAGTCCTAATAAACTGGGGATTCAGATGGATTTGATTTGGGAATGCACTATCCATTGATTATTGATTTATTTATGATCTTTATTAGGATAAAATATCTGGACATGAACAATGTTTAGCAAATACAGTATCATTGTCCTTTTTAGCTTGTGATGACTTTGTGAATGAACATATCCATCATGGACAGTATAAAGTTACAGAAACTTTTGAGCTCTTTCTTCACATGTGATTGCTTCACAGAGGCTTACAGCTCCACAACTTAATATATTCATTGACTGATATGTTGGTTCACTAAAAGTATTTACAACTTGCAAAGCAGAGTATGCTCTCATGGCAGCCAACAAATCAGTAAACCAGCTATAATAACATAAATAAAAAAGCTGCATCCTTCATCATGCTATTGGGTTAAATAAACAACTTCTCATTTATCTTCCAATCAATTCAATTGAGATGTTTATCAGTCTGAGATACCACAATGGTGAAAAAATTCTGGATGGTCTTTAGCATAATTTGCATAAAAAAAAGATATTTAAAACTATATTCATATCAGATACAGAATATCTGAATGTTGGTGCATATGTGGGTGAATTATTTAAGAATAAGTTGATTAAAACAGCTCAACATTGTGAATTCTAACACACGCACTCACCACTGGAAATACTGGTTTTACCAAATTTAAGTTATATCTATAAATATATAATTAAGTTAAAAAAGCTGCGTCAGATGATTTCCCCGACATTAATAAGCAGGACCTAAAAAACTATTCTGATTGTGGCCAAATGAAAAAATTATTTACATTTACAATGTTCTAAAAAGTGGAAATATTAAGACAACCAAACCTATTGTGACATTGGGTTCAGTAGCGTAAGATTGAAATACTAAGACAAAGTAAATAATGATGTGCTACAGAGAAATAAATGATTTAAAGAAGGGTTTTAGAATAAATTATATAAGGAAAGCAATTAACCCAGGTCTTTGACAATGAAATCAGAAAAATACTGTAACTGGAGAGAAGTTTTCCTCTGAGGAGGAAACTGATACACAGAATGATTAAACTTTTCAAATGTTTATTGAGGATTGGAACAAATATTACATATGGATGAGACTAGACTATGCTAGCATTGTGTACCTCAAATTCTGTAAGATGTTGGAGATAATAACCTGGAATCATGGTAACATACAATTATCCTGCTGCCATGTGTGCTCACCCACATGCATTAAAAAATGCAAAGCGTTTACCGCAATCAGTACAAATACATGACTTAATTAAAGGGCCGTTTACCTCACTATAAATGCTCTTCATAGTGTGAAAGAGCACAAGATTCTATGTTAAAATTATCTATGGTTTTTTTTATTACACTAATAAACGCAAAAAATCTGCAGTCTTAGGTCCGTTTATAAACATACTCCTGACTGTTCCATGGTTAACAACAAGCTTCGTGAACACAAGATTTATGTTTTTTCTCTGCATTCAGGAATATAACCAGCAATCAGTTAACCCAGAAGTAACATATTTAGGAGTTTTTAACAGTCATTTCCCTGCACAGATGACTTTAAGAAGTGTTAACCCTCTTTCTGCATCTGCTCTCTAGACACAGCAGTTGCTACTGCCAGAGTCTTGTGTAAATAGACATTTCATTTATGATTTTTTTCTGTGAAAAAGGCATCTATTTAAACAATTCTAAAAGCATTTCAACATGTTTTTAGGAGTACTTTACAGTGGTGTGTTCCAAGTTGTGCTGAATTAACTGGCCCTTTAAGAATGGTGCCATGACTGGTTCATAATAACGGCCAATCAAGACTTTCATGTCTAAACAGGGCTAATGTGATCAAACCAAAAAATGGGCAAAATCTTAAATAATCACTAATATAGTTGTCGTACTGTGAGTGTGTGTGTAAGAATAGCAAAGTTTGGCAGATTGCGCATGCCAAGGGTGTCAATGAGCGGCAAAGACAATCATTGCAAGGCCCACAAAGGGAGCTGAAAGGGGTGGGGGGGGGAGAGGGGGGCAAAGATACACAGTGGAGGGAGAGGGGGGAAGAGACACAGGGGAGGGGGAAGAGACACAGGAGAGGGAGAGGGGGCAAAGAGACACAAGGAAGGTAGAGGGGGAAGAGACACAGGGGCGGGAGATGGAGGTAAGAGATAGAGGGGGGAGATATGAGGGGGGAGAGGCACAGGAGAGGGAAAGGGGGGAGAGGAGGGCATAGAGACACAGGGGAGGTAGAGGGGGAGAGGAGGGTAAAGAGACATAGGGGAGGGAGAGGGGGAAAGAGACACAGGGGAGGGAGAGGAGGGAGAGAGAAATCAAGTATTATACTGTCATTTGTGACGGGAGGCCCAAAATGGGAGCCAAAGGCGCTCACGTACATTTGATTTTATGCTCAAAAACAGGGCCCTCCATTCTTTACAAGGTGTTAAGTTTGTTTTTTTGCCATGTACTCAACCCCTGTACAGCGCTACGGAATATGTTGGCGCAATATAAATAAAGATAATAATAATAATAACTTGCAAGGCTCGCAGAGAGGAGAGAGAAGGAGAGAAGAGGGAGGGAAAAAGAGAAGCTGCGCATAGCGAGGCTCGCATTGCCCGCCACTTGGCGCTCATCGCGATGCACGCACAACTTCAAAAAAGGCTCACAATAAACGCCAAAGGCGCTCATTGCCAGTCCCGCAATGAGCGCTCATCGTGAGGCCCGCACACCTTTGAAAAAGGCAGGAGCTTGAAAAAATGATGGCTTTAACGGCCATCATTTTTTTCAAGCCCGTCGGAAGCCGTTCAGAAGCCCCCAAATTAGCTGACAACCACAGGACAGGGGGAGCCTGTAAGTGAGGTTGAAAGCTAATTTGTTCTTCATTTCACGTTTTTTGGAGGTCTGAAAAAGGCTAAGGGAGAAAAAAAATGACGTCCATAAAGACGAAATTTGTTTTCAAACCCGCAAGTTGGAAAACCATTTCGGGCTTGGGGAAATTGATCAATTTCCCAAGCCCACAAATGGTTTCAGACCTGTATAGCACAGAGCAGGGAGAGGGAGGAGAAAGACACAGGGTAGGGAGAGGGGGGAGTGGGTGGAAAGAGACATTGCTGACCTCGCCATGAGCACGGAAGGCGCTCATCGATGGGCTTGTGCTGAGCGCCAAAGGCGCTCATTGTGAGGCACGAAAGTTGCGGGTTGGACAACGCCTGCAAAGGCATTTATCGCAAGCCCTGTAACATAGACTGGGGGAGAGGCTCGTGAAGAGTGGCTTTGGCCTGGAAGTTAGAGGGGGACAGCCTGGCATTGTGTGGCATTGCTAGGCTTCAAATGTTATTGCCGTCAAATGTTATTGCTAGTATTAAAATAATGTTTGATTTTTACATGCAGCTTTATGCAGTAATGGAACCTGCCATAGATGTTTGTAAGATTGGTCAAGAAGTGGTCCTTTATATAATTAGGCTTTCATTTAATAAGCAATATTTCATAACTTAAAAAATGAAACTACCAAATGTACTCGTACTAGTTTGTTAGCACAAACTTTCTTAAGGGGACCCCCTTCTGGATCGCTACCTTGTTGTTGTGAAGGGGCATGTGTACCTCAATGAAACCGTGGCCAATACTAAATAGATGGGCAGGTCATAGCAGGAGAGGTCAGACAAATTATGGTCCGTTGGAGAAGGAACTGGCAATCCATTCCAGTATCTTTGCCATAAAAACCCTATGCATGAGCACAACCAGACACAAGGACTGAACATCTGAACAACAACACTTAAGGAGACATACTATCATACTATCCCAATCAGTGACCATGCAAACATGTAGGGGCTCATACTATCCAATCAGTGACCTTGCAAACATGTAGGGGCTCATACTATCCAATCAGTGACCATGCAAACATGTAGGGGCTCATACTATCCAATCAGTGACCATGCAAACATGTAGGGGCTCATACTATCCAATCAGTGACCATGCAAACATGTAGGGGCTCATGCTATCCAATCAGTGACCATGCAAACATGTAGGGGCTCATACTATCCAATCAGTGACCATGCAACCATGTAGGGGGTCATGCTATCCAATCAGTGACCATGCAAACATGTAGGGGCTCATACTCTCCAATCAGTGACCATGCAAACATGTAGGGGCTCATACTATCCAATCAGTGACCATGCAAACATGTAGGGGCTCATACTATCCAATCAGTGACCATGCAAACATGTTGAATAAGGTGAAATTGAGTGGTATATATGGCTCATACTGGGTAGACTAAACTTTTACTGGGGGCATAAAGGGTCAATTACACTTTTCACTATAGAAAACAGTTGCTGCAGCCCTGTGATGCTTAGTAAATCACACATTGAATCGGTACATTATTACTAAACACATGCATTTTTATTGAAAAGAATACTATATTCATTGCACTGGCATATATGCTCTGTGAGTGTGAAACAATATTTAGGAATCTTTCCTAAGTTACTGTGTCTTAAACTTAATGTTCTCTTTAGTGTTTTTGAAAGTGTGCTAAACTCTGGCCCTGTCTATCTCAGGACACCACACAGTGCTCTCATGTTTACATTTATAGTACATTTTCTGGCACTGGGTGTGTTGACAGCTGCTGTTACCATGGAGACCAGAGAAGCTTCCATCTCTAGAGCTTTCTGCCGCGCGTTGTCCAATAGCAGACGTCGCTGCTGCCCACGTGCAGGGTTATACGTTGTGTCCCCGAGGCTGTCACCGCACTTTGCATTGGAGAGCAGGGCTGATAGGGCTGGCGGGGAGCTGAAGCCGGGTGTGAGCACCGGACTACCGGAAACATGTTCAGCAACCTCATGAAAGACCTCGAAGATGACCCCTTCTTTTCGTAAGTCATCCCTGGCTGCAACCTGGATAAAGTGTGCTATAGTAGCATAGAAATATCAAAAAGGGATATATACACAGTAATATATATATATATATATAGCTCTAGCCATCATTGTAACTGTTTTTATTTGTATAGTTTAGATATGATGCCAATACAGATAATTATGCATTTTAATTTTAGTCATTCAAATAACATTGATAGAAATACCACTAGCCTTACTGTGTTCACTCTTTATTGTAAAAGTATTTGGTCACTGAAACCTCTGTATTTCATATATAATGGTCATATAAAGACAAAACAATAATATGTATAGAATAGAGGACAGAAAGTAGAGGAGGATATGATGGAAACAAATAATATATCAGTAGAGCAGCCTCCCACATTAAGGAATAGATAAGAGGAAAAGTACTGTAGTACAAGTGGGAGATGAACTTAAGCATTGCTGGGCCTCAGAAAGGAGTAAACTGCACCCATCTTTCCTAATGTAAGTATAATAGTGGGATGCACATGTAGTAGTGTGTGCTATATACACATTTGTACAGCTTTCATGATATAGTGCTGTTCATTTACATTTTCTTTATCAGGCTTTATGAAAAAAGCAGGTACCATTTATGGAAAATAAATGAATAAACACTGTGTATGTGTAGGTTGCACACCTAATTGTATATGGTCATTACTTTAAATGTATTTATGAAGTAATTAGTCTTTAATTGGGTGCTGAATATTGAAGAATAACATTTGATGACCTCTAAACATACTTTTTATAAACAATATTGGAGCAAAATCATTAATAAATAAAACTCTTTAAATGCTCGGGACAGACCCGTTTTGTGTTTCAGTTCCCTTGGCTTCCCTTCTCTACTGCAGTACTTCTGATTGTTGAGCTCACACTTTATAAATATATGTATTATTGTACAAAAAACAAATACACCTGATACCAAAACATAATATTCCTGTTTGGTTCTATTGACTTTGCTTCAGATTGTCCAATTCAGTTTTGGTTACTTATTTTTGGCCCATTATAATACACTGGCCAACAGCCCAGATCATAAGATAAAGTTGGTGTTTGGGAGACAATACATAATAGTTCTTATAATGAATTATTATTACTAATATCACTAAGAGCAGTTTTGCTACATAAAATTCATTAACCTCATTTGTTTAAATTACTGTCCAGGCCTGAAACTTCATCAACAATATTGGCACACACATCAGACCTGATATCATGTGTCTACAAATGTCTCCTATTTATTGTGTATATTGAGGTTTAATATATAATGCTTTTTACAGACGTACCCGGGTTATGGACAAGATACGTTCCTGAGAACGTCTTTAGGTCAGATTTGTATGTAACTCAGATCCCTGATTATGAATAATAATAGTAATACCAATACTTAAATTGGCTCATATGTTTTAATAATAATACCTTGTAATACTGTCATAATAATAATAATACACCTGTACTGTAATAATATGTTACAGAAACAATTGTGCTCTCTCTTTTAATTGAAACAAACAGAACATAAAAACAGACTCATACAAAAAGCCTTGGGAACCTGGTCTTAAGTACGGGTCGTCTGTAACCCGAGGACCTTCTGTATTAACGTTAATTATAATTTATATGTGTGTTTAAATAAACCTTCAATGTGCTTGAATAAAAACATAGACACTTAACCGAAAGGTCTTTAGTAACAAAGCATGAAGCCAGTAGTTTTTATGAAATGATTATATTATAAAGTTAGATCTTTTAATGACCAGGTTCTGTGAGTTTAGTGCATGGTACGCTAAATAGTAAGGTTATTAATAAATTAAGTTAGCATTTATATAATATAATCAGTAATAACAATAGTATCTAGAGAATGTTTAACCTAGATAAGTAGTAAAATGAATATGTGATGTGTGATTATTTTTATTAGAAATTCAAATGAACAATAATGGTGTTTATTATAGATCATCATGTCAGTTGTGAAATGATTATGCTTGATCTTATCTAGTGAATTAAAACTATACTTTTGGTTGCAGTGCCAGTTGTCAGATTGTACTGACGCATCTTTCTCTAAGGTACTTAAAGGGCAGTGCCAGAAATATCCATTATCTAAGACGACAGGTTTTCAAGCAGACTCATGCTACAATTGTCTTATCACAATTACAAGGTTGTGCAAGTGTAACTCTGTGCCAGGTTTTTGGAGCAACATTACAATGTTCAGGTTTGCTACTTTAATATAGCCCAATCTTAATGTTGATTCAAACAACAGATGAGATGTGTTATTAAAAAGTTAAATCAAACAGCAGACTCTCGGTGTAAACCAAGGGATAATTTAGTGAATGGTGAAATACTCTGCTATACTTCTGCTAGCACGAACACTCATTATTTACAGTCACTTTTATTTTGACACATTAATACATATACAGTTGTGCTCAAAAGTTTGCATACCCGTAGCGAATTGGTAATATATGTACCATTTTTAAAGAAAACATTAGTGAGCAGGCAAAACACATTTCTTTTACTTCTTATGGGATTCATATTCAACTGTAGGTTATAACAGAATAGCACAATCATAAAACAAAACATGGCAACAAAGAAAAAAATAAAATGGCCCTGATCAAAAGTTTACATACCCTTAGTTTTTAATACTGTGTATTGCCCCCTTTAGCATCAATGACAGTGTGCAGTCTTTTGTAATAGTTGTCTATGAGGCCCCTAATTCTTTCAGGTGGTATAGCTGCCCATTCGTCTTGGCAAAATGCCTCCAGGTCATGCAAAGTCTTTGGTCGTTTTGGATGAACCACACGTTTGAGATCTCCCCAGAGTGGCTCAATGATATTAAGGTCAGGAGACTGTGATGGCCACCCCACAACCTTCACCTTTTTCTGCTGTAACCACTGGAGGGTCAACTTGGCCGTGTGCTTAGGGTCATTGTCATACTGGAAAGTCCAAGAGCGTCCCATGCGCAGCCTTCGTGCAGAAGAATGCAAATTGTCTTGTCATCAATTGTCACGAGATTCCCCGTGCCTTTAGATCTCATACACCCCCAAAACATCAGTGAGCCACCACCATGCTTCACAGTGGGGATGGTATTCTATTCACTATAGGCCTTGTTGACCCCTCTCCAAACATAGCGCTTATAGTTGTGACCATAAAGCTCTATTTTGGTCTTGTCACTCCAAATTACAGTGTGGCAAAAGCTGTGAGGCCTGTCAAGGTGTTGTTGGGCATATTGTAACAGGGTTTTTTTTGTGGCATTGGCGCAGTAAAGGCTTCTTTCTGGCAACTTGACCATGCAGATCATTTTTGTTCAAGTATCGTCGTATTGAGCTCCTTGCAAGAACCACACCATCTTTTTCCAGAGCAGCCTGTATTACTCCTGAGGTTACCTGTGGGGTTTTCTTTGTATTCCGAACAATTCTTCTGGCAGTTGTGGCTGAAATCTTTCTTGGTCTACTTGAGCTTGGCTTGGTATCAAGAGATCCCCGAATTTTCCACTTCTTAATAAGTGATTGATCAGTACTGACTGGCATTTTTAAGGCTTTTGATATCTTTTTATATCCTTTTCCATCTTTATGAAGTTCCATTACCTTGTTACGCAGATCTTTTGTCAGTTCTTTTCTGCTCTCCATGGTTCAGTATCTAGCCTGCTCAGTGCATCCAAGTGAGAGCTAACAAACGTAGTGACTATTTATACACAAACACTAATTGTAATTTAAAAAGCCACATGTGTGGAAAATTAACCTTTAATTGCCATTTTAACCTGTGTGTGTCACAAGGCCAAACATTCAAGGGTATGTAAAACTTTTGATCAGGGCCATTTGGGTGATTTCTGTTATCATTATGATTTAAAAAGGAGCCAAATAGCGATGTGATAATAAATGGCTTCATATGATCACTATCCTTCAATAAAAGGCTTTTTTTCATGATCAATCATATTTTCAAAAAAAATACCACAAAATTTCACAATTTCTGCCAAACTTTTGAGCTGTATTGACTGACTATTTGCTAAATTGTGCTGCCTAACTAGTGCCTGCAGGCAGGGTTTTGCCTGCCAGTGGCCCACTGATTGCCAGGGAGAATCTCCTCACAAACTTAATACAGTAGACTCTCAGTTAACCAGAACTCTTGAGCAACCAGAAAAAAGTTGAATGCTGTATGTTAAATAAAAATAAAAATGTACAGGGCTCAACAACACCTAGATTGCATCCACTGTACATTTTCAATTCAGTTTTACCTGGAAGCAGACAGGCATGAGTGACTGAGCCAGTGCAGTGTTCACGTTACATTCCCCGGGTTCAGCACCTCACTCTCCAGCCGAACATACCTGTGTGTAAGTGAGGAGTGAAAGCTGCTGCTGCTATGACAGCCCTCACTGACAAACATACTTACCAGAGCATCCTATGTGCAGCTAATCTAGGCATATTTTAATAGTAACTCTCAAGCAACCAGAAACTACATTTATCCAGCATCTATCAATCCCCATGGGTGCCGGATAACTGAGTCTACTGTATTATTAAATTAGAACTCTTGGGGCAATTTTAACACCCGGGATATCACACGTACATTCCAAAATGTTTAATTATTTATACAAAATGTACACATATATTCTTTTATATATTTAGATACCCTATTTAAATTATTGTTTTAAATGCCAGCTCAATGGGGGATACAAACATGGCCTCCCACACTAAAGAAGTTCAACAGCACTGTGCTAATTTTCATGATGTATGTACTGGACAGCCAATATCGCACAGCAAAGTAGCATTTGTGCTTTATACAATAACACGTTAAAAGGGAGATTCTCAAGTCCTTAAAGCAGCTCTACCACCATCATGTAGAACTTTTAAAATCAAGAAGAAAATGTGTTAAAGCTTTTTATTTTGAAGGTAATTTATTCCTTTTTATAATAGTTTATAATTGCTGCAGTGTAAGCTTTTGTAGCACTCAAACTGTTTATTTAACCTGAGTGTATGCGGGCGCCTCTGTACCACATGATTCATTGAAATTAAAGGGCACTTTCTTAAAGCTTATAAAGTACAATCCCCCTCTAAATGCTCATATTTGTTTTTACTGCTATAATAAATTCCATATTCGCTTTCAGGTAAGAATGTTTAAAGAACCCAAAAAAACAAACTGATATTTTTTTGTTTCCAACAAAAGCCTTATGAGTGTGATTTTCAGTCATTCCAGAATGCGGTAAGTGTAGGAAGCTCTACACAAATGTTTCAAGACTAATTTGTGATATAACACTTATTAAACAGTGAAATGTGCATCAATTTAAAATATACCAAAATTCAGTTGGTTTTCTGCTTGATGTAGAGCGGTATGAATGAATTCCATACCTTTTACGTTTAAGTGTTCTTTTTATGTGGTCCAAATACTGATTAACAGTACATACATCTTAAGCTTTCCGAAAAATTGGGTAAATGCTATAACTACACTTCAAGGGTTAGAAACCTTTCAGAAGTCGAGTACCACATTTTCTTTAATTTCTTCTAGTTTGAATGCTGGTAATATATTTGAATGTTTAGAAAATTTTTTTTCCTATATATGACTAAGCTTTTGCTATATATAGAGCAAATATAAGTGCATATAAGCATACACATAGGAAAGAACTGAAATGTATATATTACCCTTTAGGTGGATCCCTGTACTTGTTCTTCTCTACCGGGATTCCTAATGTACAGAGCATGGTTAGATACTTTAAGTGATCTAATCTAATTATCATTATTCTATTTCTTCTAACCCTCATCTTATCATGTTAACTTTATCTCATACACCACTGCCCCATTTCATTTAATCTTCAAAATACATATCATTAGTTTCAACACAACCCCATGTCACACTTTACTTCTCCTTCCTATGAAATCAGCTACATAATATCCAAATTGTATTAAATAACTTTTATTACAATCAAGTCCATCTTTAGTTAGTGAGTGCCACTGACTATCACTTATAATGCCACAACTGTCACTAGTGTAGTTTGATATAATCCCACAAATTTAATGTTAATATAAGTTGTCTGCTCTATAGACCAGGGAAAGGCAACGTTAGTCCTCAAGTGTCAAACACAGTTCTGGATTTCAGTATTTCTTTGCTGTGCACAGGTGATGCAATCACTGCCTCAAATAGTCTGCATGACTCATCTGTGCACAGCAGAAGAATCCAGAAATCCAGGACTGTGTTCAGCACTGTCTGTCCTTGCTAAAATACCCTATTTTTTCTCTCTCTTCCTGATCTCACTGCGGATGTGACTTCTGTGGTTTGAGCCTAGAAAATCATATGTGACTTGTGGGCTATCTGTGATGGCAGATATAGAGGAAAGAAGGCAGGATGGGGTCGTGGGATTAGATCATACTGTGTCCATGGATGGTATCAAATGTTGCTGCATCCTTTTGAAAGTCACAATCAAATCAGTGATTTTTATAGCTGCTTTTGTGATGCATAATGTATATGCAAATTCTGTTAATACCATCTATTTATGGAGCTCTTACTTACAAACCAATTCACAAATAAATTAAGCAATCAAAGTAGACACCTAGAAATAATCCATGCACACTCAGGTCACAAAATAGCTGGAATTCAAGTAGTCTATTCACACATACTACAAATGTGCCTGGAGTGCTTCAGTCCATAGAGTCATGGAGATTGGGACACAACTGAATGATGAGCAACAACAAATATACACACACACACCAGGTCAAGACATTATTGGGATAATCATGGTCGATTTATTCTATGTTCTCATAGTGACTGCCCTGGTGTGTATCTAAATGTCTTCTGCTGCTAAATGACATAATTGATTTTATTCAGACTATCTTTAAATATCCTTCAATAGTTAACTGAAGGAAAGAAAGGAGACCCTCTTCCATCCACAGTTTCACCAACACAGTACTGTGATATAAAAAATGTTTTTACTAATATTATTATGTTTTATTGATAAAGTGGCAGCATAATACATTGTGCTGTAATGCGTTTAATACAAGTTAAATTGGAGAAATGTGGATACATACGGTATAACGATACAGATGGATTTGAAGGCTCAATGGGTGGGGGAGCTCGATCCTGGGAGGAGGTTGGGGGTCGTAGAGACATGGTGGGGAGTGTTTGGTGCATAGTGGTCTGATCATCAGATGAGATACACTGGTGAAGGAGACCATGGTGTTTCAGGGCAGCTACTAATTCATAGTGTGTTTTAAGATGTGAAAATTGGGAAGAGTCTGACAGAACAAGTCACACCTAGGTATGTCCAGAAAGTAGGTTCAGCACAGTAAAAGTCAGGTTGGTGTATGTTGTAGCATAATCATTACAAAGTGGTTTGTTTGGGGAGTATTTGGAGACAGCATCAGACCTGTAGGTAGATCCGTAGGGATGTATGTATTGTAGAGTCATTATGTGTGCAGCCACAAAGGCAGTGCATGTATTGTACCTTATAAAGGATTATTTTGCTCATGGCTGTTGATTTGAGGAAGAAGATCTGTTAAAACATAATTAGAGGTTTTAAACAGAACAAGATCCGAATACTTTTGGTGTTCCTGTATCAACTTGTGCGTGTAGTAAAATATGCTGCTGCAAACTTTAAAGGACACCATGTGCAGCACAGGTTGTGAACTTTGAATATGAATCCATGTCACAAATCATCATCTCTTCAGATTTCTCTTTCAGGAAGTTGGAGTAGAGCACAAGTCCTTCTCTGTCCCATGGAAGTTTGTGACAAGTCCTATTTTTGCTCTTGGCTGATGTATCTTCAGGCTGAGGTGGTCTTGAAACAGCGCAACTCCATGTAAAATCTGAGCATTCAGATTTTTCCTGGGCCTCATTTATTTATTTGACTGTATATATTTTTGGAAACCTGAATTAATTTATTCAATGTCCCTTGTATGAACACATTTCTGATTGACCTTGGTAACTGTGATAATGTTGATCAGGCAATGGATATTTTGGTTTACAAGCTGTAAAATGGTGAATCCAGACCTCCAGATATGAAGTTGCTGAAATTGCCATTGAAAAGTATTTTTTTTGTTTCTCAGAATTAATTTAAAGTTTTCTATTGCCGGCCTGTGATATTGCAGGGTTGCATAAAAAAGATTGTTATTATTTTATTATTATTTATGGTAATTGTTTTAGCATAGAGTTGTTTTCAGTTGTAAAACATAATAATATACATGCAAAAATATCAATATCATATTCTGAGTTGTACTTCAGTGGGTGGGTGGTTCTGAGCTCTGTTTTAAATGGCTTTATTTAAAAAATATATGTAGTCAGAACATAAAATGTTTTGTTAAAGGGCAACTGGTCCACATTTCATTACTTTTAAGTAGTTAAGAGTAAACATTTCTCAATTTATTGTAATCTTTTTTTATGAGAAAACTCACACTGACAAATGCAGTTTCCCTAATTATTGATGTATTTGCAAGAGGTGCAGCATAGTTCTGCAGGCTGTGCTAGTGAGACTATGCAGTAAATAGGCACCTGCAAGAAATACAGCTCTAGGCTGCAGCCCTGATTGATAAAGATAGGTTGTGCTCCGTTCTAAACTTATTTTTAATCACAACAAAATGTTGTTTACTCTGATCGTTTTTGCTAAAAATTGATGAAAGGTGGACAATTACATTGCCACTTCATTTGCACTTTATTCTTACTCAGCATGTACCTGTTAGTATTCCTTAAATTATGGGCCTACTAAATAGTTCTTGTTTCTGTCTATGCCTTAAAAAAGCTGATACCATAATTGTGCATTCAGGCATTGCTGTGATCTGCTAAAATTGAAATTCAAGTTTATTTACAGATACTACATCTATTTCTGTATGTTTGCAATATTCCTAAAAAATATTTTTTTAGTATGCTCAAACTCAAGCACATGTACTACATACCTTACTTGCATGTCTACAAGTGTTAAATTGCAAACATACTGATTGTAATGCAATTCACTGTTTGGATGAATTGATAGCTCCTTCTATTATAAGAGTGTATATATTCTATCCTGGGGAGGCTACCAAGAGGTCATTCCTGCTTCAGAGTAACCTTAGAAGTAAGTGAAGAGATGTGTTCTAAGTTTAAGGTGAAGTGGAAGTGTTGATTGAAGAGTTGAAACCAATCTCTGTATCCTTTTTGGATTGACATGCATCTGCCTCTGTTATATAAAGCCTTGATAATCCCTCTCTTAATCTTATTACTTTACAAGCAGGACGAGGTATTAGACAGAAAAAACTGACTGGTGATCCAATTGATATTGTGGATTATAGACAAATTGAATTATAAGCCCTTGTATGGCTTTCTGCAAACTAGAGTTGATAGACCACGTTCCCTGATTCAAAGATAATGAGAAATGTTAATGCAAACATAGAATACCTTATAAAAGTGATTTTCAGTGTTTTTTTTTAAATACCAGCACCAGTAGGCAGCAATCCAAACGAGTATTGAGGTGAGAAAACAATGTAGGAGTGGGGTAAAAAAAAGATGAGACAGAGGGTTAATATGAGGTCGAAAGATATGATTAAGAGATAACACCTTCAGTATGCCACTACCATTACTATATTTAAAACATAGGAGAGGCTGGAACGATATTTAAACATATTACTGACATTAGTCACAGTTATAGGTTGATTGCTGAAGAACTGAGGTTACAATGTTCAAACGGGTTTATTCCACAATGATGAATGCTATTTATTTAATAAACCCCCAAACTGGAGTGCAGTTTCAATTGAAGTGAGTAAGCAGTTTACAGTTTTAAATAGGATCAAGAATTGTCTTAGTTGTAGACTTTTTGTTATTGTCTGTATAGTCCTTAAAGCCCTCCCACACCCTACACTGATAATGAGAATGGATGCTTAGCCACACAGTCAGTGCACTGCGTTATGTGGGCAAATTAACATGTTTTCAGCCCATATATTTCTTATATCCAGTTTATGCAGTTTATATCTGTTCTTTGTTTTATCCTGAAAACTCAATGGTACCCAATTTGAAGGGCTGTGAGTATCTAGATCACTACTTATTAGTTAACTAGTAACTTGCCCGTCATAAATGATAGTATCATATAATTTTATTTTCATTTGTCTGTGCTCTCTCTCTCCTGTTTCCATCTATCTTTCCCTATGCACTATGTCTGTCTCTCTCTCTCTCCCTATGTTCTGTGTCTGTCCTCTCTCTCTGTCTCTTGTCTATCTGCTGCCTTTTTCTTCTCTCTCCTGTCTCAGTGGGTGTCTCTGTCTCCCTGATGTCTCTCTTTCTCCCGTCTCTCTCTCTCTCCCCATGTCTCTCTCTCTTCTCTCTTCTTTCTCTCTCTGATGTGTCTAATCTCTCTCACAAACACAGCGTATTTATGGTGCGTGCGTCTCCCCGCTCCTGCTCTCAGTTCCCTGCACAGCGCTAGCGCACTGGGCTGTACTATTTCATTTAGGGAGAGGCAGGTTAGAGTGGACCATTGGCCGCCGGGAACCATGTTGGTGCTGAATAACGACTGGGTAAATGATAGATTTTGAGCCTGGGCACTGAGTGGAGCTGCGCCGTGTAGATGGTCAGCTTGAGTAGGGCCCGGACACACAAGGAACTCTGAAGTCGCGCATGCACAGTTGCAACGATTCTCTGAAATGTAATAGCAATGGTAATGCCTGTGCACCACGCAGACGCTACACACACAGTCTCAGTTATCTGCTAGCTGTTTAATTATTCAGGAGCTGTGACTTAAACAATGCTTCCAGCTGGTTAAATGCATATCTAAGTTCCTTGGATTATGAGTGCATCTGATTGAGGAGAATCAGTAGTGTATGCAAACATTTTTTTTGCATGAAAAAATACTAAATTTAAACATTTAAAAACGCACCTTGTAGTTAGCAAATTGTCTTGTAATTTCTGACAGTTGAAAATAAGAGTAAACACCCCAATGAAACCCAGGCTAAATTACCATAACATTAATAATTTGTTTTGGCCAATCAGAAGGAGGCTCAGGCAGCTTGAATTGATCTCTGGGGTTCCTGCTTGTCCTGCAAAGCAGCCTGGGATATGTAGTGTGTCTGTGCTGATCTGGGGTGAAGGGTGTGGGCAGCACAGATAGAGCGCAGACACTGCAGCAGGAAGCACATCCCAGCAGTGACTTCAGGGCTAACATCAGTGCTTTCCTATTGGCTGAGGAAGGCACAGAAGATGTGTAATGGTGTGTAATGCAGCATACTGATTGGGTGAGGATCAGGGGCTTGTGTAGATACCACTGGGGGTGTCAACATAATCATTAGAGGGATTTTTAGATATTAATAAAAATGTCATGTTTTATGAAATGTGCTGCATATATAAAGGATGTTTTACGGAAGGAGTGCAGTAATGCATTAACCCATGAAACTTTTATATGCCTTTAATTAATAATTGTTTGGAAAATCAGTCAGCAAATATAAACATTGACATTACTAAGGACATCAGGTGGAGGGCATAGTCAAACATGCACACAACACAGGGGAAGATAAGTCACAACTACTGGATTATAGCTACCAGGTGACTTCAATAGCTTCCAGATGAACAGTGTGAGTCGTGTGACAAGATAAAGTTAACATTCATTTTTAATAACATTTTATTTTTAGATGATTTGTTGGATTTATAAACACACATTTATTGAACTAACAAGTGTTGAACTATATATTCACAACCCTTTATTTGGAGCTTTCCCTTTAAATGCCAGACCTATAGCATTAGAGACACATGCTTTGCCACTAAAACACTAAATATATTTAACTCTGTTTATTCTGAAGCAATTTCAAAAAAGGAAACATTTTTTTCGTGTGTCTTTCAACATCCTCTCCCTGTTAAACTTCATCTATTTGCTTATAAGTCATATGAATCCTGAATGGTCATGACAATAATAAGGTTTATAACTGTATATGGAAAGATAAAGATCTTCAGAAACCTGGTGAAAAATGTATAAAACATGTATTTAGAAAAAATGCATTTACCGTGTTCTTAACATACTGTGAATCTGGCCCACAGGAGAGTAAAGATGCTGGTCTTCCTCCAGTTATCCTTTACAGTGAAACCACATGTTGGCTGCTCAGCCCATCACATTTTTTATAGTAAAAGACATCCTGGGATACGACCTTTGATTGGTTGAGAAGACAGGTTATAAAAGAGAATGATCAGGACATATAATCTGTATGTTTTCAGTGATTCTCTCTGAATCAGGTAGTTTAAAGTATTTCAACTGTGTTATAAAATCATTCTTTTATAGTTTTATAAGCTGCTGGTGAATGGAGATTACCACATATTTTAACCAAATTTGTACCATATGTTATTTGGAGCTTACTTGTATTCCCTGATCCTTATTTGTTTTTTTTTGTTTGGACTTGAAAATACACTTCTTTGAAGAATGCATGACTAAAAATGATCTACAGCTGTACAGAACAGTCACATAGTTTTACCATGATTACTTGCCCAGCCAGCATTAATTGTGTTGAATATCCTAACACCATGAGGAGATAAGCAGCATGATGTGCACTGATTAAGCAACTGTCGAACTCTCTTTTATGAGCTCAGCTGTTGAAAAATAGGAAAAGAAATTAAACTGATGCTTTTTTTTCTTGAGATTTTTAACATATTAACTTTGATTTTCGTATGTGCTGTGTGGGATGGAATCTTGTTCTTTTACTGCCCACTTGGAGAATTGGCAGTCAGTGTGTGAAAGAACGAGAACGTCTTTACAGTAATAATGATTACTGGCAGGCACCTTTTGTAGATGTTAGTTTCATGTCAGTAGGAGATTATTTTTATACTTTTTCAGTATCTCAGATTTTTAGATGAGATTTTGAGATGCTTAAATTAAATATCATGAAAATATGTCCCACCAAACACAAGATGGCTGACAGGGTTGGCAAAATGCTTCCAGGTCATACAAAGTCTGTGGTCGTCTTGCATGAACCGCACATTTGAGATCTCCCCAGAGTGGCTTGATGATCTTAAGGTCAGGAGACTTTGATGGCCACTCCACAACCTTCACCCTTCTGATGTAACCACTGTATGGTCAACTTGGCCCTGTGCTTAGGGTCATTGTTATGCTGGAAAGTCCAAGAGCGTCCCATCCGCAGCCTTCGTGCAGAAGAATGCAAATTGTCTGCCAGTATTTTCTAATAACATGCTGCATTCATCTTGCCATCAATTCTCACAAGATTCCCTGTGCCTTTAGAGCTCAAGCACCCCCAAAACATCAGTGAGCCACCACCATGCTTCACAGTGGGGATGGTCTTCTTTTCACTCTAGACCTTGTTGACCCCTCTCCAAACATAGCGCTTATGGTTGTGACCATAAAGCTCTATTTTGGTCTCGTCACTCCAAATTATAATGTGCCAGAAGCTGTGAGGCGTGTCAAGGTGTTGTCAGACATATTGTTACGGGGCTTTCTTGTGGCATTGGCGCAGTAAAGGCTTCTTTCTGGCAACTCCACCATGCAGCTAATTTTTGTTCAAGTATCGTTGTATTGTGCACGTTGAAACAATCACACCGTCCTTTTCCTAGAGCAGCCTGTATTTCTCCTGAGGTTACCTGTGGGTTTTTCTTTGTATTCCAAAAAATACTTCTGTCAGTTGTGGCGGAAATCTTTCTTGGTCTACCTGACCTTGGCTTGGTATCAAGAGATCGACGATTTTTTCCACTTCTTAATAGGTGATTGATCAGTACTGACTGGCATTTTCAAGGCTTTAGATACCTTTTTTTATTAGAGGTATTTATTTTATTTTTATTTTTAAATATATATTTCTTAAAGGCATATGCTATTACATTGTCACATTTCACATACTTAAGTTACATAAGCATCTGTAATTGGTACAGTGTATGTTTTAGCAGTACTTTCTAAGTTGTATTGTACTTTGTAAATAAAACATTAAGTACATGTATATTTTCTGTGTCTCGCCTTTTTTTTCTGGTGCTGAGAGAATTATGAATCCAAAGTATCTAACTCATTGTAACATATATGTGATATATTTCCTCCCAATAAGGGAAAATTAACAAGGGTAATGGAGAAAAAAATCTGCTATCTCTTTACCTTGAATTCCCTTTCGGTGCCTCCGGAGACGTCCCGAATTGGATTCCATCTGCCTCACATGTCAGATTATGAATATGTGTATTAGCAAGTAAAAGTTATATGAGGGATATACTAATTAGATTCATTATCCAGGGTTCCCATGTTTTTAACAATTGGGGGGGGGGGCTGATATACTATGGGTTAAGCGCTCATTTATTAGTAAATAGTTAATTTTTCATATATCTTCTAAAAAGTTTAAGGTCGGTAGCTTCCAGTTATTAGCTATACGAGTTTTGGTCGCCAATGAATAAGTTGGAGTAATTTATTTTGGGAAGAGGTTAAGCTATAAACGTGTATTCCCAATAAGCATGATTCCATTTTCAAAGGAAATTAGTTGAATTAGCTGTCTCCATATATTTTGAGCTGTTGGGCAAAGCCACCATGTATGTATATGGTCTCCTATACTTTTGCAGCCTCTAAAGCATTGGTTACTATCTAGGGGATTCATTTTATGTAGTTTATCTGGCGTGCAGTAGATTCTATGTAAGACTTTGATCCAAGTCTCCAACATACTATAATTCAATGATCTCCCTATGTAAGTGTGAGCAGGCTTCTGAACAGCTTTAGATATCTTTATATCCTTTTCCATCTTTACGAAGTTCTATTACCTTGTTACGCAGGTCTTTTGACAGTTCTTTTCTGATCCCTATGGCTTAATAGCTATCCTGCTCAGTGCAACCACGTGAGAGCTAACAGACTCATTGACTGTTTATACACAGACACTAATTGCAACTTTAAAAAGCCACAGGTATGGGAAATTAACTTTTAATTGCCATTTTAACCTGTGTGTGTCACCTTGTGTGTCTGTAACAAGGCCAAACATTCAAGGGTATGTAAACTTTTGATCAGGGACATTTGGGTAACTATATGATAATAAATGGCTGCAAAGGTTGTTGGTAACTCAATGTTAAAATTGCGGGCTTCCACAGCGGGCCCAGCAATGAGCTCCGAAGGCGCTTATTGCGCTGGTGGAGATGAGGGCAGGAAGGCCCTCATTACTGAGACCCGCGGGACTTAGACAATGAGCGCCTTGCGCTCTTTGTGCTGGTGGAGATGAATGCCACAGGCGCTAATCCAGACGACCCGCTGGACAGACGCAAAAGTATGGTCTGATCTACTTAGTACCCGAAGCACGTAGATGGACTGCTGCTCATTGCAGGGCTCGCCATGATTGTCGAAGGCACTCCTGGCGGGGCCTGTAAAGTAAACAGGGGAAGAGGCTCGCTGGGGGGCGGGTGGCGGCGTGCGCAGGGCTCAAGATAAGTGCCGAAAGTGCTCAGAGGGGCCATAGCCTCGCATTGTGTGGCAAAAAGCATTGCTTGGCTTAAAATGTTATTGCTGTCATTTTTTGATGGGCAAGTCGCTAGTCCTTCAATAAAAAACATTTTTTTTGCATGATCAGTTATATTTTTAAAATAAATGCCAAAATTTCTGCCAGGGTATGCAAACTTTTGAACAGAAGTGTATGTTCATATTGATAGAGAGAGGGACTGCACAATGAGGGGGTATGTTTTTATGATGGAAAATGTTTTTTCTAATGTTTAAAAGGTGCTCATTTAAATGTATACCTCAACAATTTGAACTCGGCTCGGATACTTTATTTAGTTTCAAATCTGTTTTGTCACCTGTCACAGTATATCATATCTAAATCTCTTTCAGTTCATTTAGATTTTCACTATATACATCCTTGTAACTGAATAAAAAGTGCAATGATGTTCACAATTACCAGTGTATAAAATACATTACTTAAAAAGGCAAACATTGATATTGTAAACACTGGATTGACTCTTAAAATAATTGTTTTAAAATAAGAAAGGCCATGATTTCAAGACAGGACATGTTTGCCACCAGTTCCTGGAACTGAGTCTGCACCTGCTATAAATACATTTGGTATTATCGTGTCTCAGAAAAGCAAAAAAGGAAATTAAATTTATTGCTGTCATATTTATATCTAAGAGAAATCTAATTATAATTATATATAATCTGCTCCAGATTATCTTGATCTACATCATAGTACATCATATTTATAGTTTTTCTGCTTTTTTGAATTAGTTTTTATTTATAGTATAAATTAATTTCACTGATCTATGGTAGTGGCTGTGGAGGGCTGCAATGAACATTTTCCCAATAGAAGATAGATAATACAGACATTCGCAATCTGCTTTGCAGCCCCTCCAAAGTTTTTTTAATCTGGGAGAGTATGCATTATTTACGTTTTATAGATGTCTCTTTTGACTTATTGTTTGTTTATTTAAGATACCTTTAATTTAAATCAGATTAAAAATGGTCAAGGCATTACCAGTTAGAAACATGTTGATCTATATTTGTGCACTTATTCATAGAGTATCTTAATTTCTGCTGTAGTCTTTTATAGTGCAACTGAAATTACACTTAAGATATAGTTGGTGAGATGCATGATATACATTATGTTAAATATTATTGCTCCTTTTTCTTCCAGAGATCCCTTCATTGCACACCAAGAGCATGTGCGACAGATGATGAGAAGCTTCTCTGAACCTTTTGGACGTGATCCATTCTTCAGTATCACAGATGGTAGATCTCAGGGTCGAAGAGGGCAGGAAGTTGCCCAGGTGCCTTTGGGAGAAGGTCACAGAGTACGTTCTTTAATTACCTCCCTGTCATCAACTGACACGTTATAGTCAGATTAATTCTAACTTCTAGTATATATGCAGTCTATTGGTATTATAATTGTAATTATGTACAGCCCACACCAGCTTCCTCCTACTTTATGATATGAACTATAGCTGCACTTTATCAGTACAACAGTTGCTAATTCTAATGTTTAACAGTTTTAGCTACCTAGTGAGGAACATAATGACCGTTACAGACACTGATGTATAAATTTAGTTCTGTTGAGCCTCTATAACAGATGTCAGTTCCTACACTTCTCACTGTGTAACTGATAAAAGCAAACTTGGCTTGCGTCCATCTGCTATATTTAACATGCCGGTTTGCTTCTCTAAAAACATCTTTCTAATCTTGCTGTTTAGAAATGTATTTAGCTTCCTGCAGAATATAAAAATCAAAATGTAATTTACATTGTAAAAGTCACATGGAAGAAGTATAGTTTGGTTTTGATATTTGCAGCAGAGAATGAGATTCCCAGATGCAATATGAACCCACTAGAATTTTATTCCAAGAATAAAGACACCACAGGGGTCAGTGGATCTGTGCCAGGACAGGCACTGTAATCTGAACTTAGATATGTGAAGCTCAATAAATGTGGCTTTAGAAAAAGCAGTCATCCACAGGTCAAAAGGAACCTGCCAAGTTTATTCTCTTTAGAGCATTAGAAACATGACAACATATAGACATAGTAAGTTCGCTTTAAATGAACATTTTGTGATTTAACTTATATATATATATTTACAAGTATGTGTGTCATGTGTTCATAAGGTTTTTTTTTTGTAGAAATAGACGATGTTCATAGCCAGCCGGTTAGGTAATAGTAACAGAGAATTTATTGTATTAAAAAGTTATCATTATTCTAATAAGTACCATTCTCTTCTTTATTACTCCATAGATAAAGAGACCATATAATCAAACAAAATGAATAACCAATAGCATATATATAATAAATATATAGTACATCTGTGTTCACATTTGAATGTCTAAAACAAGTTAAGAAACCTGTTTCCAGCTCAGAATTCTGAGAAAAACAGTTGTTACACTGCATTCTGGGAAGCTGAGCAGGGACATGCAAATGGGCCCACAAATGCCTTGCTCTTCAATCCATAGCCTATTTTAAACATGGCTTCCTTTAAGTGTAGGCCTGCTGTATTACACAGCCTCTATGCAAAGCCAAGGTTGGATTATACACAAGCTGGGAATCCTATCCACGTACAAGCTTACTGGCTATCATCAGCGTGGAGCGGGAATATATATATATATATATATATATATATATATATATATATATAGACTTTTGCTGTCTGGTGTTCAAATATAGGCAATAAAAAATGACATGTACATGTACAGATGTATGTATATATAGTGTTTCTATTCACATTTTCACTTTGCTCTTGAGCTACAATTTTTCAGTAAATTCACATGTATTTTGGGCCTCGAAATATATCTACCCAAGACTTCTTAGAATTTTATTGAATAGAATGTACTCTTTTCTTACAGGCCTCCAGTCTCAGTCACATGCCTTTGCACAGTTTTTCTAGCTTGGTTAGTAAACTTGTGTGAATATATGTTTTTTTGGTCTTGGCCATGGGTCTAACATTTGAAGCACTAAATCCTTGCCTGCTTTGATGTTTTGCATTGTCAGCGTTTCTGTTGTGAAATACAGTTATATAATCTGACTAAGTGTTTAATCATAATTTAATTAACAAGGTCTTAAAAGCTCTGATTTTACTCAATGAAACCTTCCTAACAGTCCCTGCAAAGGTCCGCCCCCGTAACTCATACACACAATGTTTCTATAGCACTAGATGTGCTAGCCAGTCACAGACTGTGTCCCAGCAGCTATTGCTGAAATGCTGCTGAAACAGTTTTTGATTGGTTAGTACATCTAGTACTATAGAAACACTGTATGCATGAGCTACAGGGGCGGACCTTTACAGGAAATGTTTGGAAGATTTCAGTGAGTTTTTTAAGTATAATGTTTACATATGCAAAGAAACCTCAGATAGATTATTGTAATATTAAAAACAGGGAATCCTCCAAGTACTTTTTAATATATTTACTGTTAATATTGTTAAGATGGACATGTTGCTTCTCGAGTCCCAAGTTCTTTTTAATGAGTATTATAAACTACCTATACTTTGCACTAACCATTGTTTTTCTATACAAAAACCTCTCGAGATACACAGCCATTTCTCTGAATCTGAATACTTGGTGATGCAGTACATTAATTAGAGGCAAATATGCTGTTTAGTTTCTAGTTTCCAGTGGCTGTAAATTTTATATAAGTAGTCTTACTGGACATTAAACATCACAGTTTCACTTAAATAAAATATATATTCTAGTAGGAGTCCATCAGGTGGATTGAAGAATTAAATGGACTCCAAAATCAAGTTGTTGTTTTTTAGGTTAATCTTAAATAGCATAAAACATTATATACCATATGCTGTGGAACATGAATCAATCCTGGGAAATTCTATTTTGTACTCATTCATATGAATTCGTTTATTTTAGTTAGACAGCTCATCTGATTCTGTAGTGGCCAAACTAAAGACCCTCCATGTTATCTGACACCCCTACCAAACACTCAAAATCAGTTCTAAATATTTGAGAAATTATTTATTGTAGAGAAAAACTCCTAGTACAATGTATAGCCAGTTTTTAATGCTCTTTCAAATTAAATCAACTTCCTGTTGGTGACAGAGTCCCTTTTTACTCTATGGCCAGAGGCATGGCATATGACTTTTGGCATGTATAGTTTGATTCTACGTAAGTAGTGTAAATGTGTTTGCAAAATTGTTGCATGGCTTATATAAATACATCTGCCTTACTAACGTCTTTCTCAAATATATTTTCAGCAAATAAAACAAAACTGGATGAGGGTTGTTCATTCAGACCTTTGTAAGAATTGTGTGTGTTTAAGATATTTTTTACGCTCAAAATCCTATATAATAGTGAATAGATGTAATTAATAGGAGATTAGAATTATATAGAAATCTTATGTTTTGAATGCTGTTATTCTATAAAAGTTCAGGCAGCTGTACTAGCCATGGAAAGATATCATTTGTTCTTGCAGGTAAAAATGTTTAGTAGTTTATTGCAATCATTACTAATCAGCTACATAATGGCAGTTGATATTATCTGTCATGTACTAGTACGCATCTCCACTGGAGCACATATGTCAAGGTTTTCTTAAATTGGGGTTACTAGCCTTCGAGGAGCTGAACACCAGTGAGTTTGTGCTCCTCCAGAGGAGCTCACTCACCGGTCATTTGCTCTTCTTCAGGGTCATTCTGAAACTCCCGCTGCTTAGTCTGAGAGAATAGCCATCTGATTCCTGCTAATCATATTGTAGGGCAGCCACAAACCAATGCCTAGATGGAAATGATGATTACACAATTGCTGACATCACTAGACAGACACATAAAGCTATCTCACACATTTCTCTGCAGATGCTACCATGGACATGGCCAACACTGTGTGGGCAGAATTGGCATCTGTTCCAGTAGCAGGCCTGCTCTGTGTTGGTTCATGTAGGGTCACCACCTGTCTGTCTGAAGCTGTCACTATAAATTATCAAATTATTTAATGTTCGGTCGTCTGTACCATTCCCTACAAACTATAAGGGTAGATCCAATCTGCTATTTGTAAAGGGTGATTCTATTTATATGAATGTGTTGTGGCCCTCAGAATAGATATGGTGTTTCTCTCTATTGCGTTTGTGCTTGTTCCTCCCATATAAGTGCACATATAATAATCACTGATAGATTTTAATGTAAGTTTCTTACGTCTCCATTGAGCTCTAAACTTCAAACTTGACTCAAAACTGGCAAGTTTGCAATTCAGAGTATAATTTGTCACATAACTCAGATGCCCACTGAAATATCCTTATTGCTTATTTCAATATAGGCATTGTAGCCATGGATGAAGTAGAAGCAAAATGTGTAAATTCTTTGTTTCTACTGCAAAAACCCAACCATGGACATTTTTAAGTGAAACTTCGGTTTCATTTGATTGTTAAACCCAGTATAATTTGTTCTTAAAGTCTTTTTATTATGTCAAACACTACTGTAATTTATTTACTCCTTTTAATATGTTAATTATGAGTCTTCATGCAGCGTTACAGCCATACGATAAACACCTATGCTGGATTTTTTTCTTGTAAGCCTGCAGAGTGCAAATTATTACAGCAAGACAATGGTGAGAGGAGCCAATCTGTGTATTCACTAAGCTCCTTACTTAATGGCCTTTCTATAGAGTTGCCATGTTTTGAGTTGCTCCTAATTTCATATATACTGTGACAATTTTGTAGGGAAGTATTTATATAAATCAGCCCCAGTAACCATGTATTCACTAAGCTACATATTGCTAAACCACCTCACTTATTATAGTTTGGTGCTGATTAACCAATAGCCAATATTATTTGTTTATACAGTTTTCATAATAAATATACCTTTTAATTAAGTAAGTACAGATCATGTTAGAGGCATATACCAAAAAAAAAATTCTATTACAATGAAAGTCATAACTCTAATTGCATATTAACTTAGGAAATAAACATTAAAACTCTAAATGTGATTACTATAAAATGGGAGGTGTAAACAAAATCTTTGCCACCTGCCTTGGAGGTCTTGGTGAATACAGTGAGGTTCTTCAGCCTTTTGCCCTTTGGTGAACTTAGGTAAACGTTTGGCTATTCTTTGTCTGGTTTGTGGAATCCACATGTAAACTAATCTTCATACAAGGACAGTTATTCCTGCTATATATTGGTATGTTAAAATAGGAATTCGCTAAGCTTCTCTCTTAATGTCAGTGCTGTAGAGTTGCCATTTTTTGAGTTGTTCCTAATTTCAAATGCATTGTGACCATTTTGTATGGAAGTATGTATATAAATCAGCTATTCACTAAGCTAACGATACTCATTTCCTTTTCAGCAAGCATATAACTACAGGGATACTTTCCACTCCATGGACAACATGATGACAAACATGCGGAACAAAATGATAGACTTGCACAAACAATGCGTAAGTTGTTTTTTAATGCAACTCTTCATTCATTAAATATGTATATTCTACGTAAGTATTAACACTTTCTCTGATAAGCAGAAACACACAGCTCAAAACATAAGTTTTTATTCCATGACCATGTAGATTTACAGATTTGAACGTATGGTACTTTTTATTTTTACATATCAACTGATATCAACTGACTGTGACCCGAGAGAAACTCTCCATTCACTGTTCCTTTGATGAGTGATGTTCAGGCCATTTTCAGGCTTCCTGGAATCCACCTCTATCTGCCAAAGAAAATTCCAGTCTAGACTTTCCAAGAAACCATTGCGGCTCTACCTGTATTTGGCTTAATTCATAGGTTTCTTTTTCTGTAAAGTTAATTGCTATAAATAAGACTTCCCTTCGCATTTACCCAGTTGTGATCTTATCCCATTTTTGGTAATGACGCAATGCCAGAGGCGATTATGTGTACAGGATATCAGCCAAATCTGTGTATGAGTGATTCATACCTTAATGCAGTAATATTATATCCTGCATCTTCAGTATTAAAAAAAAATATTCTAATCTTCCCTCGCACACTAGACACTCTAGCTCTGGGATCATCATACTATAATTGTGCCATCGGCTTGCAAGCTTAGATTTGCCCTTCCAAAAACGTACACACAAGCAGCAGCCGAGCATGGTATAATAAAACTTAACTGACAGATTCATAGACTTCCCTTTTATAAATCAACACAAATAAACTGTGTGACTTCTTCCACCTTAGTTCAACTCAGTATTATTAGCTGTAGTTTCATGCTATTTAAATAAACTTGCGTCTTATATCTTTCATTTCTTTCAAACATTAATTATACTTAAAGGACCACAATGGGAAAATAAAAAAAATTTAAACTTTGAAAAAAGTCTGACGGAGCATAACTAAGCAGGATATACATGATACATCGGTGGAAGTTGTTTGTGAGCGTATGTGAGACGGAAGTTCACATTTCTGGATAGCTATTGCAGTGAATGATGCAAGGGTCTGCTTCTAGGCCAGTTGGAGGGAATGCGCGTTGTGTCCATTTCAGTCTTATCCAATTAACTTTACAATGGCTCTCTGCCCCTTCCTACCCCTCCTCCCCTCTCTTCACAGGTTGCTAAAACACTCACCCTCGTGATTCAGCTATGAGGATGTAATGTAATGCACACATAATGGATTCTTTTACTTATACACAGAGTCTTCACAAATTCAGATTTTGCAAAAAAAAATATGTTTTATGCCCATGACTTACACAGCTGCTAACATACTTGACAAGTGTTTTTGTTTTTTTCCTCGAACTGTAGTGTTCATTAAAAAAATAGATGTCTATGTGTAAAAAGGACACTGTCCCCCTAAGCAAAAGTTGGTTTCGACTTAAACAACATTGAAAACTGCTTATACATTATTCTAGCTATATCTATGTGCAGTAACTAAATCCTGAGATGTTCAGCATTCTTTGTGCTGAAATAATCTTTGCAGATTCTAACATGTTTTTTAATATGCTCCTTTTAAATGCATGACACAAAATTGAATCCTTCACTTTACTATAATTAAGTAATTTAACAGCCATATTTACAATTTATTGCAACCGATGGTCATCAAATTGAAAAAGAAGTGTCCCCACATATGAGATTAGGCACTAAATATTGTTACTAGTGAAATGATAGGCTAGTAGTGGTGTGGCATACACATAAAGACTTGAGAGGAAAAAAGAACCACATTTGTTAACTACTACATGTATTGACCAAACATATGGACTTGGCTAGTTAGCAAATCCCCTTCTGGATCGAGGCCTTGTCGTTTTGAAGGGGCTTCTGTGCCTCATTGAAACCATGAGCTATACCATGTAGGGTCACCCAAGATGGGCAGGTCATAGCAGAGAGGCCAGATAAATCACAGTCCATTGGAGAAGGAACTGGCAACCTGCACCACCAGTATCTTTACAATGAAAACATTATGGATAAGCACAACCAGAGACACAGCTATACTTTACATCCATATTTAAACACATTTGTATGCCAAACTCAAATATTTAAGCTCTGATATATTTGATGAAAAATAGTTTATTAAAAAAAAAAAACAACTTTTGGGTACTTGTGTTTAGTCAGCCAGTGTCCTAAAATCTCTGTGAATTGATTACATATGTATATTTGTTGTTTATTATTATTATTATTGTTGTTGTTGTTTCTCCCTATATCAGGAAGATCTATCGGAAAGCCCAGATGCTCACATATTTAAAAGTTCATCAGTAATGACATATTCCAAATCCGGAAATGAGCCTCCAAAAGTTTTCCAAGCAACAAGCCAAACACGGAAAGCGCCTGGAGGTGTGAGTATCAGTGTAATATCTATGGCAATGATAGGCCATCAATATGACTTGACGCACCACATATAATGCATTCGGATAGACCTAACAATATATATATTTTTTTGTTGCATATATAGCAAATATTTTAAAGTAATAATGAATTAGATGAAGAACAGTGATGATAATAATTCACGTCTGTACGTCATTACACGCCTACGTCTAGTTTGCATCTTCAGATAAGATACATAATTATTGGGTGCGGAGACTATCTGGAAAAAGTCATATGTCGGTGCACACAAGTTTTATGTAATGCATTCACACAGTAGAAAGTCTACCGAATTTATGTATAAACTGCCAATATGATCTGATATTACATGAATTGCTTACAGAAATGCTGTGGGAAGTGTTCCTAGCTTTGCCTGACTTTCTAAAAAGGAACTGGTATTGGGAATTAGTCATAAAATACAGATTGGTTCTTCTTTGGGAATTGGACATGAAAGTATGTTTACTCACGTGTCTCTTTAGTGTACATTTTCTAAGATTCAGTTCACCAATTGCCATGCAAGTGAAAAGTTTTATAAAGTAAAAACATTTTTTTTTAAATAAATATTTAGTTTTTCTACAATCGTTCCGCAATGACAATTTCTTTCAAACCTTTCTATTATATCAAGTGAATTTTGCCACATCTTAGTTCCATTTTAATGCTGTTTTCAGGTTTTTAGCTATTTTTAAACTTTATCAAACTGCTGTAATGGGTGTCAAAAAATAGGTTAACCTTTGCTTTCTGACTGTATGTAATTTGTGACCATGTAGTGCGCATGTAATTATTCAGGAGTGCTGAAATCAGGATGTTATAAGCTTTACAATGAGTAAAGCTAATGAAGATATATAAGTTAAGTTTAGCATCCCCTTAAAGATCCCTTTGCACCTGTTGAGCTCGATATGATTCACAAATGTAAATGTGAAGCTAGAGTTGGTTCATATCCATTTCTATGTATTCAATGAAACGGCTGCAGAAAATAGCACTCAGTAAGTGAAAAGAGCATTTGGTTATCAGAAGGCTCTAATAATATACCAATGATCTGCAGGGGTGAGATTTTCCAGTCAGTCAACATGTCCAGTAATTAGTTTTGTTTCATGTAGAAAATACTAATGCATGATTATTATCCCGTCTGTTGTCAAGGAGAGTGTTGAAAGCAATATGGGTTATATATAGCTGAAGCTTAGAGATGCAAAGTCAGTGACTAAAAATAATAAGATCCTACGGTGGTGACCATGAACAGGTTTTGTATGTATCGGTGCAGTGTTTCTATGTTAAAAAAAAAAAAACATGATGAATTTTTAGTTACTTGGTTTGGGAGAGAATATTAGCATGAAATTAAAAAAGAGTGAGTCAGCCTAAATTCCTCCAACATTGTAGCTAAGTACAAGTAAGTAAATCTCTACCAGTATACCCTAAATGTTTGTTGGCTCTACCACAGACATAAAATAATCCCCTTTTTTTCCCAAGTACTACAGAGTTGTGGTTGAGGAGAGGAAGTGCACTAATAAATGCTTGCATTGAATGATGCACTACTACCCCTAGACCAGTGACCGGGAAGGGATGTTTAAAGTATCCTCTTTCCACACCTGTTTCTCCCCTGATAGCTAGAAATACAGACCCAGACATCCTGGACTCAGGATGTGATTTAACCAACACAAAATGGATTCCTGTCCATGGCTTACATCAGTACTTATATTGTTACTTTGGTACATACTTTAACAAGCATTTTGTGGTCTACAGATCAAAGAAACAAAGAGATCTATCCGGGATTCTGAGAGCGGGATTGAAAAAATGGCCGTTGGACATCACATTAATGACAGGGGTCATATCGTCAAGAAATCTCTAAACAAGAAAACTGGGGATCAGGAATTGAACCAGGAATTCCTCAATTTGGAGGAAGGCAAGTTGTTAAAAAGTGGAATTTATGGTGCAATAAAATATAAATACACAGATCCGGATTGCACGTATGATCCTAAAATCAAGGCCACGTATAAGAAGGGCAGGCCTTGCACATTTCATTGCCTAATATTCTATCATCTCGTCTTGCAGTTGATTGGTGTACTTATATTTAAATCATCCTTACTGTATTCAATAAACTGCAAGTGCTCTGCAAGGTATGAGCTCACAATACCACCTTGCAATTCCCATATTTGTTATTTGCAGTTGTAATGATAACTTTAAAATATTTTGTTCATTTTATATTACGTGGATAATGTGAAATATAATGAACTGTGCATTATTCATTAATTACTATTACTAATTGGCTAGCATTTTTAAGCGGATCCCCTAAAGCTGTGATATAGATTACTATGTAGACAATGTCAACTACAGTCCTGCAAGCCGTTCAGTCCCTGCTGTAACTTAGTAAATCTATCTGAGACTGAACTACAGAAAACAGATATGAATTCAAATTAGTGCCATGTCAGTTCTCATATGTCCTGTTTAAAACACAGACTTTTTTGAGCTATAAAAGCCAAAATAATCTAATATTTTTTCTACATTCCGAGCATCTCTCTGACCAACCTTGTAGACTTTATTGACCCGTCAGAATTATAAATTGCAGATTAATTATCAATAATGTTGTGCAGTATGTGTTCATTTAAACCATTTTTCTATACTGACTCGTGCTGTGAAAAGTGATGTATTTTGGATTATAACAGTTTGCAGACACCTGTTGTAGCCTGGGGGTTGTCTACACAGCTGATGCTGACAACTGCAGATGCCACATTACTGTGTGAGAGGACACATACAAGGTTTACAACTGTTTTGTACAAATTAGCTGTTAGGATGAGCATGTTTTATAGCAATATAGTATAAAATGACACTTTAGTCAACCAAGGAATTATTCTTCTGGATTTTATTACTAAGCAGTGTTCTCCCTACAGATTTGGAACCCTAATTTCTTATTTTATGTTTATAGATCCTTATTGCTCATCTGAACTGTAGTAAAATCCTGAAATATGTTGTGCCCTGATATAGATGCTGTATAGTATAGGCAACATAATTCCTGAAGTGCTGATCACAGCTCTGGATTTCCTGCCATGCACAGGGCAATGAAACACTGAAAACCAGGGCTGTGTTTAGCATTCCAGAGCTGAAGTTTCATGACTCTGTATATTGTAATGTGATGTATATTAAGCTCTGTTAGTAGTATAAAATATTTATAGTAATGAAGTGCAGCTACAGTGTGTGCTGCTTAGTAAATGTTAATATAACTGCACTGGCAGCTCCAATGGAATATGTATCCCTTGTATTTAATATTCGCAAACATGGAAATCCATATAACACACATTTCATAAAAAGTCACCTCTAACCAAGAAAATTTACTATTTGGTTTGGTTAACCTTTACGTGGATGTATATTTCTGACTTTCATGATAAGCCTAGCTCTTATTGTATTACAGAGGAAGCTCAAACGTTTGCCGATGAATGGACAGCAAAAGTTTCCAAATTTATACCATCAAAAGAAAAGCTCAAGGTTGAAGCTCCACCAAAACAAAAAAGTGTCCACCATGCAAGAATAGGGAAAGTGAATTTGGGGAAGAGGTAAGATCGAGTAACAGATTCATCTTTTATTATTTAACTTTGATAGTTACATTATCTCTGGCAGTATATTTCTGTTTATATTGTTATTTGTATTACATCTGTATACATCTCTAAAGTATGCACTGTATAGCCGGGGTGGGAATTGCAATATGTTACCACCGTCTACAGAACAAATCTTTGTTAACTTGTTTGAGTAAGGAAAAAGTAAATAGTTCTTCAAACTATTGGACTGTTTGTTTGAATCGTCCACGTTTAGCTTGATGAGAGCTTGAAGTGGGAAAACTGTATATTGGTTATTGCTTCAGTGGAAGTTAGGCCTAATATATACAGCCTGTTGTATATAGAGCCTCTTGTATTGTGCTCTTCCATTAAAGTGCCTGAAACATGGGCACAAACCCAGACTGGTAACTTGTCACAGTAGTCAGAATTAGTTAAAATACACAAAGTGAGATTTATTAATAACCACTTGAAAGAGCGCTGTCCTCAAAATTTGAATATCACATAAAGACTCATGGAAGATTTATAGATTTCACTAGGAATATAATATACCTATGTATCTATGTAAACAACCTATTACAAGACAATATGGGATCTAAACCTAAAACCAAACTTTTATTAATAAAGCCTACAAGATGGAGCCAACATATATATTAAAACGAGAAAGGCACAGATAAAAAAATATCAAACAGGAAACCACATAATACTTAAAAGTAAATATACCAATTGGATATTTAATTTTAAAGAGATTCATGCGCAAATTAAAACCAAAAAAGGCGGAGGCAACAGGACCTATCCAGCTGCAATCCATCCTTGGTATTAGCTGAGCCCAGTCCACACTCCACACTAACCCAGCTGCTTTTTGTACCCTAACAGCCCCATTAAATTCCAAGCCCGTAGCAGCGCCGGTACACCCCCAAAGCCTGCAGGCTTGAAATTCTGCTGCATTACAGAGCTATTACATTCAACCATGCAGCGACCAACGGGCCGGAGATGCAAACCCATAAACCATTCTTGCGCACGTTGCATGTGCAGCCGTGAACATGATCAATTAGTCAAACCAGTAGTTACGGGTTTAGACGGAGCCAATGGCAAAAGAGATCATCATTACGTCACTGAAAAATGGAGGTTGGATTCCAAAGCCTTACGGGTTTGAATTAAGAGTTTCGATCGGACCCACATTCCAGATATAATGCAATATTAATAAATCATTATATATGATATTCTAGTCCATGCTAGTTCAATTATATGTTTTAACACATTGATTGCCAGGATCGATATAACACAGAAATTAAACAGAAAAAAAAGTATTTTATATTGCAGATTTGTGAGCTTGAGAATGTTGTGCTATTAATTTTAATATCTAACATCACTTTCCCTTTAATTATAAGTACAGGATTGTGTTGATATTTGTGTGCTACGAATAGGACTTTAACCCCCTTGTGGGTCCTCTATAGTACATGTTGGCTTTTTGACTCCATTTGCAGGTTACGGGATTGAACACTAGTGGATTTGTAGCAATTTAATAGTGATTTTCGAAGGTAACACTTACGGGCTTGACAGATCAAAGGATTTGCGGCAACAGAGTTCATATTTTGACAACCCGTAGGGTTTTTCTGAATGTAACCCGCAGGTCGTTTGCGGGTAGCTTTAAGAGTCCAATTTAATAGCCGTAAGTCTTGCAGGGTCCGTTACGGGCTACGAGTTTTCACGTTAGGGGAATTTAATATGGCTGTAAGTGTTCCCGCTATTGGGAGCCACTTACTTTCAAACTCCCGCCAATAGAAGCTGACGCCAAGGGGTCGTAAATAATGTATGGTTTATTATTCTTTTTTATTTTTATTTAGGGGGGATAGGTTATATTGGCTCTGCCTTCTTGGTTTTAATAATTGCAAGATCTGCTCTATAATTGAATAATCAATTTGTATATTTACTTTTGAACATTATGTGGCCTCCTGTTTTTGATATTTTTTATTTTTGCCTTTCTGGTTTTAATTTATATTTGGCTACATTTTCAAGATATTTAGGGTTTTAAAAGTTTGCATTTTTTGACACTAATGCATTCGTTTAAACAACCTATAGTAGCATATCTTTGAGAAGAGAATATCTCCTACCCAGGAGACAGATGTAAGGCACTGAGGCAAGAGGTAAGTTTCTCCAAAGTGGCTATAAAATCCAGTGTAAGTGCTTTTCATATTGAGTCTATTTTTTAGTTCACCATTAAGTAACATTTAAAATACAGATGTAGACAACAACAAACCAATGCATTAGCCAGAAAATTGTAATTTAAAAACCCAGTTTACCTCATTAATGGCCATTGCTTTACCCCTCCCACCCCTCTAATTGTCCTGGACCCTACTGAAAGGAAATTAAGGATTTCAACTGGAATATCATTAATTGGGCAGACTTGGTAACCTGAAGCATTCTCACTTGTGAGATACAGGACGTTATGGGATTGTAGCTATAACTGCCTAATCCTACAGAGCATACTCCAGGTTATCAACTCTACCTAGCTATTATCTCAGATGAAATGCTTGCTCTTCTTTTAAGTAGTGCTCAGGACAATGAGAGAGATGGGGATGAGTACAGCAGTGATGATTAATAAAGTAAACTGTGCTTCTTAAATTATATTTTCTGGCTCCGCTGCTGTTTGCGCATTTATTTTTTAATGTTTGTTAATAATGGCGAACTGAAAAACAGAATTGACATGCCCCTTTATGTACTTTTATAAACCTGGTAGAAGAAATAGAAGTACACATAAGTTTAACATTAATCACAGACCTGTTTAGCTTACCCTAAACTGACCATAAAGGAAGCATGGGCAAAAAAATCATCTCCCGCTGCCTATTAGCTTTCCTGAGTTGCTTATCATGTCATAGCTAATCGCTTCAATCTGAAGCATACCTGTTGTTTGTATAGCCCACAATGTCTCCATCATGTGCACCATAATGACACGTTTGACATCATGAGCAGCTCAGGAAAGCTATTTTTTTACCAACTTGTATGTTTGAATATACAAATAGTCTACAGTTAATATTCATTTTAACTATATTTTGTTTTTATTTTTATAGGAAGTAAGGTGCATGTTGGCTGTCACACAGAACATTGGTGAAGGAATTTGGAGATTGTTAGGGTACTAATAGTATTTAAACCTTTGTAGTAGGTCATCTTAAGAGAGGGTCAAAAGATAGATCATGTGACAGCCTAAATAAATTCACAAGCATTGAAGTTCTTTTTGTGCACAGCTCATTATTTTTATAGAAATGTGTGCATCTGTGTACGTATATATGCGGTTGTGCATGTACATGCTTGTATGGATGAGAGTTTGAACATGGAAGACGGTTTCCTGTTTTTAGACAAGCAGGTGTACATACACACATACACATATGTGTGTTTGTATATCTGCTTGTCTAAAAAAACGTGCTTGCTCCACTTTGGATATTGAATTGTTTCTATAAATCTTTGTCCAATGTAAGCCTTAATGGGTTCTAAAATTGCATATTGGTATTGGCATTCTGTGCTTAAAAGCGAAGCAACAATACAGAAAATCTTCAGTAAAATGATTATATATGAGTTTGAGCACCCACCTATTTAAATAATGCATTAACATGCTGGGTTATTAATTTTAGTACAATGGCAGTAACTATCTAGGAGGCTCAGCTTGTGGAAAAATAGCTCAGTTGAACCTGCATTAAGTAATTTACTGTATTATTGCTTCATTTGAAACACAGTGTGTATTGCAAATAGATTATTTAGTGCTCTTTCACATTATTATGCCCAGGGATTTAAATTTCTCGGGAGCCTTGCAACCAGTGGTACTGGAAACTAGTACTGCTGGCTCCTAAATATTTTAGATTCTAATGTATCTCTGTGAAGGGCTTCATTCCAAGCACCTAAACACAGCCTATGTGGCTCCTATGAAACCGTTCTGGCTCCTAAGTGTTGAACAGTTTTGCAATTTTTAGAACCTGTTAAGTGTTCCTTCAGAAACTTTCTGGCTGGTAACCTTGTAACCGTAGTCATTGCATAAGTTGATGAACCGCCCTAAACTTGACAAAGTAGAGCTGTCTGTGGATATATTAGATAAAGCATGTTGCACAATGATTCAATACTGTACATTATATGGCAGCCTAAAGTGATAAAAATAACTGCTCCATTTTGTTAGTGAAATCTCACTTGTAAAGTTATGTATTTCTACTAGTGATTTTACTCTTTTACATCATATAGTCTTGTACCATTATTGGCACACTAGATGGTATAGCTTTGTGTTTTTTTGTTTTGTTTTATTTTTTGCTTTTGCTTTTTTACACCTCCTTAAAATGTCATTATTACTAGTAAATGAGTAAGCCTGAATCGAATAAGGATTTTAATACCACCAGGTAACTCTACTGGATACCAGAGAATTGTTAAGTAACTGTAGCAAACAGCAGAGCTCAGCAACCTACAGCACTAGATTTTGGGTGACAAAATAGTTGAAGAACCAGAGCTGCTAAGTGAGAATGTGATAATATGGTTATTTTGATAAAATGTGGTTTTGACAACAATTTAAACTACCACGACAGTCAATTTTTTTCTATATGGTTTGTTGAATAACTAAACTTGCTAATATTCAAATCGTTTTTAGAAAGCAAAAAAAACAACAAACAATAATAATATTATACACAGCCTTAACATGTTTATCTGTTATATCCAATATTCATTACTGCAGGGATCCGTGTTCTTTAATGAGCTAGTCCTGACTTTCTTAGAAGGGGTGTGTCTTTGCAAACTAATGAGCATTCTGTTCAGCCTAATGCATGCACTAGAAACTTCCTGTGAATTCAAAGTCTCCTTGCACCTCAGGAAGTAGAACAGCAGAAGAAAATGGTAGATCGTACAAACTGTATTTTATTTTCCATTCCAAAAACACAGAATATTTTACAGTGTGTTCTTCATAAAAGTATAAACAATTTTATAATTAATCTTTTCTTGAACAAGACAGTGTTGTAGTATTTAGTGTGACGACCCAGGGGAGAGGGGACCCTCCTGCTTTCAGATAAAGGAACACCCCTAGATTGTCAGGGTTCTTGTAATCTCAGCTCCCAGCTGGCTTTGCCAGGTTAAGAACCAGTTCAAGATACCAGCAACACAGGAATACTTTGGAGCAGGATCTAGTAGAATACCAGCATCAGGATACATCAGAAACAGCAGAAGCAGATGTAGGTCCCTTTAAGGTAGGACCAAGGAGAGGTATTATAATATCCTCAGGTGAATTTATCTTATAAGCCCTTTCCCAAGAATGACAGCACACTATCATTATGTACAATCAAACTAAGACTGATTTATTCATGACAGTACAGCACATTTATATAAAATATCACTCAAGCAAAACAAGGCACCATCTCTGATGTCATTCCCCCTGATTACCCCCTACTTGCCAGGAACGGGCTGAGTAATCCTCTTAATCCTCTCTTTGTTCCCAGCCTGCCAAGGTGCCATCAGTCAGAGCAATGGAGGTTAATCATATCTCGCCACCTCATTCATAACTGAATGTCAATTGTTCTCTGGCCTTGTAAATTGTGACCCCCTTTTCTCCAGGGAACCCTGATAATATACTTAATATATAATATTTTAATAAACATGACTACACCAATCTTTACCTACTAAACACAGTTATATACCAATAACTACAGACTAATACACAGACACCTTCCTGGAACAAGTGGACACATTTGTACAGTTAATACATGTCGGTTCCAGGGCCCCCACCTTTCCAACAGTCTTATGGCCCTTTGGGTGTCACACCTCCCGTCTATAGAAGTTAGAACGGGGAAAGCTTTCCCATAGACCCCCGTTGTCACTGTTTTGATTAAGTTTACATGGCTTATCCTGAACTTAGTCTTCACTGAGTCCAGTTGTAAAACAGTCATATGAAATAGATTTGTAAACAAAAAATGTAAGAAGCATAGACAAGTATACAATACCATTATTTGTAAATGCAGAATACTTAATTACACATAATAAAAGTTGTTTAAACGTTAATATAAAAAGTCTCATTTTTGTCTATTGTTCTTTAAGAAGAAAAAGACCAACAACATTGAACCGTCGAGGATAAACAAAAAATGGAAAAGGGGAGCATAATGATGAAATCACTAAAGGAGAAATGACTATGGAAAGGGGGGATTAATCGGACAAAAAGCAATATTTCAAGCTAATAAAGGGAACTTTACATTTTATCTTCTTCAATCTCTTTACATCGCTCATTGTAGATTGTCTCATTGTCTCTTGCTATCCTCTGGAATTCTGAAATAGTCCCAGCTATATATCTTACATAGAGTAACATTTACACTTGTCACTAGATGGCGCACCAACATCAGATTTTCTGAAGGTATAGATGTGCAAAAGAGAAGTTATCATATAAATCCTGAGTTCACCTTTACAGTTATATATCAGAGAGAGGTGCTATGTTATGCTGTAGTAGAAGTTATCTGTTAACTTTTGAAGTGACTAGATGTGAATTAAGTCACACGTAGATCTCCTGAATAATATGGGAGCTTACATAGAGAAGCTGATATATAATTCTCTATTGTTTCCCTGGCAGAGGGTTTGTGGAAAAGAAAAAAGGGGTATGGCTTGGTAATTGTAGGTATATTGAGAGGTGGTCTTGCTGAAGGCAGACTATAAATAGGGTCTGCACCCCACCACAACCACTCCAATTCTCCTCAGTTTGAACCATACTCAGGATTACAGGGGTTTCTTTCAAGAGGCAAGCTCCTTTATCTTCCAGATGGCTGTAGATGTACTTGCCTGGAGGCACCAACCAGTGCACTTTTCAGTGGACTCAATGTGCCTCTGTCTAAGTGGTTATAGCATAGCCTGCTTAGTTACAGCCTCCTGCAGGTTTAAGACCCGGCACCTGATACGAATGCTGTCTGCCATGTCAAAATAAAGCTGTTTTTTTTAATGAGCTTGAACACCTGGCCATATATTTTGTTATCTATTGTTTTTAAAGTAAATCAATCCTGGGAAATGTCATGTTGTTGTGGTATTTATATGCAAACTCCTGCATTAATTAGCTATTTTGATATGTTAATTAGGTCTACAGTCTTCTTGTCTATGAGCCCTATTAAATTATCCAAAATGTAGCCCATAAAAGATACTGCAATGAAATTAGCCCCTTTTAGCTACCCACAAATGATCAGCGTGTTACAGATGGAAAAACCCTACCGGCTGCCAAAATCGTAACTCTGTCCAAGCTATGCCTTTGATCTGTCCAGCCAAATGTTAGAATTGCAAATCTCTATTAAATTGCTCCGATTCCCCAAAGACGTACTAGCATTCAAACCTGAAAATGGCAAATGTTGTCCAAAATATTGTGGGCTCAAAATAGGACTTACTTGTGCTGCCGCAGCAGCAAAAGAGCACCCCCTCCGACCCCTATCTTTCCCCCTGCAGGTCCCTACATTGACCACATGCTGTGAGGGTGCCATTGGGAGCACCTAAAATTGCCCCCCCCCCCCCCCCCCATGCTGCGGGGTCCCCATCGGGACACCCGCAGTGTCCCTACATTAACCCTTGCTTCGGGGGTCCCGATGGACTTTAAAGGACCTGCACTACAATAAAAATTAACTTATTTTTAACCCCATCACTCATGTGGGTCTATACAGACCACCATGAGCACCTAATTAACCCCATCAGTTCAATAGGGGTCTATATAGATCCCTATAGGACACTATTAACCCCAACATGACCACTATAAGCGCCATGAGGGTCCTCCAAGACCCTCATGACACAAAGTCTAAGCACTACACTATTAACCCTTTCCTAGGCTATTAACCCCCTATCCTATTAACCCCCTGTACCCTATACTATTCTATTAGCCATCTTTCAACTTATTAACCTTAATTAACCCTATCATTAACTAATTAACCCTATCATATTAACTCCACTTTATCCAATCCTACCATATTAACCCTTGTCCTATAACCCCTATTAACCCTATACTACCCTATCCTATCAACCCCCTGTCTACCCTATACTACTAACCCCCCTACCCTATACTATTAACCCCCCTCTACCCTATTCTATTAACTCCTACTCTACCTAACTAACCCCTAATTAAACTATCAAACACTCTATTAACCCCCCAATGAAATCCCTAACGCCCCACTAATTACAAAAAATAAACAAACTACATTACAGAAAATAAAAAAAACCTGCACAAATAAAAAATGAATTACAAGTATAAAAAAATAAACATTACAGCAAAATAAAAAACACTATTAAAATAAAAAATGAATTACAACCTGTAAAAAAAGAAAGGGTTAATTAGTCCGCTTACCTGGCCAAAATGCCCCTCCAGCAGTGATCACTGATGCCCTGGTCTTCAATTTTCTGGCCTAGACTAGTCATATTATCCATGTGGATAGCAGAAGCAGCAGCAAGGGTTATTGTAGGGACACTGCGGGGGTCTCAGTGGGGACCCCGCTGCATAGGGGGGTTAATATGTGCTACGGGGGTACTTGAAGTACCAAAGCGGCAGTGGTTAACTATTTGTGTCCCATGAACCCTTTAAGGGCCCGCGGCGGTGGATTTCAACCATTTCAATGCCATAGGGGTCCCAATGGGGACCCCCGTAGCAAGGTTTTGATACCTACCATTAAAATTATAGACTGATCATTTCTTTGTCAGTGGACAAACTTTCAAAATCAGCAGCAGATCAAATACTTTTTTTTCCCTCACTGTATATTTCTTGAATATAAAAAGATGGCAGTCCAAAGGATTATGAAAAAAATCTATAATTTATTGTGTATTTTAGCAGTCAGCGTCTATGTTCCTTATTTTGCTGTCATAGGGAGATTTCATATTATCAGCCCTACTAGTTTAATGTGTTGTGGTTTTTGGGTAAAAGTCGCAGATGTTAACATCATTATGCACCCTTACTAGTATATGAGTTCAAAAGTGTATGGACCATACGTGATTTATATATATTTACCTAAAATATATTGGTATATAAAGTGTATATTGAATGTGCAATTTCCATTTTTTCACTTGTAATAAATATTAAAATGACATTTTAATTTCTCCCACTCCCTTTATATTGTACGTTTTTGAGGTTTCAATCTTGTATGGTGCTTTGGGTAAAAGCACCATATACCCAAGATTTTAGTATCAAAGACAGAGCCCTCCATTTTTGCCATGTGTTTAATATATTTTTCTTTGTACTTAACCTGTGTATAGTGCTACAGAATATGATGGAGCATTACAAATAAAGGATAATAATAAAGGAGCAGCATTAGTGGAGCCATAACCCTGCAAGTGTGTGTGTTAAAGGAATATAGAAGTTTCATGGATTATGAATGCATCTGATAGAGGAGAATCAGTATATGCAAACATTTTTTTTTATTAAAGCAATCCCGAAATAAATATTAATACACTTACCCTAAAGTTTGCAAATTTCTTCAGTTTTCTGGCAGTTGATTTTAAGAAGGAATGCATCTGAAACCCCTCGTTAAATTAACATAATATTCATAATTTGTTTTGGCCAATCAGAGGCAGCTACAACTTTGTTGCAAAGTCTGGGGATCAGTCTCTGCAAAAATCCATCATGGGATGTTTAGTCTTTTGTTCCCACCACAAGGAAGCAGCTTGAGCACTGCTGCTTTTGATCTCTGCACAGTGCTGCTGATGGCATTAAGGTTAAAAAAACATACTTGAATGCAATGTTTCTATAGGTTAGTATGGGGTGCCTATGTAAGTAGCTCTGGGGGTGTGGAAATCAAATTTTTTTTTAAATAAAATAAATTTGTATGTGTATAGAATGACTCAATGTAATGTGTGTTTCTGATATACGCAAAATTCAATTTCAAATGTAATATGTAACAGAATTGCAGCCACAAAGTAAAACATATTGTTGCAGTTATGTTTTGTCCTGTGGAAAACTATTGATGTTTAAACACCATCACAAATAATATTTTACTTCTTTTTTTTTTTCAGTGAGATGTGCATTTCAGAAGCGTCCTTCTAGAATACAATCTTCCATGGAGCACAATGGATTTCTCTATGTATCAACAATGAAAAATAAATGAGTGAGACATGTGGTTCATTTCTTTTGCATTTTCTTTAGGGGTGCAGTAAATTCTGGTAAAGGCTCATTTTTATGGGTGCATCATTAAAACCACATCTGTACTAAGACAGTCCTGCATTTTAATGCAAGCTTGAACCCCTTTATTGTTAGAGACATCTAGGTTCCTTAAAAGATGTATACATTCAGGGTATAATTAATCAGTCTTTAACACACATTAAAATGTAATATAATGCCTTGGTAAGTTACTTTTAATAGTTAAAGCTCCAGTGTACACACTTCATGTTAAATCTATTATTGTTCACCCTTAATTAATATTACTAATACATGTGCAGGCAGGAGCAGAGCTCGACTTTAGCCAGAAAATATAACTTAAAAGGCATATTTAAGTTTCCTTAATACACCTGGTAGAGGAGAATCAGTAGTGTATGAAAACATATTTTTGCATTAAAAAATCTGAAAATAAACATTAACAAACTCATCCTGTTGTTTGCTAAATCTATTTAGTTTGCAAGCAGTGGCTTTTGTTGAGTTAACAATCCCTGCATAAAGTAGCATAACATGCATAATTTGTTTTGGCAACTAATACATTTTAATGCAATGTAGCAATCTGTGATAGTTTGTGCAGGAAGGAATCATGGGATGTGTAGTCATCTTCATAAGGAAGCGGGAGGAGTCAGACCCTGTTCTGTAAGATCTCTGCATTTTGCTGCTGGCTGGCTTGAAGGTTAGTAAAGGGTTAAAATCCCTACCCAAATGCAGTGTTTCTATTGGTAGGTACACTGTGCCTATGTAAGCAGCTCTGGGGGTGTGGAAAACAAGTTTTATTTGTAAATAAAAAAAATCTGTGAGTGTATAGAATGACTCAATGTAATGTGTGTGCCTGATATAAGCAGCTTGTGTTAGATTAGACAAAGGTTAAATCAGGGAAACTTACACATACCTTTAAGTACACAAGTCCACTACTGTACCACTCTCCTCCCTCAATGCCCTGAGCACTAATGACACAATAACATTGATTAGGCTGCCTTGGAAGACTTGAATAATGTTATCTCAGTTGAAATCTTCAATTTCCTGCCAGATTTGCTCAGGACAGTGAGAGAGGAGTACAGCAATGTTTGTTAATGATGTAATCGGTGTTTTTTAAATTATAATTTCTGGCTAAAGATTTGCTTTACTGCTGTTTGCCCTTATATTTTTTTATATTAATTAATGTGAACTAAATATAGGTTTAACATGAAAAAAGCTTACACTTGCCCCTTAATTACATTAGTTGTGCAGATTCTGTATATTAGTTTGTTATTTTTTATCTTTTTTTGCCAGGGATTTATTGTTTCTCTTGCAATTAAACAGCTAAAATAATATTTTAAATACACAGCAACTGGTCCAAAACTATATTTTTGTCTTCTGCTTGCTGTGTATGATATCTACATAATCAATTTGCTGAAATATATTTGGAATAGAGAGAAAAAAGATAGATCCGGGCAATCTTACAATTATTTGTGAACAATCTTTCCAAGCAATATAATTAGTTATTGTTAAGAATATAGCTTTATTACTGAGGAATTTCATCTTTATCTTCTAAAATTAGAAAAAAAGTAATTTAAAGTTACTATAATAAAGTGAATTTATTTTATTGTAAGTGTTTTTTTTATCATTTTAAGTAAATCTGAACAAACTTAGACCTTTTCATTTGAAATGTGTGAATTGATTTTTAACATTTAAATCAATTAGAGCAATATAATTCAATGGGTTTTAATATTGAAGACACTATTTTTGTAAGCTATCTGTCCACATTTCCTGAACTGATTTGCATTATCAACATTTATTGTACCATCACTTAAATGTGTTATGTGTGTTTATAATAAAACCTTGTTAATTGTATATACTCATATGTAACAATCTTCTTAATGCTAGTGATTCTGTAGAAAGCAAAAATGGATAAAAAGCTCACTTAACTGGGACATTCACCTTGTCACAAAGACAAAGATTTAGCAAAAAACATGGAAGCCAAAAAATAGTAATTACACAAATTCAAAAGATTTAAGAAATGTGAATCTACTTGGCCATATCTACTGTCTGTCTTATTAAATGAGAGGATCTAGTTTATTCAGTTTTCTAAATGACAAAAAACATCCCAAAAATCAATATGACTTTTTCAAGGCTTACATAAAATAGTTTAATGGCTATATTATTTTATTAATAGAACTTAAAATAACATTTTATATTGAACTTAGGATATGTACTTTATGTTTCAGGTTTAATTACTGCAATATTGCTGAATAAATTTGATTATCTTTTTGATATGGCTCCTTGTTTTTTTTTTTGTGTGTGTTCATAATTACTTAATAGGATGATCACCTTTTTAAAACAACTATAAAAAAATGGAAATGATTTCAATACAAGATCAATCGAATAATACATCACCACCGAATAACAAGTATTCTACAATGAAATGTTTCCAAAGAGAAATTGCTGTATATTGCTCAACACACTAGGGGCCTTATACAATTAAGCAATTGTTGGTAACTGGAGCTCGTAATGTAGCCCGTAAACTAATTTGCTATTCAATTGGCGTCTTTTAGCTTCCCGTAAACGATCTGTGGGTTATAGGCTGAAAATCCCTGAGGTTATCAAAATCGTAACTCCAGCCCAGCTAAGCCTTTGATCTTTCAAGCCCGCAAATATTACAATCGCAAATCGCTATTCAATTGCTACAATTCCTCAAGCCTGCAAATGTTTTCACACTCGTTTATGGAAAATATAGAAGATAATCCTACGAGTACCATATAGGAATCACAAGGGGTTAAACATCTGTTCGTAGCACTGTAAATGCAAAGAAAACATCAATACTGCACTTTAAATTGGTAGTTACAGCCTTGCTTAATTGATCATGATCACACTCTGAAATGCTACTTACAATTGCATGGTTTACTCGGTTTTGGCCCATACAGCCTGTTTAATGTAATCTCAGGGCTTGCAATTGAATAAGGTCCTATGTATCTTATTATTCAACTATACTCATAGGCACCCCGTCCTTTGCGCACAGGACAACTGCGTGGCGACAGCAGCACGCCCACAATTGCGCGCTGCTTGAAAACGGATGGCAAATGCACAAGCTTCTAATACCTGGCTACCCTAACAGCCTGAACCCCTCAAGCCTAACCCTAAAACCTCTAATCCTAAGACCTCTAAGCCTAACCTTAACACCCCTAAGGCCACCTTACCTGCAGTCCAGCGTGCATTTGTCGGCTCGCTTTTTCCCAAGTGCAAAGGACGTGTCACCATACTTTGTGCCATTTGTGTGTGAGATTAACACACTGGTTGAATTTTTTTTTCTATTATATTTATTATCTGTTTCAAAATGTTGCAAGATACTGTCTTATAATATTATCCACCCATATGAATAAAATTATTATTATTATCCACCCATATGAAACTATGCATTATTTCAGGTTTTTGATCCTTAGTCAAAATAATTATACATTAACTAAAATATTGAAAAAATATATTTTATTTCTGGCGGCCTTTTTTACTCATTTGACTATCTGTATGATCCATGGAATAGCTTTGATGGTTTTCTCTATGTCTCCTCAATGCCCTTCTTTCTAGAGAGCGAGGATAGGTGGATGCTTCACCAGACAGGCTGGGATTGTGAACAGTTTCCAAAGGTTGTGTCATATTTATGGGTTCTGGAGAAGGTTGTCTGTACCTTCTTGCACTTTCCTCTAACTGATGGACTATAGCTTGCAGAGAAGAACTTATGTGGCCATTAGTACTGAGCATTTCTTTTTGACATGCTAGCATCCTTGTTGCGAAAAACCCCATTGTATCTGCACACATTTTCATAGAGTCACCTAACTGGAACACTGTTTTTCGCAGCATGTGGAGCTCATTATTTATGGATGATAGTCCTCTTTCCAACACTTTGGTCAAGTGAAGCTGCTCCATATAAAAAGAATCATCATATGTGTTTCCATAACACAAGTAGCTGTCATGTGAGCTGGGTCCCTGTAACTGCTGTACAGTAGGTTGTCTGAAAATATTTGGAAGCTCTTCTGAAGTCTTCTCCTGAGCATCAAGGTTAGATGAACTTATTTCCTCCAGCAAACTGGATAGTTCCTGAAATCCTCTGGACAACTCTCCTTTTTCATCAGGATTTGTATCTCAAGAAAACAAAATAAAGCATATTAAAATGGGTCCTTTATAAAATATTTACAAGTAAAATATTTCCTGGTTATCTAAAGTATAGTCAAATCAATGCTGTCTAGTGCTCCAATTGCCATTTGTTTTATTCTTTCTATTAGTTGTGATGTTAAAGGGACTAATGTGAACCATTAGATATGTGCTTGAAATTCATGAGGGATAGTATTTGTTTTAAATAATTGACTTATACGCAGTTTGTTAGCCCTCCCAGAAGCAGCTGTATAGAAATATTATGATGGTCACTAAGGGAATGGACCAGTCTATTGGTGCGTGGAGCTGTGTAGAGTATATAGCAATCACTCGGTGTCATCATGTACAACAGAGTGACCACTACTACCGTGATATTTTACTGTGCCATTGGCTTGCAATTATTTTACAAGAGGTGGAAATAGTGAGTGATTGGTTATGCACCACAGATCCTTTTGTTTTCTTATAGCCACCATTTACAAGTTATATCTTTTTTTGTGTTTTTGTTTTGTCAAAATATAACTTTATAAAAAAAAAGAGAGATAACATTTGGTATTTAACTGCAGCCCTAAGGCAGGTGCTCTACCATCTGCACTATCTGTTCTTCCATGACTTGGACTGAATGTAAAGAGATAAAAGGGAAAAACTGAGAACAAACCATGGACATCAGGCATCAGTGCCTTAATTGTTGCAGACCCATTGTATATGGCAGGGGTGTCCAAACTCGGTCCTGGAGGGCCACACACATGCCTGGATTTGATGATAACCCTGCTGTGCACAGGTGAGTCAATAACTTCTTCAGTCATCCTGATTGACTCACCTATGCACAGAAAGAATATATACAAATCCAGGCCCGGGTGCGGCCCTCCAGGACCAAGTTTGGACACCCCAGGTCTATAACTTATTCCGGTCAGAAGCAACTTTAATTTGCATGCCTCAACCCTCTACCTGGTTTCTGTTTTGGGAAAATATTACAGGAACATTTAAAATGACCACCATTCTTCCTAAGAATTTACTAACAGCTTTGCTCACTGACCCAAAAAATCATAATACTATTTGTGTGTGTTGCATATGCTGATCCAAACTTTATCCTTAAAACATGTTGGATACATACCTTATCCAACCCTCACAAAATAGAAACTACACTGCCTAATGCAGATTATTCAGGGCGATATGGTTGGTGGTAATCAATGTATGTAACCAATATTTGCGACTCACCTTTTGGAACCTCAAATCATATGAGGTATTTGGCTTGTATCTTGGTCACTAAATCACATGGAGGAACTGGGACTCTAGACGCTAAACCATTTCAAGACAAGCACATAAGGATTTATTCTAACTGAAGAAGCCGCAGAAACTAGTGCTATAACGCGTTTTCGTTTTTTAATCTTTTATACATGTAAACATGGTGACCAATAAATTGACAATATTATTAACCATCTGATTCATTACAAGATCTCTTTTACATATAGAGGTCAATACCAAATATTCCTTCTTTTCAATCATGTCCTTAGCAAATTATATATTCAAAGCCATAAAAATTGGCGGATGAAATTGATTACAATGTATTCACATATATGTGTAGATGTCTAATATTTGATATATGTATACCTTCAAAAACACAAGTATAAACACATAAATGTCATAATCCAAGAAAAAACATTAAGGCAACAAAGTAAAAAGAAAACCATCCCAAATATTTTTACATTCATTGATTATCACCAACCATATTGCCCCGAATGATCTGCACTAGGTTTTTGTAGACTAAGTCTCCCCCTCCCTCCTTTTTTCCTTTGCAAAAGCACCAAGACGCAATCGTGGACAGTGTTGATTTGAGACAGCAGCATACTACCGGAAAAAGCAGAAAGAGATATCGCCCAGTATTTTCCTCGTATATCCATTTCTGAGTGCCGACTATCGCATTGGGATTTATCAGTCCCAATACATAGTCTTAAAATAATCTCTATTCACAATAATATAAAATTTACTTGTTCATAAATAAAATAAAAATATGTCATACCAATTTAGAAAAAGGAGACTACACAAGATTAATAAAGTCATCCTACTCTGTGACAATGCAGATTAACAAAATATCCAATGACATAGTTGTTTATTGATACCAGATTTTGGAGGATGGTCAGGAAGATACTTGGCGTCCATTCTTTTCTATATGTACAGTGCTTCTTGTGTAGCTATAAGTGTCCTTCCACCACTTTGTCACTATGATTCAACAGTTTTATCATCTCTTCAGGTTATGCTGCTGAGGCAAAAAAGAAAATTGAATTGGTACAAATGTGAATTTTCTCAGACATTAATCAGAGAAGGGGTCCTCTAGTTTACTCCAGACACACTGTGAGGCAGGGCTAATCATTTCATTGTTACAGAATACACCAAGGCCCAAATATATTTCAAAAATAAATATTTTAATGTGATGGCATTCAGAAGGATTCAAGATCGATGTTTAGACAGTGATGCAGACCAACAGAGGATTTCATTAACTGATTGCTTTTCATAAAGTATGGAAGCTTCTGGAAGAAAATACATTGAATTAAACATGTAATGGAGAAAAGGGCTGAGGGTCATGCTTTTCACCCAGATCAGACTGTTGAAAGAACATCCACACTGAAAAGAAACCTGTGCACTATGACTAGCAGGTCTGTTGATGGGGAAAGGAGATACATGCTGGCAGGCATATGTATTATGTGCTGAGGAAGTAACAGAGCTCCTATAAACTGCCCACCCTCTATCAATTGCCCACCCTTTCTATATACACATATATATATAGTCACAGTCGAGTGACATTATTATGACTAATATCCCGGACAGCAGCTAAATTGCATGGTAGTGAGTCAGTAAGATGCTGGGAGGTTGGCAGGGGTATCTGGAGCCATGCAGACTGCAGTGCATCCGACAGCTGCTGAAGAGTGTGCGGTAACGATTGAGGTGGTCCCAACATTGCGATTGAGGTAGTCCGACAGGTATTCGATGGGGTTCCAATCCGGGCAATTTGGAGGCCAGGGAAGTACTCAGCAGTCTTTGTCACGCTCCTCCAATCACTCAAAGACAATTCTGGTCGGATGACATGTTACATTGTCCTGATGGAAGATCCCATCCGCTACAGGGAAGACATACATGGGTGTACTAGATCTGCAAGGATGGATAGATAACCCAATTGGTTGAGAGTTGCTTCTAGAGGTATGAGTGGACCCAAACAATGCCAAGAAAACATTTCACAGACCATAACGCTGCCACCACCAGCTTGTGTTCTTCCAACAATGGTTGCAGAGTTTTTGTTGAGGTTTTACACCTGACTCGCCAACTTCCGTCCACTGGATGGAGCAGAAAACGTGACTCATCAGAGAAGGCAATCCTTTGACAATCAGAAGACGTCCAATTTCGGTACTGTTGTGCTAATTGAAGCCGTTTCTGATGATGAACCCTCGTCAGCATGGGTGTAGTGACCAGACATTTGCTTTGGAGCCTCAAACGCAACAGTGTTGGCTGTATTCTCATTCTAGACACATATCTTTAGCCCCATGGTTCGTTTGGGTGATGAGTTGCTCAACTGTAGCGTGTTGGTTGGCCCTCACATACCTTCACAGCCGACATAAATGGCACATGGTGCTCTGCACTGTCTATTCCCAGTGGTGCCTTTTGTCCAGTCAAGGCAACCTTTAACTACAGCAGCACGCGAACAGTTCACAAACTGCTCTATTTCAGAAATACTGCCACCCTTGGTTCGAAAGCCAATGATCATCCCCTTGCATAATTTGCATGTTTTACTTATGACAGTGATGGTGGATATGTTTGTTGAATTCCTCCCTGTCACATTATATACCCACCAAGCCAGCTCACGTCACATGCTGTATTTCATTGGCTACGTGCTGCTAAGGTCAAAAGTAGACGGTGGTCATAATAATGTTACTCGACCCTTTATGTATAAATATATATATATATATATACACCCAAATGTATATATATACAGTACCTTGCAAAATTATTGACCCCCCCCCCCCCCCCCCCCCCTTGGCATTTTTTCGTGTTTTGTTGCCTCACAACCTGGAATTAACATGGATTGTTTGAGGATTTGCATCATTTAATATACAGAACTTTGAAGATGTTTTTTTTTTTATTGTGAAGCAAACAACAAATAGAACAAAACAACAGAAAAAGTCAATGTGCATAACTATTCACCCCCCTAAAGTCAATACTTTGTAGAGCCACCTTTTGCAGCAATCACAGCTTCAAGTTGCTTCAGATAAGTCTCTATGAGCTTGCCACATTTTAGGATTTTTGCCCATTCCTCCTTGCAAAACTGCTCCAGCTCCTTCAAGTTGGATGGTTTGCGCTTGTGAACACCAATCTGACCACATATTTTCTATTGGATTGAGGTCTGGGATTCGCTGTTGTGCCATGTTCTTTCCATTTGTTTATGATAGATTTGATGGTGCTCTTGGGGAATCATCAAAGATTTGGATATTTTTTTATAACCTTACCCTGACTTGTACTTCTCAACAACATTGTTTGGAGAGTTCCTTGGTCTTCATGGCAGTGTTTGGTTAGTGGTGCCTCTTGCTTAGGTGTTGCAGCCTCTGGGGCCTTTCAAAAAAGATGTGTATATATAATAACAGATCATGTGACACTTAGATTATACACAGGTGGACATTGGTTTCACCAGAGCTTTTTATGGTCTTCATAACAAAGGGGGTGAATACATACGCACATGCCAATTTTCTATTTCTAAAAATAGCTTTATGTATATATTTTTCTCATTTCACTTCACCAACTTAGACTATTGTGTTCTGACCCAGCACATACAATTCAGATTAACAAAACATTGAACTTAAGGCTGTAATGTAACAAAATAAGTAAAATGTCAAGGGAGTTAATACTTTTGCAAGGCACTGTATATATATGTGAACACAGATGTACTATTTATTTACTGAACTACTGTACAGTGGAGGGCTTCTATCACTCTTTTGCCCACCATATATTAAATGATTGTTGTGGTGAAATACCTACTCATAAGGTCCACAACACAAGCTGAGATACCGCTCCATGCTGATGCTAGCCAGTAAGCTTGAAACAGCTGTACGTGGATAGGAATCTCAGCTTGTGTATAATCCAACCTTTGCTTTACATAAAGGCTGTGTAATGCAGCGGGCACAAGCTTAATGGAAGACATTTTTTAAATGGTTTATGGATTGAAGAGCAGCGCATTTATGGGCACATTTGCAGCTCAGCTCAGCTTCCCAGAATGCAGTGTAATAATTCTGAGCTCGAAGAAAGGTTTTTTTAACTTGTTTTAGACATTTAAACGTGAACACAGATGTACTATTTATTTACTATATATATATATATATATATATATATATATATATATATATCACATATATAGCTGTGAGCGTACGAGTTGTTGCGAGGGCCGCAGCTCGCGCAGCGAGGGCACTGGCCGAGGGTCTCAGTTGCTGGCATGGAGCGCCGTAGGCGCTCCATGCCAGCAACTGCGACCCTCGCAAACTTCACGTCGCAACCCAAACAGCACGACACACACATTACGACACTCGCAAACAACATACGACACACGTTCACACACATTACGGCTTTGCAACACTCGGACGCAACTCGCGAACATTACAAAATGTAAAACACAATACATACACACAGCACATACATAAAAACCTTACCTACACCAAGAGGGAGCACCCAGGACCTCAAAAATGCAAGACCTCGATTTTACTCGAAATAAAAGAGTTTAGAGACTAAAAAAAAATCTAAGCGAGAGAAAAAATGGCCACCGAACAAAACGAAAACGAGGTACAGAACTCTAAACTCGCAAAACACCACAAGAAACTCGCAAAACACCACAAGAAACTCGCAAAACACCACAAGAAACTCGCAAAACGCCACAAACGACCTACGGATATTCATACCACACAGTGCACACATTCAGCATGCTTACACAGCAGCTCCACACCACTAATGCTGCAGCAACATCAACACAGATTGCCAGCTCTTCAACACAATGCTTCAAAATAGGTAAAGTATATTCATTTAGTAATGTATTACATATTTCATTATTAGACACCAAACAGTATTAGCTACCTTACAATTTCATTGCCGTCATTTTTTGACGGGCAATTCGCTAGTATATATATATATACTAGGAACTTGCCCGTCACAAATTGACTGGATTAAAATTGTAAGACTGGCAATGGTGTTTGACACACAATGTGAGACTTTTGGTCCTCTGAGCATCTTCGGCGCTCATTGCGAGCCTCTCCCCCTATGTACTTCAAGTTTCCTGCTTTGCACTGATCACATTTGGCGCTCATTGCAAGCCTCTCTCGTTTGCAGCGCTCATTGCGAGCCTTTCCTCTCACCTACTGTACAGGCCGCTCATTGCAGGGTTTGTGAACGTGCAAGTTTCATGTTTAGGATGCCATGTGTCTCTTTCCAGCATCTCCCCCCTGTCCCTTTCCTGTGTCCTTCTCCTCTGTGTGTGTGCTGAAAGTTTGCGTGGCGCGCAGTGACTGCCGTTGGTTTTATTTTCAAAGTCCCTCGTTCATGCTGTTTCTAAAATTTTGCATTTTTTGTCCGACATTTTTTTCCTCGCTTAGGTGATTTTCAAGTGGAGAAAAAGGCTAAATATGGGTGTAATTCGCTTGCAACCTCACTCCCAGGCGTCCTGTGTCTTCCCCTGTGCTGTGTGTGAGTGTGTTATAATTTTTAGTATGTTTTTTTTTTTGGGTGGGTTTTTAGAGTTACAAGCTTGAACAGTGCTGCTTTGCGAGGCTCGCCTAAGTACTGTGCCGCTGGCTGCAATGGCGCTGCTGGCTGCAATGAGCGGCTGCTTCGCCTCGCTTAGCGAGGCTTGCATGTCTGACGAGCCGCTGGCTGCAATGAGCGCCGAAGGCGCTCATTGCAGCCTGAGTACTGCACCGCTGCTTCATCTCATTTCGCGAGGCTCGCATATGTGAAAGTGCCGCTGGCTGCAATGAGCGCCAAAGGCGCTTATTGCAGCCTAAGTGCTGCGCGGCTGCTTTGCCCTGCATTGCGAGGTTCGCATGTGTGACGGCGCAGCTGGCTTGCCTCGGTTCACGAGGGACCCAACTGCGTTACCAACATCGCAAACATTACGAACAGAGCAAAGATCCACAACTATAAATGTGATATATATATATATAATTGAAGAGTGAAAAGCCATGAATGTCCAGTAAGCTAGTAATTTAGTAATTATTAATCTATATATATATATATATATATATATATATATATATATATATTAATAATGAGTATTGCAGTGTATTATAATACCTTTTGTATTGGACAAACGTCTTATTTATACTGGCAAACTTTCGATAGGTTAAACCTCTCTTTATCAAGTCTGAAGCAATACTAACATGAGATGAAATGTACTCAAACTGAGGCTTCCATATACTTGTTTAATTAGTGAAAATTAAGACATTTTACTACTTTATTTGCAGTTTAATTTAAAGACTGGCTATTGCAGATGGGGAACACCTGTGTCAGGTTGGGAATGCCCTGGGTATTACATTTGCACTTTCCCCCAAGATTTCTGATGGCAGTCCTGATGACCAGTGACAATAATTGAGAGTTTACATATATTATTATTATTATTATTGTTTAAATGTGATAACATAAGTAACAAATATGTTACAATCCAATTTTGTTTATACCACATCTTATACAAACAATTGACTCACAACAGATAACAGCAAACATGGCCGCGTTATTCCCCAAGAATAGAATAAGTATGAATCTGCTACTGTTACAGTGACTTACATTGCATTGTATAATTTGACTAAAGGACCACTGTTGCCATTTTTTTTTTTCAGAAGGAAAAACAAACATAGCCTTAACATTTTTCACTTTTATATACAATTATTCTTTACTGCAGGATTCCATTTTCTTCTCCCACCTGATTATGTCTGTTTTTGTTAGGAGGGTATGTGATTATGTCTGTTATATTTGTTAGGAGAGTATGTCCCTGTAAACAATGAGCTTTGCATTAGACTTACTGAAAGCACTGACAGTTTTATAAGCCACATTCCCATTGTGCAGATATTTCATGTACAGTCAAAGTGTACTTTCAGGAAGTTGATCAGTAGAAATCAAAATGGTAGATTCCACTGCAGCATAATTGCATATAAAAGATAAAATACATTGGAGGCTGTATTATTTTTTTACATTCTAAAAATGTATCACCTGTTTTCAAGTATAGTTCTTTAAAAGAGTTTTTTTATAGATATAGAACCACAGTGGTCCTTTAAATCACTAGATAGTTTAAAATGGTGGTTTGAAGGTTAGAACAACTCACACGTTACCTTTATAAGACAGTACATGACTTGACACCCTATTGTAAACAATATATATCTTACCGGATGCTGGAACACCAAGCTGTTAAGTTACATATGAAGAGAATATACATAGCTTTATAACTATTAAAATCCTTTTTCCACTGTACGTGTCATAATACAGTATTTATTGTTACATCACTGCCTCATTGTGATCTATACTGGGGTACTTTTGTATACTCGCATAATGGTGCATTACTCAATAACTCATAATTAAGACAGTATAGTTGTTCAGCCCTTCAGTTGTGTCTGACTCTCAGTGACCATTTGGACGCACCACACCAGGCACATCTTGTGTCTGGTTGTGCTCATCCATAAGGTTTTCATGGCACAGATACTAGAGTGGGTTGCAAGTTCCTTCTTCAGTGGACCGTGATTTGTCTGACCTCTTTGCGTGGGTGACCCTACATGGTATAACTCACAGCTTCACTGAGGTACACAAGCCCCTTCACCATGACAAGGTAGTGATCCAGAAGGGGAAACACAGTATACATAACACAAATTGCACATATAGGTGTATCAAATGTTAAGGGATTGAGAACGTCCGCCATCTATCTGATGTAGTGTTATACTCTCTCCCCTCTTACACTGCTTACTTCATTACTCCCTGGGGTTCACACATGCTCACAGTGATTAAACATGTTTTGATGTGAAGCTGAATACACAGACTAACATCTTGATTTGTTATTGGGTTCAATCACCCACATAAGTTTTTAAAATGTAAACTCATTAGATGAACGCAAAGATAAAAATCAGAGTTAGGTACAAGGATCTGAAAGGCTAATTGACAGTAAAATTACAAACTTCGCTGGATGTTTTCTGCAAGAAAATGCAAATTGTAAATAGCATTGAAATGATAACTTCTTACTAACCATAGTTTATATCATACCGTATTTGGAACCTTTTTTGTTTCCCTTTAATTCAACCCTTTCTTTGTTAAAGCCATCCGTTTTGCCTCGCCTATTGCTTTCTAGATGATGCATTTAAATCAGTGCAAAACTGAAGGAGAATGTCACATGTAATATCATCACATATATAGTTGTGGTATTTGCGAGCTTGTGTGTAACGCTCGCGATTATCACCGTGAGTTGCGCATGTACAATGCACGGCATGAGCCACGCGGCAGGTGCAGCACATGAGCAATGCGCTAGGGGAGACGCGCATGCTCAATGCGCAGCAAGAGGGTGAGGAGAGAGACAGGGGAGAGGGTATGAGAGAGACACAGGAGAGGGCTTAAGAGGCACAGGAGAGGTAGAGGGGGAAAGGAGACACAGGGGAGGGAGAGGGGGGAAGAGACACAGGGGAGGGAGAGGGGGGAAGAGACACAGGAGAGTGAGAGGGGGGAAGAGACACAGGGGAGTGATAGGAGAAAGAGACACAGGGGGGAGAGGGTCTGCATTTGCGACCTGCAATGAGCCTTCATTGCAGCTGACGTTGGAGCCTCCACCTCCGAAAATGCGGCCTTTGCTTTGCGAGGTCCGCATTTGCGGCCAGAACTGCATCCCTCACTTTGCGTGACGACGACTCGCAGTTTGACAACTATTATATGTGACTAGTAACTTGCCCGTCATAAATGACGGTGCCATATATGTTATGTTTAATTGTCTGTGCTGTCTCTGTGTGCCCTCTCCCTCTCTCTGTGTGCTCACTCCCTGTCTCTGTTTGCCCTTTCCCTGTCTCTCTGTGCGCCATGTCTCTCTCTGCTCCCTCTCTTTCTGTGTGCTCACGCACTCTCCCTCTGTTCCCACTGTCTCTCTCTCTGTCCTCTCTCTCTCTCCCTCCTCCCTTTCTTTCTCTCTCCCTCCCTGCCTCCTCTCTCTCTCTCCCCTCTCGGCCCCCTTTCCTCTCTCTCCAGTCAATCAGAGTGCCTCATACTGAGGTATTTCTCACCATCTATTGCTGTATGTATGTATGTCAGAGTGCCTCATACTGAGGTATTCCTCATCATCTATTGGTGTATGCATGTGTCAATCAGAGTGCCTCATACTGAGGTATTCCTCATCATCTATTGGTGTATGTATATGTCAATCAGACTGCCTCATACTGAGGTATTCCTCATCATCTATTGGTGTATGTATATGTCAATCAGAGTGCCTCATGCTGAGGTATTCTCACCATCTATTGGTGTATGTATGTGTCAATCAGAGTGCCTCATTCTAAGGTATTCTCACCATCTATTGGTGTATGTATGTGTCAATCAGAGTGCCTCATTCTAAGGTATTCTCACCATCTATTGGTGTATGTATATGTCAATCAGAGTGTCTCATACTAAGGTATTCCTCACCATCTATTGGTGTATGAATATGTCAATCAGAGTGCCTCATACTAAGGTATTCTCACCATCTAATGGTGTATGTATATGTCAATCAGACTGCCTCATTCTAAGGTATTCTCACCATCTATTGGTGTATGTATATGTCAATCAGACTGCCTCATTCTAAGGTATTCTCACCATCTATTGGTGTATGAATATGTCAATCAGAGTGCCTCATACTAAGGTATTCCTCATCATCTATTTATTGGTGTATGTATATGTCAATCAGACTGCCTCATTCTAAGGTATTCTCACCATCTATTGGTGTATGTATATGTCAATCAGACTGCCTCATTCTAAGGTATTCTCACCATCTATTGGTGTATGTATATGTCAATCAGAGTGCCTCAGAACGAGGTATCCCTCACCATTTATTGGTGTATGTATATGTCAATAGGACTGCATCATACTAAGGTATTCTCACCACCTATTGGTGTATGTATATGTCAATCAGAGTGCCTCATACTGAGGTATTCTCACCATCTATTGGTGTATGTATATGTCAATCAGACTGCCTCATTCTAAGGTATTCTCACCATCTATTGGTGTATGTATATGTCAATCAGACTGCCTCATTCTAAGGTATTCTCACCATCTATTGGTGTATGAATATGTCAATCAGAGTGCCTCATTCTAAGGTATTCCTCATCATCTATTTATTGGTGTATGAATATGTCAATCTGACTGCCTCATACTAAGGTATTTCTCACCATCTATTGGTGTATGTATATGTCAATCAAAGTGTCTCGCTACCTATTGGTGCCTCATATTCAGGTATTCTCACCATCTATTGGTGTATGTATATGTCAATCAGAGTGACTCATACTAAGGTATTCTCACCACCTATTGGTGTATGTATATGTCAATCAGAGTGCCTCATACTGAGGTATTCTCACCATCTATTGGTGTATGTATATGTCAATCAGACTGCCTCATTCTAAGGTATTCTCACCATCTATTGGTGTATGTATATGTCAATCTGACTGCCTCATACTAAGGTATTCTCACCACCTATTGGTGTATGTATATGTCAATCAGAGTGCCTCATACTGAGGTATTCTTGCCATCTATTGGGGTATGTATATGTCAATCAGACTGCCTCATTCTAAGGTATTCTCACCATCTATTGGTGTATGTATATGTCAATCAGAGTGCCTCATACTGAGGTATTCTCACCACCTATTGGTGTATGTATATGTCAATCAGACTGCCTCATTCTAAGGTATTCTCACCATCTATTGGTGTATGTATATGTCAATCAGAGTGCCTCATACTGAGGTATTTTCACCATCTATTGGTGTATGTATATGTCAATCAGAGTGCCTCAGAACGAGGTATCCCTCACCATTTATTCGTGTATGTATATGTCAATAAGACTGCATCATACTAAGGTATTCTCACCACCTATTGGTGTATGTATATGTCAATCAGAGTGCCTCATACTGAGGTATTCTCACCATCTATTGGGGTATGTATATGTCAATCAGACTGCCTCATTCTAAGGTATTCTCACCATCTATTGGTGTATGTATATGTCAATCAGACTGCCTCATTCTACGGTATTCTCACCATCTATTGGTGTATGTATATGTCAATCAGAGTGCCTCATACTGAGGTATTCCTCATCATCTATTTATTGGTGTATGCATATGTCAATCAAAGTGTCTCGCTACCTATTGGTGCCTCATACTGAGGTATTCTCACCATCTATTGGTGTATGTATATGTCAATCAGAGTGCCTCAGAATGAGGTATCCCTCACCATTTATTGGTGTATGTATATGTCAATCAGACTGCCTCATACTAAGGTATTCTCACCACCTATTGGTGTATGTATATGTCAATCAGAGTGCCTCATACTGAGGTATTCTCACCATCTATTGGTGTATGTATATGTCAATCAGAGTGCCTCATACTGAGGTATTCTCACCATCTATTGGGGTATGTATATGTCAATCAGACTGCCTCATTCTAAGGTATTCCTCACCATCTATTGGTGTATGTATATGTCAATCAGAGTGCCTCATACTGTGGTATTCTCACCATCTATTGGTGTATGTATATGTCAATCAGACTGCCTCATATTAAGGTATTCTCACCACCTATTGGTGTATGTATGTGTCAATCAGAGTGCCTCATGCTGAGGTATTCCTCACCACCTATTGGTGTATGTATATGTCAATCAGAGTGCCTCATTCTAAGGTATTCTCACCATCTATTGGTGTATGTATATGTCAATCAAAGTGTCTCGCTACCTATTGGTGCCTCATACTGAGGTATTCTCACCATCTATTGGTGTATGTATATGTCAATCAGAGTGCCTCAGAATGAGGTATCCCTCACCATTTATTGGTGTATGTATATGTCAATCAGACTGCCTCATACTAAGGTATTCTCACCACCTATTGGTGTATGTATATGTCAATCAGAGTGCCTCATACTGTGGTATTCCTCATCATCTATTGGTGTATGTATATGTCAATCAGACTGCCTCATTCTAAGGTATTCTCACCATCTATTGGGGTATGTATATGTCAATCAGACTGCCTCATACTGAGGTATTCTCACCATCTATTGGTGTATGTATATGTCAATCAGAGTGCCTCATACTGAGGTATTCTCACCATCTATTGGTGTATGTATATGTCAATCAGAGTGCCTCATTCTAAGGTATTCCTCATCATCTATTGGTGTATGTATATGTCAATCAGACTGACTCATTCTAAGGTATTCTCACCATCTATTGGTGTATGTATATGTCAATCAGACTGCCTCATTCTAAGGTATTCTCACCATCTATTGGTGTATGTATATGTCAATCAGACTGCCTCATACTGAGGTATTCTCACCATCTATTGGTGTATGTATATGTCAATAAGACTGCCTCATTCTAAGGTATTCTCACCATCTCTTGGTGTATGTATATGTCAATCAAAGTGCCTCATACTGAGGTATTCTCACCATCTATTGGTGTATGTATATGTCAATCAGACTGCCTCATTCTAAGGTATTCTCACCATCTATTGGTGTATGTATATGTCAATCAGAGTGCCTCATACTGAGGTATTCTCACCATCTAATGGTGTATGTATATGTCAATCAGAGTGCCTCATTCTAAGGTATTCTCACCATCTATTGGTGTATGTATATGTCAATCAGACTGCCTCATTCTAAGGTATTCTCACCATCTATTGGTGTATGTATATGTCAATCAGACTGCCTCATTCTAAGGTATTCTCACCATCTATTGGTGTATGTATATGTCAATCAGAGTGCCTCATACTGAGGTATTCTCACCATCTATTGGTGTATGTATATGTCAATCAGACTGCCTCATTCTAAGGTATTCTCACCATCTATTGGTGTATGTATATGTCAATCAGAGTGCCTCATACTGAGGTATTCTCACCATCTATTGGTGTATGTATATGTCAATCAGACTGCCTCATTCTAAGGTATTCTCACCATCTATTGGTGTATGTATATGTCAATCAGACTGCCTCATTCTAAGGTATTCTCACCATCTATTGGTGTATGTATATGTCAATCAGAGTGCCTCATTCTAAGGTATTCCTCACCATCTATTGGTGTATGTATATGTCAATCAGAGTGCCTCATTCTAAGGTATTCCTCACCATCTATCGGTGTATGTATATGTAAATCAGACTGCCTCATTCTAAGGTATTCTCACCATCTATTGGTGTATGTATATGTCAATCAGAGTGCCTCATACTGAGGTATTCTCACCATCTATTGGTGTATGTATATGTCAATCAGACTGCCTCATTCTAAGGTATTCTCACCATCTATTGGTGTATGTATATGTCAATCAGACTGCCTCATTCTAAGGTATTCTCACCATCTATTGGTGTATGTATATGTCAATCAGAGTGTCTCATACTGAGGTATTCTCACCATCTATTGGTGTATGTATATGTCAATCAGAGTGCCTCATTCTAAGGTATTCCTCACCATCTATCGGTGTATGTATATGTAAATCAGACTGCCTCATTCTAAGGTATTCTCACCATCTATTGGTGTATGTATATGTCAATCAGAGTGCCTCATTCTAAGGTATTCTCACCATCTATTGGTGTATGTATATGTCAATCAGACTGCCTCATTCTAAGGTATTCTCACCATCTATTGGTGTATGTATATGTCAATCAGACTGCCTCATACTGAGGTATTCTCACCATCTATTGGTGTATGTATATGTCAATCAGAGTGCCTCATACTGAGGTATTCTCACCATCTATTGGTGTATGTATATGTAAATCAGACTGCCTCATTCTAAGGTATTCTCACCATCTATTGGTGTATGTATATGTCAATCAGACTGCCTCATTCTAAGGTATTCTCACCATCTATTGGTGTATGTATATGTCAATCAGACTGCCTCATTCTAAGGTATTCTCACCATCTATTGGTGTATGTATATGTCAATCAGAGTGTCTCATACTGAGGTATTCTCACCATCTATTGGTGTATGTATATGTCAATCAGAGTGCCTCATTCTAAGGTATTCCTCACCATCTATTGGTGTATGTATATGCCAATCAGAGTGCCTCATTCTAAGGTATTCCTCACCATCTATTGCGAATGCAGACACCAGTCAATGTGTCATAACAAATGTCAAGGTGATGAAAAGATAATTCCTCCATTTTTCTTTAGGGTAAGAAAGAGAGTCTGAAGTTTTTATGACAAAAATAATCAAGTGAAATTAAATAGATCTTGCTATTAAAGAAAAGTAATACAGTTTGCACTGTTTTATGACTATTTTGTCTATGCGTTCCACGGACCGGAAGTGACGATTTTCATTTGACCTTTGCCGGTTCCTGTGACTTCAGGAAGTGTGTGCTACAGTGCAGGGACCGGCGTGACTTTCACAGCTAACCTAGGACTATGCGGCTCCTGAGAGCAGCCTCAGTGCTGGGGGCCCGGCTCCATCAGCATCCCGGGACCGTGCACAGCAAGCAGGTGAGGAAGTAATGTGCCTGCTGATTAACACTTTATCTGCCAGTGACATGGTGTGCAGGTACATGTGGTTTATAAGAAGAGTTCATGTACATGTTCCTGGGATATATATATATATATATATATATATATATATATATATATATATATATATATACTGAATATGTTATATGCTGCATTGCCTTACAGTGTAAAATGACTGAAATGATTAAAACTGGTCTCTACCATCATATAACTGTTTAAAACATTTTACTGTTATAGTTGCTTATATATGTTGTGGTATTTGTGTAAACACATTGGTGCATGAGGAGATGAGGGCCCTGCTTTATGAAGAGCTCACAATTTGAGGCACACTCCTTCACATCCTGAATGGACGATAAATTACAAGCTCCCTTTAAATGCTCACATGTATCTTTACTGCCATAATAATTTAGTTTTTATTTTATTTTGAAGTTAGAATGCCTAATGAACACAAATTAATTATCTTATTTTTTGGGGGGGTTACAGCTGTAAGTTGTCTTTTTTTGCCATTTACATCAATCAAAATCAATGTCAAATGTATTTCACTTGTTTTTCAGTGTTCTGTTTAATGTAGAGCAGTATTGTTTCTCTGGGATAGCTTTGCATTGCTAGGTAAAGAATTAAAGACCATTGCACAATGGGGAAAACACTTTAAAAGGATATGTACGTTTCCTGGATTGTGAATGCATCTGATAGAACAGAATTAATAGTATATGAAAAAATACCAAAATAAATATTTAAACACTTACCTTGAAGTTAGCAAAATCTATTGTAATTTCTGACAGTTTAAAATTAAGGTTAACACCCCCTCCATAATTTTGGTTTGGCCAATCCAGTTAGATGAAAGATTTGAGACCTAGCAGAATGTTTGTTGCTATGGTAACAGCACAAAGCATAGACGGGAAGCAGGGATGAGTCGTATCCCAGCAGTGACTTTCTAGGCTGACAACACTGCTCTACTATTGGCTGAGCAAGCAAGAGCTGGTAAATAGTGAGTTAATAGTGCTCACCTGATGCTGCATGCTGATTGGGTGGGGATCAGGAACTTGTGTAGACATCCCCTGGGGGTGTCAACTTAATCATTAGAGGGATTTTTGGATATTAATACAAATAAAATGTTCTATGAGATGTGCTCAAGGGCAGATTTTAACGGTCTAAGGGCAGTGATACAACATATAGACTGTGACAGAGAACTGACAGGTAAAAATACTGAACATAAATGGACAACGTTCAAATCCTTACCAAATAAACATACTTATCACCCTATAACATGTGGAAATAAAAGTAGAAGGAGTAAATCACAACCATGTGGCTTAGCAATGAATTAAATATGAAGTTGAGGAGTAAAAGGCATTTAAATTATACAAACAAGAGGGGACAGAGACTGCTTTATGCAAGTACTAAGAAATCAACAAGCCTTGCAAAAGGGCTATTAGACTGGCTAAAATAGAAAATGAAGTTAGTTGCAAAGGAGAGTAAGACTAACCCTAAAATATTGTTTTAATATATTAATGGGAAGAAGGCCAGGAAGGAAGCTATGGGAACATTACAATGTGACACAGGCCGTCTGATAATTAGTGACCAGGAAAAGGCAGATGAGCTAAATAGGTTCTTTTCTTCGGTATACACAAGGGAGGTACCAGTGGTTGGGACACTGCAACATAATGGGGCTACACTACCTTCACCAAATAACTGGTTATCGCAGGAAGAAATCCAAAAGAGGTTGGAAACAATAAATGTTAATAAAGCCCCAGGTGCTGATGGAATACATCCAAGGGTACTAAGGGAACTGGGTTCTGTAATAGCCAAACCATTATATCTAATTTTTCAGGATTCACTCAACACAGGGTCTCTACCAGATGACTGGAGAAAGGCAGAGGTGATACCTATATTTAAGAAGGGATCAAGAGCAAATATGGGGTATTATAGACCAGTGAGTCTCACTTCGGTAGTGGGAAAGCTTTTAGAAGGGTTAATGAGGAATAATATACATGAATATGTCTATTCAAACAGGATTATAAGTAGGAGCCAACATGGATTTATGAAGGATAGGTCATGTCAAACCTAATTAGTTTCTATGAGGAGGTTAGTAGGAGCTTGGATCAAGGCAGCTCAGTGGATGTAGTCTATTTGGATTTTGCAAAGGCTTTTGATACAGTGCCACATGGGAGACTATTGAGCAAACTAAGGGATACAGGAATTGCCATAAATATTTGCTTATGGATTGAGAACTGGCTAAAAGACAGGAAGCAAAGGGTTGTTGTAAATGAAACATACTTTGATTGGATTAATGTTGTAAGTGGGGTTCCTCAGGGCTCAGTATTAGGTCCCCCTCCCTTTTTAACATATTTATTAATGACTGGATTGGAGTGTGGTGTCTCCATTTTTGCTGATGACACAAAGTTGTGCAAGGTAATTAAATCAGAAAATGATGTACTTTCCCCCAAAGGGATTTGCATAGATTAGAGGAATAGGCATCTAAGTGGCAGATGAGATTTAATACGAAGTTTTGCATCTGTGAAGGAAAAATAGCCATGCAATTTATGATCTTAATAGAGCAAATCTAGGGGTATCGGATATTGAAAGGGATTTGGGAGTACTTGTGGATAACCACCTAGGTAACAGTGCTCAATGCCAAGCAGCATTTGCAAAGGCAAGTAAAATATTAGCATGTATTAAGAAGGGTATAGAATCAAGGGAAGCAAATATAATTCTCCCACTATACAAATCCCTAGTACGCCCTCATTTGGAATAAGGAGTACAATTTTTGGCACCACTACATAAAAAGGACATTTTAGAGCTGGAAAAGGTACAGAGAAGAGCAACAAAACTAATAAGGGGGATGGAGGGGCTAAGTTATGTAGAAAGACTAATGAAATTAAACTTATTTACTCTAGAAAAAAGGCGTCTAAGAGGGAATATGATTACCTTATATAAATATACTAGCGACTTGCCCGTCAAAAATGACAGTCAATAAAATTTGAAGCCATGAGAATGCTGTTTGAGACATAATTGAAAGCATTTTGTGCTGTGAGGACCTTCAGCGCTCATTGTGTAAGAACCTTCCAGAAGGTCTATATAACATTGATATTATTTACACAACACCATAAATCAAAGGGAACTACACAAATCTCATTTCGTGTTCTTTTGGTCCTCTGAGAGAGATATATATTTCTATGTATATATAGTTACGTAATAATTAATGATTTATTCAATTAATTAATATACTTTAATTATTTATAATTGTGTATGTTGTAGGTCGTAGTGTAATGTGTACAGTGCTATGTGATTTGCAGTGTTTTGCGCGGTCCGGGGTCGTTTAGCCTTGTTTTAATTTTTTGGTGTGGTGAAAATCATCTAAATTTAGTTAAATTCGCGTTCCACCTCACTCATAGACATCCTAGCTGTTGTCCCATGCTGTGTGTGATGTTTTTGGAATTTTTTGGGGTGTATTTAGTGTGGTTTTTGGTTCGGCCGCTAATCTCGTAATGTTTTGCGTCTCGTATTTTTTTTTTTTCCCCAAGACCAGCGTCTCTTTTTTTTTTTTCAAAGTCCCGCTAATTGCTCCAAGTTTAACACTACGCAAGGCTCGCCGGCAATGAGTGCCTTCGGCGCTCATCGCTACGTTGTGCGCACCACACAAGCAGCGTGACGACTTCTCGTAGTTAGACAATTATAATATGTGATCCAGGGTCAATACAAGGCTTTGTCAAGGGAACTTTTTGTGCCAAGAGGTTTTCAACTGACAAGGGGACATCCCTTGAGGTTAGAAGTAAAATGATTTCACCTTAAAGAAAGAAAAGGGTTCTTCACAGTAAGGGTGGTTAATCTGTGGAATACTCTACCAGAGGATGTGGTGACAGCGGATTCGATAAATAACTTTAAAAAGAGATTGGATATATTTTTAAATAAAAAGGTCATTAAAGGCTATCCTGGGTAAATAGAGAAGGAGTATTGATCCAGGCATGAATCTGATCGCCAGTATCTGGGGTCAGGAAGGAATTGTATTTATTTTTTTTGGTTTCTCTGGGTTGTTTTTTTTCTGTTTGTCTTCCTCCGGATCAATTGACAATAAATCCGTGTATTGCAGATCAGAGGACATCTAAAAAGGTTGAACTTGATGGACTAAAGTCTTTTTTCAACCTAAATGACTATGTTACTATGTAACTATGCTGCATACACATAATCTGCTTTTTGCTTATAGAGTGCAGAAATATATTAATCCAGCAAAGATATCCCTTTAAGAGTAAGCTCATAATTAATAAAACAATCTCATACAGCTAGTTTTTCATTATAAATATAAATACATTTCGGTGCCTCTGCGAGACCCTGGAGGAATCCATGATACACTGGTGATAGTTGTGTGTTTAAAAGGGGTATTTACATTTCTGGAGCGTTAGTGTTGCAGTGAATGATGCAAGGAGCCAGCTTCTGGGCCAGTGAGGGGGAATCGGTATTGTGTCTATTTCATCTTTACGATGGATCTCTCTCCCCTTTTTCTCTTTTGAAAACAACCACCCTCATGAGTAAGTGATGTAACAGACCTAAAATTTATTGCTTTACTCCTAAACAGAATTAAGATTTTCACAATGCTTTATGCCCATGGTTTACACAGCTGCCAATGTTGTTAGTTTGGTACATACTTGACAAACAAGTATCTTTTTTTTTTCTTAAACTGCAGTGTCCCTTTAATTGAGTTTTTTTTCTCTTACAGCTTCTTCTAAACCTCTGTAGGCATTGCTCCTCTGGCTTTGTTCCAAATGAAAGGATACGGAACATCGGAATTTCTGCCCATATTGATTCTGGCAAAACCACCCTGACAGAGCGGATTCTGTACTATACCGGAAGAATAGCACAGATGCACGAGGTAAGGTACAGCCAAAACAAAACCTGCCAGTCATATGATTTAATAAGAAGAAGAAGAAAGGGTGGGCACCCACCGGGCACCCACCCATAAGCAAAACCGCATTTAGTTGTGGTATCTCAGAGCCAAGTTGACATGTCAGCAGCAATACGCTTAATTTTAATATCAAATTGTACATGAAAAACACACGAATCAAGCATGCTGTACCATTGCTGAAAATATTGTGATGGTAATTTGTAATTGATTTTATTGTGCCACACAGAAATAATGTGTGTCTCAAAGAAAAAAAATGCTAGTAAACGACAGCTGATCTGAAATATTTATAACTAGAGACTTGCCCGTTGAAGGCTGGCAATGCTTTTTGCCACAGAATGTAAGGCTCTCAGCCCTGTCAGTTGTGGGCCTTGCGATGAGCGACTTTGCCGCTCATTGCAGTCCTCGATCAACCTGCCACTTTCATGTCTCGCAGTAAGCACCTTCGGCGCTCATTGCGAGCCTCTCCCCACTGTCTGACCCCTGTGTCTGTGTACCTCCCTCCCTGTGTTTTTTTTCCCCCTTCATTCCCTCCTCTGCATGTCTTTTCCACCCTCTCTCACCTCTGTGTCTCTTTCCACCGTCTTCTCCCTCTCCCTCCCCTGTGTCTTTCTGCTCTCTGTCCCAGTTTAATTGTTGCATGTCTCGCTCTGAGCGACATTCGTTTTTATTTTCAAAGTCTTACGTGCTTCGCTCGTAATCATCTGCGCTTTAGACTTGTTTTGAGCCTTTTGGAAAGCGTTAAGTTTTTGGTCTGACGTTTTTTTTTTTCTCGCTTAGCTGATTTCCTATGTCTGAAAAACAAGCTCCCTGGGTGACTCCCTGAGCTGTGTGTGAGGTTTTTGAATTATTTTCCTTAATTTGTTGATCTTTCGAGTTACACAATTGGGAAAATCTCGGTCGTTTTTAAATTCTTATTTTTCTTTTCTCTGTTGCCTGCCTCGTGATCAGCGTCAAAGTGCTACGTCCTTCGTCGCCGATCGCGTGCATCGATATCGGTTCCTTCAGTCCCTTTCCATCCTCAATCGGTGGAGCGTCCTCGGGCACATTAGAGCTATGAAGGGACCGAGGACCCTGAAAGGTCACCTTTTTTTGCACAAAGTCGTGCAGCCCAAGTCTTATGCGCCTCGCAATGAGTGCCTATGGCTCTCATCTCGAGGCGTGCATGTGCAAGTCGCAACGTTCCTGAGCTTTACCAACAAAGTCGCAGCTCCACAACTATTATATGTGATATGTTCTTTTGAAGAAATTGATAATCCGCAAAAGGTCTTTAAAAAGAAAAAAAAAAAGCATTTCATATTTAACTATTCTCTTCCATTTTACTTTACATTGTAGCATAGGAGAAGTAGTCATCTGGGAGCAAGCTTAGGTATACAAAATATACACCCTTGCTATCAAAGAGAAAAGGGTTCATACAGTCTTTTACTTGCACAATTTCAGGTGAGAGGGAAAGATGGCGTTGGAGCTGTTATGGATTCCATGGAACTGGAGAGACAAAGAGGTATCACCATCCAGTCTGCAGCCACCTTCACCATGTGGAAAAACACTAATATCAACATTATTGATACACCAGGTAAGTCATTAATTAGCGGTAAATGCGTTGCTATCTTCTTATAATATATTTTCTATGAATTTAATGTGACTTTGGTTTCAGACCAGGTAGAAAACACCTCTCATACTGGACTCTGTTCAGAAGAATTTACCAATGTTGGTAATAGAGAAGTTGTGTGGCTTTATCCACACAAATCTTTATGCTCTTTTGGTTGAATTACTATGAGCTTAAAAGAATACATCATATTTAAATAAGATAATCCTTTAAGCTGTTAAAATCTGCCTTTTACTAACTTTTTTGAGACCGTTCCTCTTACATTTTAATGTACGTATGTGCGATAAGATAGTGCTCACTTTTATATTCTGATTAACATCATGTTATTTTTCTCTTCACCATCAGGGCACGTGGATTTCACAATAGAGGTGGAGAGAGCCTTAAGAGTCCTGGATGGAGCCGTTCTTGTTCTGTGTGCAGTTGGAGGTGTTCAGTGTCAGACTATGACTGTGAACCGACAGATGAAGAGATATGATGTCCCTTTCCTAACGTTCATCAATAAGTTGGACAGACAGGGCTCTAATCCTAACAAGGCTGTGCAGCATTTGAGGTAAGAAAGTACAAAATCCCAGAAATTAAAATTGTGATTTTGGAGAACATTAGCAACATTTGCACATAACATTTTATTTTACGTATGTGTAAGTTTTATTTTTGTTTTGAATATCCTGCATCTCTCAAACCTGTTTCCCTAATCCATGTGTTACTCAACCAATCGGTGCATGTACAGTTGATTTAGTTATTTTAAAGGACCAATGGTGTGAACATTTTAAAATAACCACTTTTTGAAGAACTACAAATGTAAAGAAAATAAGCATTACATGTTTAAAATATAAAACAAAATAATCCAGCCTCTCATTTAATTTTTTCATATAAAATTAACAGTAACGACTGTCAGTGCATTCATTAGCTCTCATTTTTTTACAAGTAAACACCCAGTTGAGACGGATGCTTCAAGAACCAGGCAGTAAAGGAAATGAAAGTCTGATGTAAATAATTAGTATTGTTTATAGAAGAGATATATATATATATATATATATATATATATATATATATATATATATATATATATAATTACACACACATTGATTTCTAATAATTTTCATCCTTGTGAAGATTTCTTATTCAAAATACCATATACAAAGTATAATCATTATAATTGACCTTTAATAACTTACAATAGCTTGTTTAAAAAACATGGAAAATCACTTTAAGCTTTTATCTAGATACAAAATGTTTCTACTCTATTGAAAGATTATACATAACTACAAGCCTTTCCTGGATGGGTTACATCATGTGTTTTTTTTTTTCTATTGTGTGTATCCTTTTTATTTAATTAATAATTAAACTGCTTACATATTACCCCTTTTTTGTTCTTCCTATCCCAGATCCAAGTTAAACCACAATGCAGCCTTTATCCAGATTCCAATTGGTATTGAGGGTAATTTTAAAGGAATAATAGACCTTGTAGAAGAGCGCGCCATGTTTTTTGATGGGGATTATGGGTAAGTTTTACAGTATCATACCCATTTTTATATTGCTTCTGTTTTTCATTGACTGGCATGTTCAGCGTACAAAACCCTGTACTTGGTGTGTTTTTTCCCCCCAGAGAAATTGTGCGTTATGATGAAATTCCTGCAGATTTCAGAGCCGAGGCAGCAGACAGACGTGAGGAGCTTATAGAAAGTGTTGCTAATTCTGATGAACTCCTTGGTGAAATGTTTCTAGAAGAAAAGATCCCTACAATCATCGATCTCAAGGTAAAAAAATAAAATAAATAAATTATATATATATATATATATATATATATATATATATATATATATATATATGTGTGTATATATATATGTATGTATAATTATTATTATTTTTTTTTTTAAATTCGAGTGCTTGTCATCCTTGACAAGCCCCCAGTATTAAGATAGGCAGAACGAATAAGCAGTTTTCTATTTCTGTATATATTGTTTTTATTTATTTGCTATAGTTAAAGCAGGCGTGTTTATAGTACAGTGGTGTGTAAATAACGCGCACACCTGATGATGATTTTTCAGTCCGAGCTATTATTGTGTTTTGGATCTTTGTCCTGTTGAATGAGCTTTTGGCTGTTTAACAGATGTCATTTTAAAATACCTGATCTTGCTTTGAATTTGCTTGGACACCCACTTGTGAGTAGATTAGAAATCATCTTGAACTTTCTCAGTTTAAGTATCATTGTGGGAATGATAGACTTTATATTTAAAAAAGTATATACTTTTTAACCCTGCCAAGTGTGATGTTCTCAGCAATTCCCTCTGCGACAGTCTGATGTCTTTAGACATGTGCATGATGTGAATCCTGAATATACTAAAGATCATATTTTATATTCATTTTGTTTAGAAGTTACTTGGTTTTACGTCTTAATTAATGTGGATATTGTAAAAATGTACTTACGTTTTTTTTATGAAGTTTCTGTATATTGATAAGTTTGTTTGTTTCATAATGACAAAATACAATGTGTGTGTTTGTCACATGAAGTTAGATTTTTCTGCTGGTGAGGATTAGTGTGGACTAGATTAAGGTCAGGTATGTCTTAATTTGTCAAACCATAGAGGGTAGTAGCAAAGACTACTGCAAAAAAAAAATGCACATTTTTGTACACTACTTGTCATGTTTTTTCGTATTGTACTTTGTAACAGAACATTAAACTAGCATCTTGTTTTATAGCAAGCTATCCGGAGAGCGACTCTGAAGAGGTTATTTACACCAGTTTTGGTGGGAAGTGCTTTGAAGAATAAGGGTGTCCAGCCCCTACTAGATGCTGTGTTACAATATCTTCCAAACCCATCAGAAGTCTCAAACTACGCCATTCTCAATAAAGAGTAAGCCTCCTGTTCACTAATGTGGTTGTTTATATACCAAGCTGGGGATAATTTGCTCCACTTCATATTTAAAAGCTCTTGTAGATGATGATGATAATCCTACTGCTAATAATAATAATCTATTAGCTTGGCTTAGCTGAAAGGAAGGTTTTACATTTTTAGAATAACAAATTTAAATCACATATATAGTTGTGAGCATACGAGTTGTTGCTAACGCTTGCGGGCTCGCATAGTGAGCCGCAGCTCTCGCAAAGCGAGGGTCGCAGTTACTGGCAAGGAGCGCTGAAGGCGCTCCTTGCCAGCAACTGTGACCCTCTCAAACTTTAAGTCGTAACGCAAACAAAATACGAGACACGTTACCACCCATTACAACCTCACAAAAAACAGCCGCAACACGCGCACATCAAAACATCAAAAATACAACAAATACATAAAAAGCTTACCTACAGCAAGAGGGAGCATCCAGGACCTCGAAAACTAAAGTTACACCTCAATTTAAATAAAATTAAAGCAGTTTAGACACTAAAAAATTCTCTAAGCAAGAGAAAAAACGAGATTAGAAAACAAGGACGCAACCCGCGCAACCACAAAAACATTACAAACACAATAAATACAAACAACAAACACATAAAAAGGTTACTCACAGCAAGGGGGGCACCGAGGACCTCTGCAAGTGAAGTTACACCTTCATTTAACCACAAATTTCTGAGTTTAGAGACCCGAAAATCACCTAAGCGAGAGAAAAAATGTCCGCCGGACAAAACGAAAATGAGGCTAAAGGTCCCTAAACACGCAAAACCCTACCATAAACACGCAAAACACCACCAAACAAACACCTACGGATATTCCGAAAAAGTCGCACGACATAGAAAACTAATATTACGAAAAACTTGCACGACATAGAAAACAAACAACGCTACATCAGACACATTATATACAGCAAACACCCTTAGCTCACTTACACTTTCATTGCCGTCATTTTTTGATGGGCAGTATTCTACTAACAATTAAAATGCAAAGATTCTAACAAAATAAAAAAATAACAAATGTTAACCTTCCTATAATAAAAAATCATAAAATTGTTTGTTTTATTTTCAGTAATATTCCATCAAAGTGGTCCTTACACTCCTAAAATGGGTTAGACTTTTATTTCAAATGACAAAAAATATAAATTCTATGGAATTCATTTTTGTAATATGTATATTATTTAGTAACGACATAGTCCAGTTCGTAACTATAAAAATTTATACAGCTAAATCAAGTTGATGAAACGGTTAAGATTTATTTTTAGAATAATTCAAAGTATGTTTGTTTAATAATGCAAATAATTGCATCTTGTGATAAGTATATATCTATAGGTGCATAGATGACAAAAATTGTAATTTCGAATTTTTATAGGTTTATACATATTTTATTGCTATGTGTGTATCAGATGTGACCACCAGGTGGAGCAGTTTTAGCAATCAATTGCAAGTTTGTTGGGAACGCTATGTTAAAAGATACAGCCTCGCGATGAGCGTCATAGGCGCTTATTGCAGGCCTCGCGATGAGCGTCATAGGCGCTCATCGCAAGGCCCGCACGTCTTTGCTTGCAATTGTGCCCTTCCAGGGTCCCTCTAAGGGTCCTCTGTCCCATCATAGCTGTACTTTGCCCAAGGACGCTCCACCGATGAAGGATGGAAACCGCTTGAAGCCGCTCATGGCGATGCCCGTGATCAGCGCCGAGAGAAGGGGAGAGAGGGTGCACAGAGAGAGAGAGAGAGACACCCAAAATTATATTGTACTAACGAATTGCCCGTTAAAAAATTACGGCAATAGAAATCTAAGTCAATGAATGGTGTTTGGCACACAAATTAAGTGTTTTTTTGCGTCGATTGCGATCCTCGTGGTGAGAACCTTTGGCGCTCATCCTGTGACTAGCAATGAGCGCCTTTGCCGTTTTTATTGCCATCTTGTGTTGTGGTGTTTTTTAAAGTTTTGTAAATATGTATGTTTTAATGATGATTAATTATTAAATAAATTAAATCATAAATTAATATACTATTTGTAATTAATATATGCAGCAAGCAATGTGCTGAAGAGCTAACAATCTGTTTTGTATCCAATCCAATGTAGATTTGCAGTGTTGTTGAGCTGAGGTGTAAGTAAGTGTCAGCAATGTGTGCAGTGTGTAGTGTAAATAGGCTGTGTGCGCGATGGTATAGCTGTGTACTTCTGCATTGTGTATGTGGTACGAGAGTGTGGATGATTTAGCGTCCTTGGTAATAGTGTATGTTGTAGCCTGTATAGCTTTTTGTAGAAGTCGTATGTGCTTGGTATTTTGCGGCTTTAGGGTGGTGTAGCCTCGTTTTCGTTTTTTTTTCGGCAGCCATTTTTTCTCTCGCTTAGGGGATTTTCGAGTGTCTAAACTGTGAAAATCGGAGTTAAATTGACGTGTAAGATGACTTGCAGACGCCTGGGTGATCCCCCTTGCTGTGTGTGATGTTTTTATTTTTGTTTGTTTTTTTTCCTGTTTTTTGGGATGTGCGGTTCGGCCGTTAAGTTCATATTTTTTGCGTCTCGTATTTAGTTTTACGCAAGTAGTGGTTTCCTTTTGTAAGTGTTACGGGACGTATTATTTTTCCTGATTTTTTTTTCAAAGTGCTACGGGTCTTGCAGTGTGAATTGTGTATTTGAGTGTTGTGTTCATGTGTAGTCCCGCGGGTCGTAGGTATGATGGTAAAGTGTTGCGTGGTCGTACGGCTCTCATCTCCACCAGTGCAGGGTGCGCCTTTGCGAGGGCCGCAGTTTCCCTGTTGCGTTACCAAGGGGTTTTGGTAAGCCCGGCTGCTGACAACTATATATGTGATTTTTGACGTGCAATTGACTACTCTAATTATATTCATAGTGCTGTAATAGGTTTCAAATTACAAGGAATTGGTGTTCTGAATTATTTATACTTATGACAAACCTTATTCTGCACTATTAAACCTCAGATCTTTTGTGGAAAGTAATGTTTTTTTTTTCTTTAAATATCTTTGGAAGCAGAGTAATTCATATAATTAATCTCTTGGGGCTATAATTACGGAATTAACCATTTTTGCATTATTATTAAAATCATCGGCATCTCAGTAAGCAAAAAATAGTCTGGAAAGAAAATCAAAGTGTGATTGTATAATTTTTTATTATATTATATCATTACTTCTATATATGAACAGCTACCACAAGTCAGGAAATTGAGTAACATATGTGTCTATCTTCATGAAACCTAACCTATTTTTGCTTTGTTTTAAGGAACTCTGAAGAAATGTCTAGGATTCAAATGAACTCTGTCAGAGATGACTCGCAGCCATTTGTGTGCCTTGCATTTAAATTGGAAGTAAGTCATAATTATCTGCTCATGCAGTTTTAATAGTGTATATAGGACATAGCAAAGTTTGTGGAACAATTGCACTAATGAGAGAAATTCCCCAATAAATTATAATATCAATTGGTGAGGTGCTCCTTGCTACATATATTGTTTAATTACATTTCAATAAACTAGATTGTGTCACAATAACATATATAGGACTGTTTCACAATTCTTATAGAAGTACAATGCTTCACAAACTATCAAATTAAAATCTAAATTAAACAAAAAACAGAGAAAGTCCACCTACTAGTGGATGGGGAGACTTTTTTTTTACGCAACTTCGTTACACTTGAAACAATGGACCCAATGCCATATTGGCTAACCGGTAATTAATGGCAATGATCTCTCCTTAAAGGGCCAGTGTGGTAAAACATTTTTTATATTGCCTTTTGATTAATAAAGCATGGTAATGCAGAAAAATTGACCACTTATTTGCCATCGTTCTTTACTTCAGGCTTCTGTTTTTTTTTACTGAGCCTACTTCATGCTGCTTCTGTCTCAAAAGGGCAGGTCTTCATAAAATGACTGAGCTTTACGTACAAGCTAATGAGAGCATTTGTAGATGAGTCTGAACTACAACTTTGATGTTCATGCATACTTGACTGTAGATTTTGTCAATTATGGCACATTGCTGTAACGGGTATAACAAAATAACTAAAAAAATATATATATATATATATATATATATCTCTTTGAAATCGCTGCGTATAACGAATAACATAATTAAGTAGGGAAAAGTTATAAAGCTAGTGTTTAATTAGAACAAAATGAAGCCTCTGCTGGGTCCTGGAGGGCACCATGATAGTTTGGTGGAGGTTGTTTGTGTGTGGCAGGGGCTTTTACATTTCTTCAGGGCAGTTCTTGCATTTATTAATGCAAACTTCCTACAAATATTGACTTCTCTCTGTTTTCCTATTCCCACAGCTGATAAAGAACTAGGCCCTCATGTAACAAACATAAAATGGATTCCTGCACTCCTAAAGAGTCTTCCAAAAACTTTTCCTAAAAAAGTTTTATTTTTATGGCTTGCATAACTAATAATGTTGTTAATTTATTACATACTGCACAAATAAGTGCCCTTTTTCTTTATCGAAAGTGGTTATTTTTAGCATTTCCAAGTAACAATAAAACTACCAGGTCTTTCTTTTTTATGCCAACATTTAGAATATAAAATGCCCTGCTCCCACATATTCCTTCATGGAAATTAGTGCTGCACATGTGTCATTTTCCCTGAACTCCTATCATATACCAACTTGCTAATCTTTTTCACAGCTTTACTTAATTTGGATTTTCTGTTTCAGGCTGGTCGCTTTGGTCAGCTGACATATGTTCGAGTCTATCAGGGAGTGCTGAAGAAAAGTGATTATATTTACAACACAAGGACAGGGAAGAAAGTTAGGGTGCAGCGGCTGGTGCGTCTCCACGCAGACATGATGGAGGTATGGTATTAATGGAGTAACCATAGTAATATGGAAGGATCTCTTATTTTTCTTCTTTTTTTTTTTTCTTTTACACAATTACAGATTTATACAATACATACATACCAAACAAAAACGTTTTCTTTTAATGTCTATCTGCACATAATTTGTAATGTTAATAAATGTTGAACCATAGAATAAATAAATAAATAAATAAATAGTGGAGCGAAAAGTTAATTCAATCTTTATGAAAGTTTTATTTTATTTCTTAATGCAGTGCTTGACAAATCTCTGGAGCCATGACTACAATATTATTTCTGTCTCCTAATTTTAGTTAACAAAATTAAATAATATATACACATACACACACACACACCAACACCTTGGCTTGTAAATAGCAGCTTGACTCCTACATTTCATATTAATGTGTCAGTCCCTACCATATTAATTGTCTTATAACATTATGTAATATGAGTGAGCTGTATCAAGCAGATTGATTCTGCTTAATTTTGATATCCCAGTCCTTTTTACACTAAGTATTCCCTTGAGAAAGTTGGCAGAGAGAATATTTAATCTCACAAGCCTTTATTCCTCACTGTGATTATGTAGCTCCCTTAGTTTTGAGCACCCCATGGTTCTAACTCACAAGTAACCTGGCTTATTACTCCTGCTACCTAATTTGGCTTGTTTCTTTATTTAAAAAGACAAAAAAATCAGCATTCTATTGTGCTGAAAAAGAGTTAAAATAAATACTAAATAATACTATTAATATTCCTACTTTCTTGAGCGTTTGTCATCTGCTTGGGTGTTGATATTGTCAGAGACAAAAGATAAATAATTGGTTGTTCTGGTCATGGAGAGCTTCACTGTGGAGAATGGATATTGACAAGCATGGTTGTAAGATTATTTGATTAGCATTCTCAGAGTATTTAAATGTATGAAGAGTGAGGGAGGATCTGGCAGAATAAGAGATAAAATTCCATAGATACACTATGGAAGACGTCTGCAGATGGGAATGCAATGAGGTAATGATGGGTGAAGAGAAGTGTAAATTGGATCCAGGATGGTGGTGGTGGTGGGGGGGTTATGAAAGTATATGGGGAACATAAATGAGATCCAGGTGTTGGTGCAATATTGTTGTGAGCGTGAAGATTTTTAACATAACTCAGAGTATATGGTGAGCCAGATGATGTGGAAGCAGATGAGGAGCAGCTGGTGATATGGGTAAGCTGATACGTTCCATTTAACACAGTCATATGAGGATGAGCACACTTTAGGGCAGGTTTCAGTAGCAAAGATATTGTCTCTTTGGTTCTTCAGATGAGATCTAATTAGTACATTGTGTCTTTATTCTGTAGTATACTCACTGTATCTCACTGTATCTCACTTGCTATTTGGAGCTTAGGTATTTCTTTGTGCCTAATATCTCCTATACTATGACAAGTCCAACTACTCCCATGCTTGTGTGACATAGGAGTGTTTTCAGTGACATACAAGAGCCTGCAGATGCATGTGTTTTTTTCATTCTGATATCTACTGGTCTTAATAATATTTAACTACAAATCAGGATAACCTTATGCTGATCACAAGCATGCTTGATTTGTTTATTTATAATTGCTGTTTGGCATAACTGCAAACCTATCTGTAACTACAAATCAAGACCTCTCCTTATTATATTATTTTTGTCCATTGTATTATGCAATGTATTAGGAATTTATATTAATGCTAGCTTTCTTTGGGTACAGCAAGAGGTGGTAGTTGCAATGGTGAGACAAGGTGTTTATATACAGTTATAAAATGCATATCATTGTAGAAAGAATTCTGTCAACACATATTTCTCTACCCTTGGTAGATATTTATCTCCATAGGGGAAATATACTAATCTACCATTGAAGGGACACTCTCATGCCAGCAGGAAATCTTTAAAGTGCATTAAACACTGTCTATACATTGTACCAACCTTTTTCACTACAATGCATCATTCCAGAAATGTACAGCTTTGTTTGTCAGCTTATGTATCGGTATGCTAATTTGCTGCTCCGTGCACTTGTTAATAATTGAGAGGAATCTAACTGCATGATAACAATATGAGACTATGTTTTGGCCCCCACAGAGACAGACAACCAGACTGTGATTCTAATTAGCACATCAAAGCAGCTAATTACAGTGCCTTGCAAAAATATTCCCCCGCCCCCCCTTGACTTTTTACCTATTTTGTTACATTACAGCCTTAAGTTCAATGTTTTGTTAATCTGAATTTTATGTGATGGATCAAAACACAATAGTGAAAAATATATACATAAAACAATTTTTTTAAAATAGAAAACAGAAAATGGTCATGTGCGTATATATTTACCCCTTTGTTATGAACCCCATAAAAAGCTCTGGTGCAACCAATTACCTTCAGAAGTGACATAATTAGTGAAATGATGTCCACCTGTGTGCAATCTAAGTGTCACATAATCAGTGTCATTACATATACACACCTTTTCGGAAAAACCCCAGAGGCTGCAACACCTAAGCAAGACTAACCAAACACTGCCATGAAGATCAAGGAACCTTCCAAACAAGTAAGGGACAATGTTGTTGAGAAGTACAAGTCAGAGTTAGGTTATAACAAAAAAAAAATATCAATAAGCTGTAGAGTTGGGCTTTATGGCAGAGTGGCCAGAAGATAGTCATTACTTTCAGCAAAAAAACAAAATGGCACGTTTTGAGTTTGTGAAAAGGCATGTGGGAGACTCCCAAAATGTATGGAGGAATGTGCTCTGGTCTGATGAGACTAAAATTGAACTTTTCGGCCTTCAAAGAAAACTCTATGTCTGGCGCAAACCAAACACATCACATCAAGTAACCTCATCATGTTTTTCAGCAGCCGGGACTGGCAAACTGGTCAGAGTTGAGGGAAAGATGGATGGTGCTAAATACTCTGTGCGTGATTTGAGGCTAGGACGGAGGTTCACCTTCCAGCAGGACAAAGACCCCAAACACACTGCTAAAGCAACACTTGAGTGATTTAAGGGGAAACATGTAAATGTGTTGGAATGGCCTAGTCAAAGCCCAGACCTCAATCTAATAGAAAATCTGTGGTCAGACTTGAAGATTGCTGTTCACAAGAGCAAACCATCCAACTTGAAGGAGCTGGAGCAGGTTTGCAAGGAGGAATGGACAAACATCCCAGTGGTAAGATGTGGCAAGCTCATAGAGACTTATCCAAAGCGACTTGCAGCTGTGACTGCCGCAAAAGGTGGCTCTACAAAGTATTGCCTTTTAGGGGGGTGAATAGTTATGCACATTTGACTTTTTCTGTTATTTTGTCCTATTTGTTGTTTACTTCACAATAAAAAAAAAAAAAAAAGTTGTGGGCATGTTCTGTGAATTAAATGATGCAAATCCTCAAACAATCCATGTTAATTCCAGGTTGTGAGGCAACAAAACACGAAAAATGCCAAGGGGGGTGAATACTTTTGCAAGGCACTGTAGTATTCCGGAACCTTGCATACAAGTGAATTACTTATTAGTTTTAGAAAAAAATGGCTAATGCAATGTACAGCATTTTTTTTTCATGTGCTTTACGAATAACCTAAAAAAAAATCCTAATTTTGTGATGTCACTTTTTAAGTGGACACTATGAACACATTTTTTTCTGTATGATCTTCTGAATAACTGAAAATAATAATGAGCAAAAATATTTTTAGAAAGAAGAAAAAAGTGAATGTAACCTTGTGTATTCAACGTCTGGTCCACCTCTGATTGTTTGTTAGTAGAAACCAAAATGGTAGAATCAAAAGCAGAATAATTGCATATAAAATGTAATAAATTAGCCCAAAACAGCGCTATAGCAGGGTTTAGCGCGAAGGCTGGAATTGCAGGGGAAAACATTGATACAGCAAATCGGCACTCAAAGTGGTAGCGTTAAGCAAGGCATACCTGTACATTTTTCCCATAATGGTTTTGTAACTTTGCTAGCATATCCATTCATGTAACTATATTTCAAAAATAATTACTTCTTTGCTCCTTGCCAATACATCTTGTGACACTTTATTGACTTAAGCTTTAGCTGTGATATCACATGTTCCGTGACTATATGCTTTAGGTCTAAACAAATATAATTAATACTCTTGTCCCCTCAGTATTAGATCAAAATAATCCTTACTACACCAGCCAGTTATAGCCAGGGGTTTATTTTATCAGTTTTTATGTGGAGCTTGCATTATGTTTCTAAACATTCACTCTGGTATAGGTTTAGATTCTTTTTATTATTATACTGCTTTTAGTTTTTAGTGTTCTTCTAATTTATTTATAAAGTACTTCACTTCTTTTTTTTTTTTTTATGGATTTTTTTTTAAAGGTCCTGATTCATATCAAGATCCCAGTCCTTTGAAGACCAGCATTTTTTAAGGAATGCATCTTTCATATTCTCCTCTTTCCATGATTGTTCAATCTAATAACCGCACTCCTTAAACACTGTCTCCTTTCTTCTCTACACTACCATTTACTTCAATATCATAAAGACGTTGAGGAAAGTGTTATAAATTAGTTTAGCTCAATGAAAAGTGCCTATCATAGTACACAATATGTACTGTTTATAACTTGGGATATCCTGCTCAATTTAACAATCACAACTTGGAGATCTATTGGCAGATACAAATATATCTCTTGGTCTCCACTGATTTAAAAAAATAAAAATAAAATTATGTATACTTTGTTTTGTTCCATACCACTAATATATCTTCATTATTGATTTATGCTAACCTAAAGCACTCTAATTTTCCCAGTGAGCCTCTTTCTGCTTGTATATTCTTATTCTATATCTTTTCTGCAATTTGTTTAGGATGTGGATGAGGTTTATGCAGGAGACATATGTGCTCTGTTTGGAATTGACTGTGCAAGTGGAGATACCTTCACCAGCAAATCCAGTGAAAACCTTTCCATGGTGAGTGATGCAATGTAATAAATATTTAATATGATTCAATTATAATATATATATTTAATGGGAAGACATTGTTCTGCAATTAATTATAATCTCAAACCCACAAATATGCAATTTATATTTTTTCTACGTGTTTTTTTTTATTTTTTTATTTTTTTGTGAAATGGATTCCGGGGCTTAAGGGGGTTAATACATATCATGGAAACTGCATGGACTAGAACAGTTGCTTTAATGGTTTTTATTGATTTCTACATTGCTGGATTGCGAGTCCAATAGCTACATTTACTTTGCAAATTAATTTGTAGTCTCTGAGTGTAGTTTAAGTATAAATTCCGTGTTTTACTGACAGTCTCACTTACTATTGGCTGTGTCTAAGATTACATTAAATTACAGCTTGCTTAAATGTTGTCAGATCGTATGATCGCGGCCCCCGAAATCAGACTTAAAAAGTAAGAGTTTAAGAGTTCAGGCTTGCGGTCGGAATTTGCGAGCTGGAGTCAATAGAATACATCTAAATATTTATAAGAAAAAAAAAATTAAAAACCTGCAGCCAAAGTTGTGAGTTTGAAGCATTTGTGAGCAGCTAATAGAATATGGCCCATTGTTTTTTCTTATGTATATGTGTAAAATACCTGTTTATATAGGACCATACAACCTAATACTGCTAAATAAAACTGGGAGCCCATTGATGTTTATAAACTGGAAGATGCTTTCTAGATTTGTATTATGGAAGTGACCTTGTTCTTTTGTGACATTACAGGAATCCATACATGTACCAGATCCTGTCATTTCTGTAGCAATGAAACCAGCCAACAAGGTACAGTAAGATCACCTGCATCCACCTGTTATCTCCCAATCTAGTATGCCTTTTCTTGGAGATTTGGCACAATGCTGCATTTTTGTGGAATGAATGAATACAATCTGCCCATTGTCACATGTGCCTAACCCAGTAGATTATATAAACTTGTGCAACATCCGCGTGGATAAAAAATGTCATCCTAATAACTGTAAATGCACGCATAATTGACTTAATTATAATTATTATTTTATTTTAAAAAAGCCCATTCTGCAGTTCCTCACACTTATGTACATAAAATGTGGAGGACTTTGAATTTCTATCTAGAATAGTGGCATTGAAGGTTGAGATGAAGTGAATAGATAACATTGCAAATGATCTAGTCATAAGTCTGGATCAATGGTGAAAGAGTAATGACAATACAGTGCGAGATGGGAACTAGCATATAAAATCATGAAAGATACATTTTCAGAAGGAGTTTAATAAAGAAGATGCAGCATTGAAAAATGTAATGCTATAGACAATGGAAAGTGGTAATGATCAAGGAGAAGACAATTTAAGGAAAATCTTGGATGAGAAATAAGGTGCTATGAGGTGCAGAGTTACAATGTTAATATCTAGACTTTATATTCATTCTGGGGGATATGAAAAGTCAGTACCCATTTGACTGTAGTACAGCTAAGTGATGATAATGATATATAATATTTTATACATGTTTTGATAACTATCGTTAAAGGTTAAGTTTTTTTTTATATTTTATTCTATGCTCCATCTTTAATTTCACTTAACCAACCTGTATAAATTACCTTTTTCGAAATGTGAATATTCACAAATTGTAGATTTAAATATACAATGGTTATTTTACAAATTGCATTTACCGTATATACTAGAGTAAAAGACGAGTTTTTCAGCCCTTATCTCTTTCCACCCCCATGTGTCTCTCTCCACCCCCTCCTCATCCTCAACCCCCCATCCACATCCTCAACGCCTCCCCCCATCCTCACTTACCTTCCATCAGCAGCTGCTCCTCCGCGCTCATTCCGGCTGCGTCGGGACCCGGCATATGCCAATGACGTGACGTCACATGCGCAACACGTCATTGGATTGGCAAGGGCCCGACGCAGCAAAAAGGAGCGCGAAGGAGCAACTGCTGATGGAAGGTAAGTGAGGGGACAGGGAGAGGTAATTGGGGGGGTTGAGGATGAGGATGGGGGGGTTGAGGATGAGGATGGGGGGGTTTGGGGATGAGGATTGGGGGGTTGGGGAGGAGGGAGGATGAGGAGGAAAGACACAGGGGAGAGAGGGGGGGGGACACAGAGGGCACAAGAGGGACACAGGGGGCAGCACATTTCCCACCCTCGGCTTATACTTGAGTCACTAAATTTTCCCAGTATTTAATTCTAATCAAATATCATAGTTACATAGTTACGTAGTAATTGAGGTTGAAAAAATACTTTTAGTCCATTAAGTTCAACCTTTTTAGATCTCCTCTAATCTGCTATATGTGGATTAATTGATCCGAGAAAGGCAAATAGAAAAAATATTGTATACGTTAGTCAATAAATGTTAAAAAGGAGAGGACCTAATACTGAACCCTGAGGAACCCCACTTACCACATTAGTCCAATCGGAGTATGTTCCATTTACCACAACCTTTTGCTTCCTGTCTTTTAGCCAGCCCTCCATCCATGAGCAGATATTTACTGCAATTCCTGTATCCCTTAGTGTGAATATAGTGAAATAGTCTCCCATGTGGCACTGTATCAAAAACCTTTGCAAAATCCAAAAAGACTACATCCACTGAGTTGCCTTGATCCAGGTTCCTACTAACCTCCTCATATAAACTAATTAGATTTGTTTGATATGACCTATCTCTCATAAATCCGTTTTTGATTCCTACTTATCTTTTTTTAAATAGACATATTCTTGTATACTATGCCTTAATAGCCCTTCTAATATCTTTCCCACTGCAGAAGTGAGGCTTTCAGGTCTATAATTCCCCGGACTTGCTCTTGCTCTCTTCTTAAATATATGTATCACCTCTGCTTTTCTCCAGTCTTCTGGTAGAGACCCTGTGTTGAGTGAATCTTGAAAAATTAGATATAATAGTTTGGCTATTACATTATATCAAAACACTATTTAAACCCAATGAAGAAAAATAATCATCTAATGGGGAACCTCTGAGAATATTATACAAGTTCATGGACTGCAATTGATTTTTATATTATTGTATTTTTTTGCACTTTTGTTTTCTAATAAGCTTATACAGCCTCCAAATTTTATGGCATGGATTTTGACCTTCATTACTGATAAAATGCAGTCTGTACAGAAGATATATACACTATATTTCACTCCATTACAGTGATGCTTTCTATGTCCACTTCCTGGATCCATCTACAAATGTATTTATCAAAACACAGTTCCAAGCAAACCCATTTATAACTTTTAAAGCTGCAATTCTAGTGGACCTCCCTTCTAGTACAATTCAACAAAGTTCAAACTAAAAATATTGTATACGTTAGTCAAACTGCTCCACCAGTGGTCTATTTTTCTGGTAGGCTGGACTGGCCTCTCTTGAAGAAATGCCAACACCTTCTAAACTGGTTAATCTTTCTCGCTTCATGCGAGGTCACAGCAATCCTTTTAATTTTTGAAAGATTTTCACTGCAATGTGATATCAAATTTGAAGGGTTTCCATATGTGACTGTTTTGTTCTTTACCGGCTAGCCACAGCTAGATTCTTCGGAAAGGTTGAGTGTTCTCTAGCCATATCCCATATTATAGTTGTTATAATTGCGAGTTGTCGTCACGCAAAGGCGAAGGCGCGCATTGCCTATGGCTCTCATCGTGAGGCCCGTACGACTAAGGCCAAAGGCGCTCATTGCAGGGCTCGCGATGAGCACCGCACATCACAAGGCCTGCAGGACTTAGAGATTGAAGGCGAGGCGTCCTCAAGTTGAGCGCCTTAGGCGCTCATCTCGAAGCTCGCACCATTTTGCTGCAATGAGCGCCAAAGGCACTCATTGCAGCTCTTGCAATAGTGCCCTTTCAGGGTCCCTCTAAGGGTCCTCTGTCCCGTCCGAGATGTCATTTGCCAGAGTACGCTCCACAGAAGGAGGATGGAAAGAGACTGAAGGCGCCGATAGCGATGTACGTGAACAGCGACGAGGGATGTAAATTAAGAATTTTAACGGGAAATATTTTCGCAAGCACGTAACTCGAAAGACCGGCAAAAAAACAGCATTGCCAGCCTCTAGTTCTATATAGTCTGCTTTGTCTCCCATGGCTACATACATAGGCATGGAATGAGTGGGGCTAATGTGTTACTTACTACATCAGCATTATCCGTTGGGCTAGCAATGGGGCTAACTTATTTCTGTTTTGATATAAGAATTTTTAGATTACCAAAATTCCAATGTGGAAGTATAATAAGATATTCAGAAGCATCCATAACATATATGAATGAAGTGAATATTAATGAGGGGTGAGTTGCATAAATCTCTGTGGTAGAAATAAGTGAGCTCATGAGAAGGGCAGATTCCGGAGATGCTCTGTAGCAAAAACATTTGTTTTGTAAGCAAATAATTTTGAAAGGAGACGAGAACAGAGAAGCATAATTGTGAGGCGGAGCACTTGAGAACTTGATTTTAAAGAAAACTTTTAAAAAACTGGCAGTACATTGTACTAGCAGCTCTTTCTCTACAGTAAATCATCTTTTAATATTTAGAATTGATATTGCTGATCCTACATGCAAGTGTGCGGCTCTGTATGCTAAATTGTAGCTCCGATTACTTGACATGTATGGGAGAGGGGTCTAACTGCATGATAACATTGCAGTCTTTTTTTGGAACTACAGAGACAGACAAGGAGGTTGTAATCCTAATTAGTAAATCAAAGTAGTTAATATCGTAAATTCAGCAACATGGAAATTCCCAGGATCAATTCACTTCATAAAAATGGATAACATAATATACAGCTAGTTTTTCATGCTGTTTAAGAATAACCTAAAACAACTTGAATTTCGGGTGAGAGTCCCTTTTTAGTTTTGCACAGTCATCTACATATTAAGTGATGGATAGTTTACAGTCACATGTAAGTTAAGGAATATGGTTAGAGAAATGTAAGGAGGATTGTTTGTTAATGAGGATACTAAAATCTGAAAGGGTAAGTAGGGATGTCAGCAGAGAAAGTATTGAAACTAAGCAATAACATAATCAAGAATCAAAAGAGAGGCTGGTTAGAGTAAAGGCACAATAGGGAATGCATTTCTTATAATTTAAGGAAAGAATGTACAGTGAATTAGACGGAGGGAACACATGTTTATATTTGAAGGTATTTATCAAAGTGTAGTAAAAAAAAAACTATTCTCTAAGCCTAAGAGTCCAACTGAAGAGCATACTGTACCGCCACCATGTGACCATGCAGTGGGAGAGATGTTATATGAGGAGAAGAGCAAGGCTTCTTGTAATAGTCATGAGGTTGAATAGAAATAAATTGATCATATGAGATTATCACAGATTGAGTACATATTCCACAACTTGTTTATCTTTAGCAATTTATTTGTGGCACAAATGGTTCTTACTGCTATATCTTTTCTTTATTTAAACCAGAATGATCTAGACAAGTTCTCCAAGGGTATTAATCGATTTACAAGAGAAGACCCAACATTCAGAGTGCATTATGAGGTTGAAAGCAAGGAGACTATCGTGTCTGGGATGGGGGAGTTGCACCTGGAGATCTATTCACAGGTACCTGTAAACATTGATTTATTAGTACAAAACCATTATTCTTAAGCAATATTCACCATTCTTTTATGGAATGATTTGTCTCTTATCATTTTTACTGTTGGTTTTTGCAGCGGATGGAGAGGGAATATGGCTGCCCTTGTGTCATGGGCAAACCTAAAGTTGCCTTCAGAGAAACGGTTACCAGTACAGTGCCGTAAGTATCATTCAGTACTAAGTATGGCTTAAAAGCTTTATTTTCTTTCTTTTTGCTTTTATTTTTGACATTTCATTCAAAATTTCAAAAGTTGCTTTGATATTTTTCTACTTTGGAATAAGAGCTTGTTTTTCTATTTTCAAACCTTCCTTTGGGTCCCATAATAAATCTATTTGACAGGGAATCATCTCCTGAAATAGACAAGAAATATTTTAATTATACTTGCATATTTATATTCCTAATTTTAGCATTTATGTAGCAATGTAATAATTACAAATGGAACCCTATTTTAAACATGGCAGTTCTACAGGTTCTTGCAAATGAATGAAAATGGGATGTATAAAAGGAGTAACACAGTATATAAACTCAGCCAAATATTCCCTACATTCATAATAGCTCAATAGTTGTTTAAAGGACAGTATAATCATTTTCTCTATCATTCATCTAATTTTTTTTTGTTTTAAATGTTACAAAAAGAATAGGGGTCGGCACTGAGTTTTTGCACATCGGCGACCTTTTTCTTTTGTCCCGCTGTTCTTTTGCTAGCACTACTAGCTAAGCAAAAATAGAAATTAAGTAATAGTGAATCAAGTATGATTGAATTCAAGGCGCTTCAAATTAACTTCCTTTTCATCTATTCCATCTTTTAGAGCTACATTTCTTAACGCAATATAATTAAAATTTCTGTGTAATAAATAATATTGTATATAAAACATGCTTTTTAAAGGCCCAGTATAAATTTCTGTTTCTTCTAAGGTCATTTGCCTAAATAAGGCACTGTCTGCCACCATATCTGCAGTAATGCTAATATGAACTAGATTTTACTCTCTTCTGTTTAGTAATAAAGCATTTTCTAAGAGTTTTGTTTGAACGTACCCAGTATCATTATTTTATATTATATAAATATTACATTTACCTGTGAGATCATTTCGTGGATCAGCATATCAAAGTGGAATCCCAGAGCCTCATCAGTCCTTTTCTGAGTAAAATAAACATCAAACAAAGTTAAAAGCAGCATGTATTTGAGTTGCTTTTAGTCCAGTCTATAGATTCTATACTTTTGGAGAAAAAAAAAGGTGTTAAAACATGCTGTAGTCACAGAGTGTAACATACTTCTTTGTTTATGTTTTTGATATCCATGTACAAAAAAGGCATATAGTCAATGCCTCTAGTGCTGCTGTTATATGAACTGTGGAGTCTTACATTACAAGTTGCTCTGGAAGTGAACTAGTAAAATATTGGGTCATCTGTTGAGCCTCCACTAGATTCTAGATTATTCCTTGCTAGTGATTCATGACGTGTTTTGTATAAGTAATGTGACGCAAGCATGCACTTAGAAATCACTTTGATTAGTACTATATTAAAACTAGCGAAATGCCTGTCAAAAAGTGACGGCAATAAAATTTGAAGCCATGGCAATGCTGTTTGCCACACAATGCAAGGCTATGGCCCCTCTGAGCTCCTTCAGTGCTCATTGCAAGCCGCAACTTTCCTGCTTTGATCACCTTCTGCGCTCATCGCGGGCCCCATGATGAGCGCCCTTGGTGCTCATTGCAAGCCTCTCCCCCCCTGTGTACTTTATAGGCCTTTCGCTTGCGCACCTTCGGCCCTCATCACTATCCCCACGATGAGCGCCTTTGGTGCTCATTGAGAGCCTGTGTAGTATAGGGGCCTCCCCCTGTGTAGTTTAGGGGTCTTGCGATGAGTGTTACTGCCTTGGGTTAAGCCTTAGAGCTTAGGGCTCGTTTTTACGTCCTTCCGTCTCGTTTTCGTCGTGTTACGTTTTTTCGGCAGCCATTTTTTTTTCTCGCTAAGACGATTTTTGATTGTAAAAAAAGACAAAATATGCCTCAAATGAACTTGCAACCTCACTCACAGGCTCCCTGGCTCTCCCCCTTTGCTGTGGTTTGGCCGTTAAAGTTGTATTTTTTCGATCTCCGCAGTCCATCTACGTGCTTTGGGTCCTAAGTCATATGGGCTGTAATTTTGCGTCCGTTGCCAAGTCCAGGGGCAACAACGGTCATAATTAAAGTCATATCTAGGTTTGCTGGATTATGAGTGCATATGAGAGAGGAGAATCAGTAGTATATGAAAACATTTTTTTTTGCTTGAAAAAATACAAAAATAAACATTTAAAAACGTACCTTGAAGTTAGCAAAATATTTTGTAATTTCTGACCGTTGAAAATTAAACATCTCCTTGAAGCCTAGGCTAAATTAGCATAAACTTCATAATTTGTTTTGGCCAATCAGAAGGAACCTCAGAAAGTTGAAACATTTGTATTAATCTCTGGGGTTCCTGTCTGTGCTGTAAAGCAGCCTACACTCTCTTTCTTTCTTTCTTTCTTTCTTTCTTTCTCTCTCCGTCCCACACTTAAGGAACCCTGTACACACTGATCTGATGTTACATTTTTCTAGTATATAGTCATTGTTCAGCATAGCTGACATTTTATTTTGAATTAAGTCTCTAAACTAAGAAAACGTCTATAAAGAAGGAAATCACAACTTTAAACCGTTATTTTCTACGGTTTTCTTCTCCCAAATCTGCAGCAGAAAACAATTAATCACTAAAACTTAAAAAGCCTAATGTGATTAAGCACAACATAATAAAAAAAAATCTATTTTGGACATACCACTTGTTTGAAACTCTTAATCACCGCCATTCTGTATAATGTGTTTTCTGTCGAGTTTTGCCACTTTACATAGTTGCAAGCAACCAACGCGAGGTGCAGCACTGGCTCCATTTCTGGGTCTATGTGTCCAAAGCTATCTAGGAGGAAACAATGGCCAAATGTTAGTGTGAGATAAGGTATATATTGTGTATTCAACAGAACTGGTCTTATGTAACTTAGGGCACCAACATATACCTGGAATGTCTTCTCCTGACAGAGGTTCTTTCAGACTTCTTGTTTTGTTGTAGAATTCTTGATCTTTGCAATTTGTGTAATTTTGAAGCTCTCTAGCAAGTTTGTAGGTGACTTCTGGCGCAGTATGCTTTTCAGGGTAGAGAATCTGTGCTGTACAGTCTATAGCACCTTGCTGGCAAGACATATTTATAATAACACAAAAATGAGCTGTATCCAATAATAGACCAATTTAACATTCTTTAAAGACAGGAATATAAATGGTATGATGGACGCCAATCTTTGAAACTTGCTCTTATATGAAAGAGTACAGTTATAGAAGTCAAATATATGTGCCCGTGTTAGCGCAAGTTAGAAAACTGAACTTTTAATGGTGGTTTCAACTCTCCACAGTAATGGACAAGGAACGGTGCTATTTGAGCTTACCTGAACTGATCTACTTCAGTGTGTGGCCTACCTTAAATTTTACACTATAGCATGCAGTTTACTAGGTTAGGGTATGTCAAAATTGGGTGCTATTTTAGGGCTACTTTGGCGTGCAGTCTATATTTAATTTTATGGCATACCCTAACCTAGTAAAACGCATGCTATAGTGTAAAAAATGTAAGGTAGCCCGCACAGTGAAGTAGAACGGTTCATGTAGACCGCATGTTAAAGTAGCACACAAGGAACATACACACTTGGCAAGTTCCTTTAACATTTATATAAATGATCTTCTCGGAGTGATCTTTAATTTAAAAAGAATATATGTTTATGTGGAACTTGGCTTCAAAGTAATTATAGTTCATTGGTTGCAGGAAATATATCTTATTAATTGTAAATGTATTGTCTAAATGAGCATGTTATACACATTATTCAAGATGTTTGTGCAATAAAATAAGTAAAATAAAGTATATTAATCTTCGTTATGCTACAAACATAATGTGACAGCCATTACTCCATCCCACTCCAGAATCCCTTTCAGGGCTTGTGTAACTGTTCAGGTTCTGGCTGGCTGGCCAAATAAACATACATGTCAGACTGGGTTAGGACTGGATTTGTAGAGTATTTGTATTGCAGGTAAACATTGTTTTGTTTAATGTATACTTGTGTAAATGGATGAACAAATTTGGGAGTTGCCCGTTCCTCCACCTTTCCCATGCTCATTTGGTGTCGGGTCTAGATGCACATATTTAAATTATGTAAACATAACGCTGAGCAAACACATATAACTGGGTGTGTTACAGAACCTTCTGATTTACCAAATACTTACACTGTTTTACCGGTTTAGCCAAAGTAATTACTGTGCATTTTGGTAATAAAATGGTAATATAAATACATAATGCATAATTCATAAGCTCGTTAGCGGCAAAGGGCAATAAAATAAAATTACTTACGTCATTCAAAATATCTTTTATTGCAAATGTCACATGGTATTTATTTCCAACTCCTGCGATACTCTGCATGAGAGAGAGTGAAAAATTCCTAAGCATTTTTTTAAATACAATTTATGATGACTTTTGAAATCAATAGCACAATTCATATAAAGCCTTCTCTTATTCCCCATTGTATGCTTAGATTGCATTACATTCATATGCCCACATCAGTGGGGACCACTAACTCTATACCCTTTGCAATACCAATAAACTGTTATCTTAAAAGGGACATGGAGAGTTTCTGGATTTCAATAGGTATATAATATAACTATTTACATCCATACAATAATTATTTGTATGAATTTTGGCAGTAAAAAGAGTGATTTACTTAATAAAACAAAGTACATACAAGTAAATAAATGCATAGGGATTTTACATAACAAAATAAGTGTTCCTTTTAAGGGCCACTATACAGTGGAGAAAAAATATTTAAAATAAACAAGTTTTTAATTAGAATTTTTTTTCTTTTATTGAAGGTGCAAGTGTGTGTGTTTGAGAGGGGTGCTTACATTTCTGGAGTGGTGTGGTTTCATCTATTGATGCTCACTTCCTGCTTCTATGCCTTTTTTGAGGGCTAAAGATTGTACGGTCCATTTCAATTGTACCCAATTAACTAACAGACCTTTACCTGCCCCCCCCCCCCCCCCCCCAAAAAAAAAAGCAAACGTGTTTTCTGTCCATGCATTACATATCTGCTAATTTTGTTAGTTTGGTACATACTTAACAAGCAAGTGTCTTTTTTTCTTTTCTAATGGCAGTGCTCCTTTAGGCTCATGGAACGCCCCTGACTACAGAAGGATCAATCATTTTAATTAACTCAGGTGTACGGACGCAGGAATATCCTGAAAATGTGTCGGGATTAGGGTTATACAAACCTGCCCTAATTTGTAATGGGGTTTTGCAGAAACTGAGTGATAGACTTAATACCCACACTTTTCTGCATTTGCTCAGTATGTGGCAGCCACTTCACCAACCTGCACTTCTGGTATATTCATAACGTATAGTTTTAAAACATATTAATTCAAAGGTCATGAACTCCATTCCCAAGGGTGTGGAAACAGGGTCTTCCATCAGTTTCACAGTGTGACTGAGCAAGCTGCTCCAGAGCAGAAAGATCCTTAAATACTGACCTGTTTGCAGCCTTTCTGAATTGGAGTTTGACACATTTGTGGTTAAAATATACTAATAATACCTTCATCTAAGCAGACTCCAAATAAAATATATTTTCTGTGTCCCTTTATATTAATATTAAATGCTTACTGCGTTTCTGACCACCCTTTCATCTAGCTTTTCCTTACACACAGCATGTTTCCATTGAATATTTTGCTTCAGATAAGCTTGGAGATATAAAACTCTGCTGCATGTCCCAACACTTAAACCAGCTGACATCTACAGATTAGATGGACAAGTGAATTTTTAGTGGCCCTATATAACCTAATTTATTTTCATGCACTTTTTTATCTCTAAGCATCCCAGAGGATAATTTATATCTGTACTCTTACTTTAAAATATCTCTACTACTAATCTTTGAATCACACGGTTTGCAAATAAACTAAATCCCTGTGTTACTAATTGCACTGCACTAATATAACATCTTCCAATATGCACACAGTGGTACTTAATTGTATCGTGTATTGACCAAGAAAACGGATTAATGTTAACTGGATTATAGCTTATATTGTTAAACTGAAGCTAATGTATTGTGGTGCAGCTCATGCAATTGCTTCAGAGGGAACACCTTAAGATACCTTGAGCCACTCCATTTTCTTGCATAGCATGCCATGTATAATTGTAATGGCCTATTAAAAGTAATTGCAAGGAACTTTTCAGAGGAACGTGTTGTTAAATGCAGTGTGGGCATGTTTGCTATTTAGAGTGTAAGACATGCAAGATAAGGAGATGCACTTTAACACCTGTGCATGGTTTTCTCAGCCCCTCCACCTTACCTCCCTGCTGGCGGCTGTTACTTTCTGCTTTTCAAACAGCCGGTGAGGAGTTCCCAGCTTGTAGTTGATCATGTACTCTGCCACAGCCACTGCTCTTGTGGCTGGATAATGAGACGGATTGAGCTCCTCCATGATATTCTGTGGTAAGGCAGGGACTGTATCTGTAGTGCAGGCAGATCAGGTGCTCTGTGCTTCCCTATAATGATTTAGGGAGGGGTTACAGAACAGTCCCTGCAATCAGATGTACACAACACTGGAGAACTTCCCCAAGAATGTGCTGAAGTCACAGGGAGGGAGTGGAGAGGGCTGGTCAGGGCTATATGAATGAGCAGACTCTGAATATTGTGTAGACAATCCCATTACACTGCAAAGATTCAGAACCTTTTACTTTAAGTTCCAGTTTTATAAAAGGTGTATCTGTTAAAAACAGGATATGTTTATGGTATTGCAGCGATGAGTCATGGCCATATCTTAATATAAAAATCCTCAGTGATATCCTTCCTTAGAGCAACTGCTGATATTTCATTAAAGGGGCAATGTCGGCCCAACAAGAAGCTGTTTGCATCTCAAAGATCATGAACAACTGCATTTTAAGAGCCATTTTCTCTATAGTAAACCATTCTTTTTGATTTTTGAAATGTTAACTCAAAGCTTGTATTCCAGTTAATTGTGCTATTTTTTTTTATTGCTTTATGCCTTACTTGAAACTCCTTTGCTAGTCTTTTTTTTCACTTTTATGATACGCATAGGATAATTGGTATACGTCCTTTATATTTAGTCTTATTTTTTTCTGTTATAATTATCTAATCTGGAGTCACAAACTCCGCTCCACATACTTGCCTGTTGATTTATTGTGGTGTAATACTGTATATTTTATAATCTGGAAAAAAATGGTGCTCAAATGAAACTCAGTACACTTCCATAAAATTAGAACTTTCCTTCTAACTAAAAGATGCCTGAATTGTATTGATTCATATATTTTTTGTATTTCTCCTTGTGATTATACAGACAAGAGTGAGCCTTCAATTATTCAGTGCCAATTCTTTATTTGAAACCTTTCATTTTAGAATTGATTCCATACAATGAACTAAAATGGTTTTGGTGGAATCTTAGTAAAAAAAACTCAGTCTGATTTGCATGTACAAGTAAAAAAGTTTTTTGGAGTAGGGTTTCTGCCATATCAGGTTCTAAATACACAAAGTGAACAGTGAGGACTATTAAAAAAGTGTTCTCCTGAAAAACTGCATACAAATCAGTTGTTACCATCTTCCCCAGTGAGCTGTTTTGATTGCGTTGCACAATCTGCTTTTATGAGTGCTAGATTACATACCTATCATTTTCACATGACACACCTTAAGGACGACTATAAGGATCAAGCTTTGACTTTTAAGTATTGAAGTGATCTTTTTTGAGAATACTTACACAAAAAATTGGCAGTTATCCCATGATCTTTGGAATGGAGCATCTCCGGTCTTTTTCTAAATTATAGCGTAGTCCAATCAAAGTAAATTAAACACTGCCACCTAAGGCAAGCAGACATGAGGCAACTGAAGAAAATGTGCTCCACACAAAAATATGAGATAAGCTTTACCCTAAAGTTGAAAGGTTGTTTGTACTGATCTCTAAACATGACTACTGTTAGCCACCTTTTGGCTTCTATATCGGTTTCACCAGAGCATATTTTTGTAATTGGCCTCAAACTTGGTTGAGTTTCATTTGTTATGTATTCATCAATACAATTTACAAATGATATTCTCAGATAATAAAGGACTGGACGTGGAAAAGGAAGAGGTGAACAATCTATCACATTGGATAACCAAATAATATCACAGGGAGCAACTGGCAAAGTTAAATCCCTCTAGTCTTTGCTTCTCATCCGCTCCTGCTTTAAATGTTTAATACTTACCCACTATAACATTACTTGGGTGTTGGAATCTTCTGAGTAAAAACAATGTAAAACCGACAAATAATCTTTAAATGTAACCATCCTTACATTGTATAGAGAAACATAACTGACTGTTCCATTTAAGTGTTGGGGGAAAAATAAGAGAAGCAACTTTTGACTTGTGTATGTATGTTTAAAAATACTTTTTCTTTTGCCTTTTTCTTAAATACTTGATTGTTTTTCATTAGCATTACAAGTTTTGTGTGACAAAGAATGGACTGGTTGAACAAAGATTTTAACGTTGTGTTTTCAGGTTTGAGTTCACCCACAAAAAGCAGTCTGGGGGATCCGGGCAGTATGGTAAAGTTATTGGAGCAGTTGAGCCTCTGGAGCCAGAAGAATACACAAAACTGGAATTTGAAGATAGAACAGTTGGAACCAATGTCCCTAAGCATTTTGTTCCTGCTGTTGAAAAGGTAACTAGAAAAGTGATGCTCCTTTCTGTTATAGCATGATTGATTCATATTGTGAATTGTGAGCTGGAAGATTATCCTCTGGACTAATATAGAACAAGGTCAGCTATGTAAAAAGAAAATATAGTTACTTTTATGATCGTATATAATGCATAGAATCTTGGAAATTAAGTGAGATGGGAGACTGTGGGAACGGCTTTTTTGGCCTTACTCCAAACTAACACAGACAAAGCTGTGGAAAAAGGCATAAAATTGTATAAGGTGGGATTTTATAAGATTTAGCATGTAGTATTTGGTGCTTACCTTATGATTTTGTTACCCTTTCCATAATGTTGGTTTGCTTATTTCCAAACCGGAGTGCAATCCCAGTTTGATTAGGCAGAATGAACAGCAGGAAAGTGAATAACTCCAAGCAGAGCACAGACTTGCAGGAATGTTGCAATTACTTTGACCCTTCTAAAGCAGCGCCTTTCATCAGTTTTGATAGGGGAATGGCTGGTTACGTGACAGCGTTCATTGGAAGAGCCATTAAACTACAGAACATTTTTAACAGGGTGATATTATGTGTTGCACACTAACTTTCCATTGAATTTTCTGCTTATATGGATATATTTTAACTACAGAGAAGTTAGATAATCTCTATCATTAATGGTAATGTAAGTTTCTTCCCATCCACCCCTCTCTCTGATGACCAACAGATAAGATCTCAGGGCCTGGCACTCGTCCCAGGACCAGCTGTTGACAACTACTGTTTTAAAGCATTTCAAACCTGGCTAGCTATTTTTCTGAGCAATGGAGAATTTCTTCTTCTTCTATTATTTGATTAGCTACACTGTGCCAAGCTACATATATTACTTGTTCTTATCCAATAGTTTATCCTCTTATTGTTGATGTATAGCTGTGACGGCATTTTTCAGTTTTCCCATACTTTCTTACAGGGTTTCCGTGAAGCTTGTGAGAAAGGCCCTCTGACCGGACACAAGATTTCAGGATTACGTTTTATTTTGGAGGATGGTGCACATCACATGGTGGATTCCAATGAGATCTCCTTCATCAGAGCTGGAGAGGGAGCCTTAAAACAAGGTACACATATGTTAACTTATTATCTTATAGAGAGAGAGACAGAGAGAGGAGTATCAAGAAATTATTTAATTCAATTTGTATTATATTTCCTAACATTTTTTTGTTAATTTATATAATGCTTATGAATTTAAATGTTTTGCCCTTCACTGTCGACAAAGCTTATTTTTCTATTGTGTATTTGGGTTATAGAAATAATGGTTTATACTTTATTTATTTTAATGTATTGTTAAAGGTGTGTGCAGAATTTTTTTTTTTTTGTGTGAAGTGGTTGTTGTCAATATATAAATGTGGAAAGTTGTTAAAAAGTTTGAGGACCTTGTTGAGTTTCTCGCAGTCACTGAGCTAAAGGTGCAAAACTGCAAGGGACCAACAGATGGCGCTGTTGCAAGTCTGTGTGCATTTAAAGTGGATAACTGCAGTTACCTCGATAACAATGATATAGAAGCAGAGTGTTATAGGAGATCATAATGGGGGACCTGGGGGGCTAACTAATAGTTTAATGGGATAGTTTGTCCTAAAGAGCTTACCATCTGATACTATAATTGGAGGCTCTGTGCACATGAACTTACAATGTAGTAGTGTAATGAGACCTACATCCATGAAGCTTAACATTTAGTGGCATAATAAGATTCTCTTCCCCAATAAGTTTACAATGTAGTAAAATAAATGACAATTGCAAGCTCTTGAGGTTGATGAGATAGTAGAAGCTGTGTTTGTGCAACCACAGCAAAGCAGGTAAGATACCGGAGGGTGACTTAAGCAATGGATACCTGTGGGGGGCCTAGAGGCTATGTACATCAAGAAGAGCTTGTGCAAGGCTTAGGTTAGGTGAAGGGGTCTGTGGAATATGGTATATGGGAAGGGGTGTTCAGGTGTTGATACATGAAGAAATGCGCAGGGCAGGAAATGTCCCAAACAAACTATCCCATTAAACTATTCGTACGCCCCCAGGTCCCCCATTATGATCTCCTATAACCCTCTTTCTGCTTCTATATCATTGTTCTAGAGTCTAGACTCTAGAGCTAACTGTAGTTTTCCACTTTAAGTGCACACAGACTTGCAACAGCGCCATCTGTTGGCTCCTTGCAGTTTTGCACCTTTAGCTCAGTGGCGGTGAGAAAGTCCACAAGGTCCGTTGCTTCTATAGTATAAGTGAAAGGTTTTTATACTGTGTTGCACTGTAATAGAGAAATATGAATTAAGCTGTCCATACGACTGGAATGGGGTTTGTATGTAGAGGGAGAGAGGGGCAGAGAGGTGGAATCTGTAGTGTCATCTAGGTGAAAATACAACGTTCTTATGGAGTGAAAACAATGCATCATTTACACTGTCAATATCAATGGAATGTCACGCTTCTAGGTAGAAAACAGATTGAAACCCCCCCCCCTAACCAAGAGTTCACTTGATATATTAGATATACAAATTGGTTCCATAACAATGATAACCGGTTCTGTTTGTACTTGGCAAATCCCAGTAATTGTTTTTACAATGATGACAAAAGACTGGTCTTATCGGTCATCAGATGGTTAGTTGAATCTTAAAGGGTTAACTATACAACTATCCTTGCATTTGCTCTATATTTTTAGGTGTAAAGGGTATATAATATAAATGCACTGTTATGCTACTTCCACATTGACAAACCATGTGTATGTAATATTTTGCTACTGGTCACTCTGTCTTTATGCAATTTTCATGATGTGCCCAGAGCTTGTGTGCTCAGCATATTTCCAGTGTAGTGTTTTTGTTTGCATGCCAGGAAACTTACTACAGGCATATTGGAAGTACTGTGAATATAGGCCAAAGAAGAAATGTTTCAGTCTTGCAAAACTTGCATGGTTTTGTGTATTTGTGAATTAAATCTAACAGTAGCTACGGCATTTTTTTCTTTTTCCTACCTCAGCTATGGAGAAGTCCACGGTTACTGTCCTAGAGCCCATAATGTCTGTGGAGGTTGTAGCACCTGCTGAATTCCAGGGAGCTGTAATCGCCGGCATTAACCGAAGACACGGAGTGATCGTAGGCCAAGATGGAGCTGAGGACTATGTGACTCTGTATGCAGACGTAAGTATATTAAATACACACACTTTAACAAAGGGAGTTTTTTTCTTCCCAAGAAATGCAAAAAATGCATCAACAATAATAGTATATTGTACGGTGTCAATATTTATTTTATGTATACATGTTTGTTTGTTTTTTAAATTAATTTGTTATATATTGTATAAAATGTAATTCACGTATTATAGGACCTCCGAAATAAAACAAACAAGTATAGGTGTGTGTCTAAATATATAACTGAACAATGAAGCAGCTGTTAATGTCCAGTAATCTAGTAATTAATCTATAAATATATAGATTAATATTGAGTATTGCAGTATATTGTGATAAATACAATTGACATGAGATGGATCCCTCAGTTTGAATGTAAGCAGCTTTGGCAGAAAGAGTGGAGACAGCATCTGACAAAGCAGGTAAATACATATGGGGGAATTAACACATCATAGTATAAGACACACACACTCTTACACACACTCTAACGCACTCGCACTCTTACACACACACACACACTCACTCTTACACACACACACTCACTCTTACACACACACACTCACTCTTACACACACACACATACACTCTTACACACACACACTCACTCTTACACACACACACATACACTCTTACACACACACACATACACTCTTACACACACACTCACTCTTACTTACACACTCTTACACACACAATCACAATCTTTTACACACACACAATCTTACTTACACACTCTTACACACTTTTACACACACACAATCTTACACACACACACTCACTCTTACTTACACACTCTTACACACACCACACACACTCACTCTTACACACACTCTTACACACACACTCTCTTACACACACACACTCTCTTACACACACACACACTCTTACTCTTACACTCTTACTCTTACACTCTTACTCTTACACTCTTACTCTTACACTCTTACTCTTACACTCTTACTCTTACACTCTTACACACGCACTCTTACACACGCACTCTTACACACGCACTCTTACACACACACACTCGCACTCTTACACACACACACACTCACTCTTACACACACACATACTCTCTTACACACACACTCACTCTTACTTACACACTCTTACACACACTCACTCTTACTTACACACTCTTACACACACACACACACACACACTCTTACGCACACACACTCTTACGCGCACACGCACTCTTACGCGCACACGCACTCTTACGCACTCTTACGCACACACGCACTCTTACGCACACACGCACTCTTACGCACACACGCACTCTTACTTACACACTCTTACACACACACACACACACAATCTTTTACACACACACAATCTTACACACACACAATCTTTTACACACACACAATCTTACTTACACACTCTTTTACACACACACAATCTTTTACACACACACACAATCTTTTACACACACAATCTTTTACACACACAATCTTTTACACACATACAATCTTACACACACACAATCTTACACACACACAATCTTACACACACACACACACACACACTCTTACTTACACACCCTTACACTCTTACACACACTCTTACACACACACACACTCTTACTTACACACCCTTACACTCTTACACACACTCTTACACACACACTCTTACTCACACACTCTTACTCACACACTCTTACTCACACACTCTTACTCACACACTCTTACTCACACACTCTTACGCACACACTCTTACGCACACACTCTTACGCACACACTCTTACGCACACACGCGCTCTTACACACACGCGCTCTTACACACACGCGCTCTTACACACACGCGCTCTTACACACACGCGCTCTTACACACACGCGCGCACACACACGCGCGCACCCACTCTTACACACACACACTTACTTCATGTTGGGCAAACCCCTCACTTAGAGTTCCAAGCCTGTTATAATGAAAGAAGAAAAAATCACAAGAAATTGTGACAATGTGTTAGTAAATCCAAGTCCATATTAAAGTTGAAGAATGTGATCATCTTTATTTCAAATGTTTTTCTCTCTTGGATGTTTTTACATTTTCCTCTGAGTATTTTGATTTTTAGGTTTTTGATGGAGTGATCAATCTGGCTAAAATGGTGGAAAACTGGAGTACAATCACTGTCTTCATTGTACCTTCTTTTTGAATGTCTTGTTAATCCATCCTTGAGTGCAGTTTTTGGCTGTTTTCTCCAAAGTAACAGGCTGTTTTACATATATTGCATTGTATTGTATTATATAGACCACATTGGACAATGTGCATGTATATGATCCTGTGATGCTATAGGTCTTATTATGTATGGCTGTATCATCATTACAATTATGTTGACATAATTTACAGGCACGTTTGTTACAAAGTTTAGTTCCATTTTTTTATATTTGGTTGTTCATTGGCCAATCTTCTGCTGACAAGTTTTTGTTTCAGGTTTGGTTGTTTAAATGCAAGGTTGGGAGGTTTGGGGAATATATCTTTTAATTGTGCATTTTTGGTTCGTAATTGTTGTAAATCTTTGATCATTTTCCATATTTTTTCTAAAACTGGATGGTATGTGGTCACTAGAGGTATACGTGAAGTATTTTATTTTGTGTTCTAATAGGTGTTCTCGGGGTATTTTGATGGCAGTGGTTATTTTCTGGGTAATAATACAGGGTTTATAACCCTTCTATTTGAAAGATTCAGACAGTGTTTTTAATTTTTTATCACAGCCTCCAGTGTTTGAGCAAATGCAATAACATGCCTATGATCAATGGCTTGTTTAGTGTGGTATGGATGGAAACTGGAGCTGTATAGGTAGCTGCATCTGTCCGCGGGTTTCCTATAAACAGATGAGTGGAGTGTGCCATTGGTGATGGATATGGTCGTGTCTAGAAAGTTTACCCTTTCTGTAGAGAAATCCATTTTAAGTTTTAGAGATTAAAGGAAGGTGTTGAATGAGCTGTGAAAGTTTTTGAGCTTGCTTTCTTCTTCTGTCTATATGATGAACAGATCATCTATGGTTTGTAATTGGATACAGATAAGAATGTTTCTTCCAGATTTGTCATATTGGGGTATTGTGGAGCCATTTTGGTATCCATGGCAGTCCCAATAATGTGTAGGTAGGTATCTTTGCTAAAAGTGAAATAGATGTGGCTAAGGTTATATTATATTAGTTTAACAATAACATCGGGGCCATGTTTATGGTTTTGCATGTGTGTTGAAAGCAATTTAAAGCTTACCTCAGTGCCATCTTTGTGTGGGATGTTGCTGCAAAGAGACTCTACATCCATGGTGACAAGTAGTGTGTTAGCAGGTAGGTCTTTAATCTGACTGAGTTTGTTGAGAAAGTCAGTTGTGTTTTAACAATGTTTTCAATAAAGCCAGATATCTGTTAGTGTGTCGATACCTGTAACAATTGGTCTTCTTGGGTTGCCTGGTTTGTGAATTTTTGGCCATCATGAAGAATGTCCCAGTTGTAGGTTTATGCAGTCCCTGAGTATTCATGATCACAACTGCACCACCTTTGTCTGCCAGTTTCATGGTGATGTCAGGGTTGCTTTTTTAAACTGTATTTTATCTAGTTTTGTCTGGACAAAAAGACAATCCTTTAAAAAAAAAATATATATATATAATTTATTTATTTTTTCGATTGGCTAGTTGTAAGTAAATCGATTCCTGTGATACTTTTAAGGAATGGACTATGATCTAGCACAACATAAATATCTATTTTGGTTTAAAACTCTGATAACATTTAGGAATTTGCTTTTTTTCTTATTTTTTTGTTGATAGTGTACTTATCTGTGATCTGTTATTGTTTGTATTTTTGGGGGTTCTTCTTATCTGTTATGTATAGAAGACCAACTTCCTGAGCACTCACTGACAGTTTTTTTTTTCAAGTTTTTGTATAAGGGTTGTACATTTTGACCACTATGTTAAATATTGCTATGAACTGTATTGCTATTATCTTCCATGATAACTATATTGCTATTAACACATGAAGTTTTTTTTTTTTGGTTCTCCAGGTTCCCTTGAACGATATGTTTGGCTATGCATCGGAGCTTCGATCCTGCACAGAGGTTTGTTGTGTGCAATTTTAGGAGGCAAATTCAATTCTGCATCCATTCATTCTTAATGTAGAAGTAGGGTGAAAAAACAATGCACGGTGTGTCCATACATAGAAGAAAGACTGACTTATTTAGATGTAATTTATATTCATGAGTTAAGAAGCCTTTGCCTTACAGTTTACTTGACATTAAATGGACATTGAAATCTCATTTAGTACAAATGGTAATTGCCAATTTTAAAAAAATAATAATAATTTGATTTATTACCCTTTATATGTTCATTACCATCTAGAAGTCCTATTAAGTCTGCCCGATTATGTGTAATGGAAGGGATCCTGAGAGACTTGAGTGAAAACCAATTAGCTGTGCAATTATTCAGTAGCAATGCGCGTTCTACAGACATATTTTTCACAAATACATCACAACAAACCCAGTCTCACTCCCTCTTCACAAAATAGGTTAAAAAATACAACAAGAAGGCCATAAATAGCCTTCACAGTAATCACAGCAAAATATGGTTTTATTTGTTTTTTAACACTGTAAAAAGATCTTGCTTTTTAGCAACAGTTGCTGTGTAAAATATTTCAACTATGGCATTTCATGTGCCATTTAATAATTAAGTTTATACAGAATTGTGGTAGCTTAACATTTTCAATTTGTACAATGTTGAGGTGTGCAGTGTCTCAAAATATCAGCATTTCTCAGATCATTTGTTTTTTATACTCCTTGCAGGCATCTTGGTTGTCATTAGCACTTCAATTCGTATTTATGAAACCTATCAAATCCCCCTTTTTTCTCTAAGGGAAGCTCATGCTGGTTAAACAGAGAGGGGATGGGGATGCTCTACATACATGATATTACTCAGTGAGGCTGAGTGCTTTATATTCAGTCATACTACATTAGGATTGCTGTTTCAGCTGGGTTGACATAGTGTATTTATTAATAAGGTGATCAGTTGCCACAGTCATGTGCATAGTCTCCGGGTATTTATTCAAATACTTTATCCTATTACAGATGATTTGTTAATCCGTTTCATGACTCTCTGTGTGTTCTCAGTTTCATATCCTTAAAATGAATAGATGTGGGGCAGGAGGCTAAATAGCACTGTTAGAAGTAAATTATACATATTGAGGTTAATTATTTTTCTTATATTTTTAGGGGAAAGGTGAATACACCATGGAGTACAGCAGATACCAGGCTTGCTTGCCTAGTACACAAGATGAGCTTGTCAACAAATACCTCGAAGCAACAGGACAGCTCCCAGCAAAGAAAGGAAAAGCCAAGAGCTGACCCGCTCACTATGACAAACTCCGTGAGAGACCCTGTGGACTCTGATAGCTCTGTTCTGGTTTTATTCTGTACATTGCAATATAGGCCAACACCCTCTGTCCTCTTTCTATTACATGTGGTTGGAAAATGCAGCATTTTCACTGCAGTCTTAGTTTTCATGCTAAAAATAAATGTATAGGTTCATTGCTGGTTTTTGTGAAACTCTTTGAACATCTAGGTCACAGCACTGCAGACTTTGATATCAAGGATGGCGATGGGACGGCATGAAACAATCACTTATGTGGCGCTTATCCCATGACTGGTGCTCTTCATCATGAAAAGCAGGCTAGGTACATGGTGGTGTACAACTCTGTATATAACATCTACTCCTGGAACATCTGCTTTCATGGTGCAGGTAGAGTCAGAGAAATACACATTAATTGACTTGCCTGGTTTTGATGATGACACCAATAAAATAAATAAATCTGAACTCTGAATATGAGTGATCCGTGTTGCTTTTTATTTTATGGTTTGTGTCCTGGGGATTTTTACATGATCTAATTACCTCCGATGAAGCAGAAAAATACCTGAGAAAATAATGTTCTGCAATCCCACTACACAGTGAATATATTTTCTCAGTATTGCTTTAATATAGCCCAAACTTTAATATTAGTAATCTTGCTTTTAAAATGCAATTTTTTTCTAATGCTTTTCAATTTTGAAAATTGTAACATATTTTATTTATTTTAATATTAGATGAGTGATGCGTTGTCTCCATAAGGAAATGTTTGAAACCCTGCTTGTTCAAGGACCTGCTTGTTCAAGTGTCTTTTGTATAGTGTGCCTTTTGAATAACTTCTCTGGTAAGGTATTGTTTATTACTTTATAGTGCGTGCATAGCATAGGTCGCCTGTGACCTTTCATCAGTCTAAATGAGTACCTAAATGTTTGCTATGGCTAAAAATCCTATTTAATTTACAAAAGATTCCACAAACAGTAACTGCTAGTGGCCAATGTACATCTCAAATTTGGATTTTCAGTTTGAATTGCACTAAACTTTGTTTTACTCACTGTAATATTACAATCTCCACCCTTGCTGTATCTAGTCTACAAAATCTTGTGACTATTTCCCACTATTTTTACCTATTCGAGTGAACGGTTATGAGATAAAGAGGTCTACAACAGACAAAGGAATTATAGGGGAGTATTGTGCAGAGGTGAGTGTGTAACAAGCAATGAGTGTAGCCTTAAATACGACAAGAATAATATTGAAGAGGCCTCTAAAATACAGGGTCGAGTCACATTATTATGACAACCGCAGCACCTAGCAATGAAATACTGCCCATGTCGTGCGCTGGCTTGGTAGGTATGTAAGGTGACATGTAGGCATTCTGCAAACATCAACCATCACTGTGTAAAATGTGCATTATATCTGACTTTGAAAAGGGGACGATCATTGGCTTTCGGGCCAAGTAAGGGTGTCAGTATTTTTGAAAGAGCGCAGTTTGTGAACTGTTTACATGCTGCTGTGTTTTTAAAGTGTGTGTTGACTGGACCCACTGAACCATTGCTACAAACGGCGTGGAAACTGCAGAGCACCACATGCCATTGATGTCAGAGGTGAACATCGTTTACAAAGGTGTCTGAGGACCAACCAACATGCTACAGTCTAGCAACTCACTGTCCAAACAAACCAGGGGGCTATCTGATGCGTGTCTAAAATACAGTACAGAGACCCCTGTTACGTATGGAGCTCCGAAGCACATGGCTAGTCACTGCACCCATGCTGATGAGGGTTCATCATTCGAGACTGCTTCAATTTTAACAGTACTGAAAATGGACCTCTTGTGGTTGATTAAGGGATGCCTTCTCTGATGATTCCCGTTTTCTGCTCCATTGATTGTACGGACGTTGGTATGTTAGGTGAGAAACCTCATTGTTGGAAGAACACAAGCTGGAGGCAGCAGCGTTATGATCTGGGGAATGTTTTTTCTGGTCTGCGTCCACTTATACCTCTGGAAGGCACTCTCAACTGATTGGGTTATCTATCCATACATATTGACTATCTTCCCTGGAGTGATGGGATCTTCCAGCAGGACAATGCAACAAATATCCAGCCAGAATTGTCTGGGAGTTGTTGGAGGAGCATGATGAAGACTTCCAAGTAATAGCCACACCATTATATCTAATTTTTCAAGATTCACTCAACGCAGTGTCTCTACCACAAGACTAGAGAAAAGCAGAGGTGATACCTAGATTTCAGAAGGGAGCAAGAACAAATCAACAAAATTATAGACCTGTAAGCTTCACTTCTGTAGTGGGTTAATAATGGATAGTATACAAGAATATGTCTATTCAAACACGATTATAAGTAGGAGTCAACATGGATTTATGAGGGATAGGTCATGTCAAACAAATCTAATTTGTTTCTATGAGGAGGTTAGTAAGAACTTGGATCTAGGCAACTCAGTGGTTGTAGTCTTTTTGGATTTTGCAACGGCTTGTGCCACCACATCGAAGACTATTTTGTAAACTAAGGGATACAGGAATTGCAGTAAATATCTGCTCATGGATTGAGAGCTGGCTAAAAGACAGGAAGCAAAGGGTTGTTGTAAATGGAACATACTCCAATTGGACTAATGTGGTTCAGTATTAGGTCTTCTTTTTGAACATATTTATTAATGACTTAGAAGTGGGATTGTAAAGTAGGGTCTCCATTTTTAGTGATGACACTAAGTTGTGCAAGATAATTAAATCAAAGTAGCAAAACTAATCGGGGGAATTGAGGGGCTAAGTTATGAAGAAAGACTGACCAAATTACACTTATTTTCTCTAGAAAAAAATGGCATTTAAGATGGGATTTGATTACCTTTATATACATACATCCATAGTCAATACGAGGCTTTGTCAAGTGAACTTTTTGTGCCAAGAGGTTTTCAACTGACAAGATGACATCCTTTGAGGTTAGAAGTAAAAAGATTCCACATTAGAGAAAGAAAAGGGTTCTTCACAGTAAGGGTGGTTAATCTGTGGAATTCTCTACCAAAGGAGGTGGTGACAGGGGGGTTTGAAAGTAAACTTTAAAACTGGGTTGGATATATTTTTTAGTAATAAAAAGGCATTCGGGGTTATCCTGGATATGATGGATAGAGAGGGAATATTGATCCGGAGAGGAATCAGATTATTTGGGGTCACAAAGGATTTTTTTCCCCTCCTTTGAGACAATTAGTAATTTTTCAATTAAGGTTTTTTTTGGTTTGTCTTCCTTTGGATCAATTCACAAGTAATCTGCATATTGCAGAGGACATCTAAACAGTTGAACTTGATGGGCTAAAGTCTTTGTTCAACCTTAATTATTATGTAACTATGTAAGTACTTCTCTAGCCTCCAAATTCCCTGTGCACTCTTCAGCAGCTCTCGGGTTTACTGCAGTCTGCATGGCTGCAGATACTTTTGCCAACCTTCCAGCATCTTATTGACTCACTACAACTCTGTCTAGCTGCTCACCGCAGTTATTGAAAATATTAGCTGGTGGGCATAATAGTGTGACTGTCCTTGGAGATTGTACGAGATCCATCCTCTGTTATGCAGCTAAATAAGGATTGTAACAAAAGTAAAGCCGGTGGTGCTCAATCTGGGTAGGTTTGTTCTGTGGGCATACTAACCCTGTCAGAGAGCAGCCTCTTTTTGCTCACTTGAAGTACCAGGCAATTCTATCCTGAACAGGAGAAACGTCAAACCCTCAGACGTCCGTTTCAGACCTTTTGTTTGAGGCCTATCAGTGAGGTCTAGCTGTACTCCCTAAGGCACAGCGAGCAAGCAGTCCATGTCTGCAGCCCACTATGACCTTTATAGAGACCAAACACAAATGAGCATATGCATACAGTTAAAAACAAAGTCTAAATACGCTTTGTTCATCAGTATTACGATATACTTGCGACTTCCCCATCAAAAATGACCGCAATAAAATTTAAAGCCTGGCAATGCTGTTTGCCACACAATGCAAGGTTCTCCCCCCTCTAACTTGCGGGCCTCCCCAACCCACAACTTGCGAGCCTCTCCCCCTCTACTTTCGGGGCCTTGGGATGAGCCCCGCAATGAGTGGCTTTGCCTCTCATTGCAGGGGTCGACACCCCGCAACTTTCGGGCCTCTCAATGAGCGCCACTCCCCACTCTCTCCCTCTTTGCCATCTCTCTCCCTTTCCTATGTTTTTTTTTGCCCCTTATCCCCCTCTCCTGTGTCTCCCCCCCCAACCCCTGTGTCTCTTTCCAGCCCACTCCCTCCCTTGTGTCTCTTTACTCCCTCTACCCCCTCTCTCACCCCTGTGTCTCTTCCCCCACCTCTCCCTTTCTCCCCCCTCTCTCCTCTGTGCTCCTGTTTGCATTTACGTGTGTAAAACCATTTGTGGGCTTGGGAAATTCAATCAGTTAGATATCAAATTAGCTTGCAACCTCACAGGCTCCCTGTTTCTCCCTATGTGCTGTGTGTGAGGTTGTAAGTTAATGTTTTAATTGGCGTCTTTTGGCGGTCTCCCAATGGCTTCCGAGTTACAGGCTTGAAAAAAATGGTGTAATTGTGAGCCTCTCCCTCTCAAGCCAGTCACATTCTCTCTCTCTCTCTCTCTCTCTCTCTCTCTCTCGTTCTTCTCTCGCGCTCTCTCTCTCTCCCCCCCTGGTGCGCTCTCTGTCTCTCTCTGTTTGCTCTCTCTCCCCCCCCCCCCCCCGGTGCGCTCTCTGTCTCTCTCTGTATGCTCTCGCTCTATCTACACTTTCTATTTCTGCATTCTCTTTGTGCGCTCTGTGTGTGCATTCTCTCACTCTGTACCCCTCTCTCTCTCATCGATCTCTTTGCGTTCTCTCTCTTACTGTGCTCTCTCTCTGCCTGCGTTCTCTCGCTGTTTGTGTGGGCGCTGTCTGTGGTCACTCTCTCTTTGTACCCCTCCATCTCTGTGTTGATCTCTGTGGCGCTCGCTCTCTCTGTCTGTGCACTCTCTCCCTGTGCGCTCTTTCTGTGCACTCTGTGTGCTCTCTCTCACTCTCTGTGTGAGCTGTCTGTGTGTGCTCTCTCTGTGTCGATTTCTGTGCGTTCTATGTCTGTGCGCTCTCTCGTGCTCTGTATGTGTGTACTCTGTCTATCTGTGTGTACGCTCTCTCTGTGCACTCTCTCTCTGTGTGCTCTCTCTCCCTCTCTGTGTGCGCTGTCTGTGTGTACTCTCTCTCTCTCTCTGTACACCTCCCTCTCTGTGTGTTGATCTCTGTGGCTCTGTCTCACTCTTTGTGGGCACTGCCTCACTCTTTGTGGGCACTGTCTCACTCTTTGTGTGCTCTCTCTCTGTGCTCCCTCTCTCTGTGCTCCCTCTCTCTCGCTCTTTATGTGCTGTCTATGTGCTCAACTCTCTCTCTCTCTCTCTCTACCCCTCCCTCTCTGTCGATCTCTGTGTGCGCTTTCTCTATCTTCACTCTGTGTGCACTGCTGTCTGTGTGTGATCTCTGTCTCTGTACCACTCCCTCTCTTTGTCAATCTCTGTGCGCACTCTATCTGTGCACTCTCTCTCTGTGCTCTGTCTTTGTGCGCCCTCTCTGTCTGTGTGCACTCTTGATGACATCAGCGTTGGCAGAAAATGTTGCTGCTCACATCTATATATGTGACTAGCGACTTGCCCGTGAAAAAATGACGGTCAATAAAATTGTAAGGCTGGGAATGCTGTTTGGCACACAATGTAACTTTTTTTGTTTTTTTTCGTCTGAGCACCTTCGGCGCTCATTGCAAGCCCCGTGCTGAGCGTCTTCGGGGGGCATTGCGATCCTCTCCCCTGTGTCTTTGCGCTCATTGCGAGGCTCTCCGCTTGTGTAGTTTTGGTGGTCTGGGCACCTTTGTCAATCTGTTTTGCTGCATACAATGTACATTTGCACTGTTGCTGACCTGAGGTGTAAGTGTCAGCAATGTGTGCAGTGTAAATAGGCTGCGTGTGCGAGGGCAAACCATTTGTTTGTGGGCATTTTGTAATGGTAATGTTATTAGTTGTAAGTTAGTGTTGTAAAATGGCGGCGATTGTCTATGCGTTACGCGGGTGTGGAACATTTTCCGTTGTCCCTAATAGTGTATTTTATACCTCGTACGTGCCTGTGTATACCTCGTATGTGCTTGGTGGTGTTATGCGTATTTAGGGGTTGTGTAGCCTCATTTTTGTTTTTTTTGACAGCCATTTTGTGGTTAAATTGTTGTGTAACCTGCCCCCCAGACGTTGTGCCTGCCGTAACAACCTTTGGCGCTCCTTGCCAGCAACTGCGGCGCTCACTTCACAAGCGTTAGCAACAACCCATATTGCTCACAACTATATGTGATCCTCAATCCAGAAATTCTATCTAATGTTAGTGGCGTTTAAAATGGTCTTTACTGGCATTTAGACGGAAGAAGGAAAACTTGTTTGTGAAACTTCCTTGTGCAATAAGGTTTATTTTTTTAACTAAGTGCTACTTTTACTTACTCAAAAGTTGGACTTTGTTTGCTAATAATGGATGCTGTACAGTTACATGTCTGACTAAAATTGGTGCTTTCTATAAGAATGTCTACCAGCCATGACAACAGCATTGCATGTGTAGCGAGGTGTGCACTACTCGTTCAAAATGCAAAAGCAGAACAGGGAGACTACACCAAGCAGCCATTTCTTCCAAAGTCAGTGTTGCAGGAATGGTTTCTCTTCTTACCTTAACTTGTTTGTTTTTTTAACTTTTGAGAGCAGAAGTCGTTTTTCAAACACAAATAACGGGGTCACCGTATAAGCTGGGTTGCACTTTTGTTGTTCAGTTGTGTCTGACTCTCCATGAACTATGGACCAGAGCACAATCATTATGTCTCTAGCTGTGCTTGTCCATAAGGTTTTCATGACAAAGATAATGGAGTTGGTTGCCAGTTCCTTCTTCAGTGTACCATGATTTGTTTGGCCTCTCTGCTATGACCTGCTAATTTTGTGGTATAGCTCACATCTTCATTGAAGTACACAAGCCCCTTTACCACGAGATGGTAGTGATCCAGAAGGGGAATGCACTTTTACTCATGTTTTTAAGTGGTGTTAATTTTCCCATAACTGTGTTTTTGTTTTCATGAAAAAAATCTAAAGTGTACAGAATTGTTGAAAATGTGTGACTTAATTGAACATTTAATGCTCATACAAATACATTAGGGTGTACGTGTTAAACAGTTTGCTATCAAACTGGGTTATATCCAATAAGGCAAAATGTTTCTCATTATAGAAGTGCAACCTCTCCAGTTCCCACGTTAAGTCCTCTTTTGAGTTGCGAGAGATAGAGATCCTGAAACACCTTAGTTGATAGGTGCCCTGTAGTAACATAGGAGAGGTCTCACCTTAGTTGTGAAACTCTTCCCTTCAATGCCTGCAGCGATCATTGCTTAACATCTTTTCCAGTTAATAGTAGTTTGCGCTGCTGGAAGTGTAGGGAGTGGGAGCTTGTATATCTATAGATCACATTATTTTATATATTTATTTTTTCTTTTTTTTTCTACTTCGATGTTCTTTCATTTTTTTTCCCACTATTGTGTGAACAACTTTTCTTGTGGTTTCAATTTCCTTGGAATATGGATTACAGGACTATGACATAGCCAAAAAATAAAAGTCTGCTTTCTATTTTCCAAGTGTGATCTCTGCCAGTAATGTCACAACATGGGTGTTACTCAGCTTGGATTCCTGCGTTCTGTATATAATATGTTCTAATTCATATGAACAACATGTAGCAATATTGCATAATAAGATTTCCACACAGAACAGATACTTACCCAACAATAAACTGACAACGGCTTAAACACATTAAGTAATGGTTCTAGCATTTAGGTAACCTAATGCAGTATGTTTTACAGGAGTTTTCTGTCATATAAAAATAGTTAAATGTATAGTCATTGTGCCATAAAGTCGATAAATGGCTGCTACATTACCCCTATTTGTAGGACTGGGTAACCTGGAGCATGTCCTGTAGGATAAACATATGGGATTACAATCCCATAACCCCCTGCATCTCCCGATTGAGCATGCTCCAGACTACCACCCTGCCTAATTAATGTCTCCACCCCCTGAAATATCTCCCTGTTTTGTCTTATACTTTTAAAGCATACTGCAGACCAACATATCCCATAGAAGTCCACCTGAATGCAGTCCCCTCCCACCCTTGTTTACACTTAATATATTGAGGCATACTAATTACCTGCACATGTTCAATCAGTGACATCTGATTATCACCTCTAACCAACCCCTTCAAGAATACTTGCTTACACAGTGCCATTATGTTTCCTAACACCACCTTCCTTATTATAACCTGCTGCCTCTCTCAGACTCTCTCATACTGTCTCTACACATCATGTCTCCAATAATATAACTATCTCACCTTCCCTGCTTTCCTCTCCTTTTCTGTGCTCCGATGAGCTCTTCTCCTTCTTCCAGTCTACTATCTCATCCCTCCTCTAAAGCTGCAAAGCAGAAATGTAAGTCCTATTCCCATCTCCTTTTACTCTCACTTCTTCTTCTGATGGCTTGTGGGGATATATCCCCTAACCCAGGCCCCTCACTCATTCCCACCTGCTGTCAGCCACGCAGAGTCCCCAGGGCAGCAAATGCCCAAAACACCCATAATCTAATACCCATCACTTGTCACAAACCATCTACTTTGCCCTTTTCCTGTGCCCTCTGGAATGCAAGGTCTGTTTGCAATAAACTTACTTTCATTCATGATCTCTTCATTTCCAACTCCCTCAATTTACTGACTATCACAGAATCCTGGCTCACACCATCAGACTCTGTCTCCCCTGCCGCACTCTCTTATGGTGGTCTACACTTCAGCCACACTCCTAGACCTGGGAACACACAAGGTGGAGGTGTGGGCATACTGCTATCCTCTCGCTGCACTTTTCACTGCATAACCCCTGTTCCCTCCCTTCAATTCTCATCTTTTGAAGTCCACACTATCCGCATCTTCTCTCCCATCCCTCTGCGAGTAGCTGTGATCTATCGCCCGCCTGGATCACCCTCTCAATTTCTGGACAACTTTGCCGCCCGGCTCCCTCACTTTCTCTCCTCGAATATACCTTCACTCATTCTTGGCAATTTCAACATAGCCACTGACACACCCACCTCCCCAACAACTGCAAAATTACTTGCACTTACCTCTTCCCTTGGCCTCTCACAATGGACAGATTCCGCAACTCACAGTGGTGGACACTCCATTGACCTTATTTTTACTAATCTCTGCACTATCTCCAACCTTGACATCTCCTCACTTCCCCTATCTGACCACCACCTGCTAACGTGCAACCTCACCTCATCTTCCGCTCACCACCCTTCTTCAAATCCTGCCAACAGAACACGCAGAAACCTGCAAGCACTCAACCCACAACAATTTTCAATTGTACTAAAACCCCTTCTCAGCCCCCTTAACCACCCTTGCCTGCCCTGACATCGCCACTTCACTTTACAACGCTACTCTAACCTCCACCCTTGACTCTCTTGCCCCCATAATCACAAGCAAACGCCCTCGCTCTCATCCACAACCATGGCACACTGCACAAACACGCTATCTACAGAGATGCTCACGCACTGCAGAACAACTACGGAGGAAATCTCGCACTTCAGCAGACTTTCTCCACTACAAGTTTACCTTGCGCTCCTACTTGTCTGCCCTCAATCTTGCCAAACAACACTACTTCTCATCACTAATATCAAACCTCTCCTCCAACCCTAAACGTTTATTTGCTACATTCAACACCCTGCTGATGACTTTGCCAGCCACTTTAAAACTAAAATTGAAACTATCCGAAATGAGCTCTCCTCCCAGCTTGGCCCTATCCCACCATCCTTTCCACAAGCCGACAACCCTTACCCTTCCACAATCCCTCCTCCACTATGGATTCCTTTGACCCTGTAACCGAGGATGAAGTATCTACGTTATTATTAACCTCTCCCCTTACAACATGTCCACATGATCTTATACCTTCACAGCTAATCCCTCCCCTATCCACCGCACTTATCCCAGCTCTCACACATCTATTCAACCTCTCCCTAAACACTGGCAGGATTCCATCCTCCTTAAAACACGCCATAATTACACCCATTCTTAAGAAGCCCTCATCTGACCCAGCTTCTGCCTCCGACTACCGCTCTATCTCACTACTTCCCCTGGCTTCTAAACAGCTTGAGCGGCTTGTTTACAATCGCCTCACTCAATTTATTTATTCCAATTCCCTTCTTGACCCCTTCCAATCTGGTTTCCGAGCCCAACACTCAACAGAAACAGCCCTCACAAAAGTCACCAATGACTTGCTAACTGCCAAATCAAAGGATCACTTCTCCATTCTAATTCTCCTGGATCTCTCTGCTGCCTTCGACACAGTTGACCACCCTCTTCTAATCCAAACTCTCCGCTCATTTGGCATCCAGGGCACAGCTCTTTCATGGTTTACATCCTATCTAAAAGATCGTCTCCTTCTCTGGCACCTCTTCTTCACCTCTCCCTCTGTCTGTTGGCGTTCCCCAAGGTTCTGTCCTAGGCCCCCTCTTCTCCATCTACACCTCCTCCCTTGGCACCCTCATAAAATCCTTTGGATTTCAGTATTATCTCTATGCAGATGATACTCAAATCTACATCTCTGCACCCGATCTATCCCCCTCTCTTTTAGCTCAAGTTTCCAACTGCCTCTCTAGCATATCCTCCTGGATGTCTACTCGTCAACTCAAACTCAACATGTCTAAGACTGAACTCCTAATCTTTCCACCCTCTACTACAGCTTCCACTCCTCAAATATCTCTCACTGTTGACAACACCATCATCACTCCCTCCTCCCAGGCCCGTTGTCTTGGGGTTCTACTGGATACCGCCCACTTTTTTATTCCTCACATCCAATCGATAACAAAATCTTGTCAGTTTCAGCTAAAAATCATCTCCAAAATCTTACACAAGACACAGCTAAAATTCTAATACACTCTCTCATCATATCTCAACTCGACTACTGCAATTCACTCCTTGCTGGCCTCCCCATCTCTCGTCTGTCTCCCCTCCAATCCATAATGAACGCCTCCGCTAGACTCCTCTTCAATACCAAACGATCAGTGTCTGCAGCTCCTCTCTGTCAATCACTCCACTGGCTTCCCATAACTTCCCGAATCACATTTAAAATCATGACCTTAACATATAAAGCCCTCAAAAACAGTGCACCCCCTTATATCTCTGCTCTTGTTTCAAAATACTCTCCCAACCGGCCCCTTCGTTCTGCTAACAACCTTCTTCTTTCCTCCTCTCTCATCACCTCCTCTCACTCCCGTCTTCAAGACTTTTCTCGTGCTGCCGCTACTATTTGGAACTCCTTGCCTCGCTCCATTAGATTATCTTACTGCCTCAAAACCTTTAAAAAATCACTAAAAACACACCTGTTTAAAAAATCATATCACCTTCAGCCTTTATAATTACAACTGCACACTTCACAGCTTAATAACACTCCCACCCACAATCTACAGTACAGCTCACAGACCCCTCCAATTGACTAAACAAACTGCATTCACATTGCCATTTTGTATTTGTCACCCTCTTGTATCACACCTAAACCCTTAGATTGTAAGTTTGCAAGTTTTCAATTGTGTGTTCGTGTCTTGGAAACAAGCACTATGTACATTTGATTATATGCTCAAAAACAGGGCCCTCCATTCTTTAAGGTGTTAAGTCTCTTTTTTGCCATGTACTAAACCCCTGTACAGCGCTACGGAATATGTTGGCGCGATATAAATAAACATAATAATAATAATAAAGTTATGTTGAAAGGGAGGGAAACAGCAGCGGTCATTAAACTCTAAATCATATTTTCTGGCTAAACTTTTGATTTGCTGCGGTTTGCACGTATATTTTAAATTTTAATCAATGGTAAATGAAAAAATAGACTTGACATGAAAAGCAATTATACTGGCCCTATAACATTCTTGTAGCCCCTTTGTTGCCTTGGCTGTGTGTTTTGGGTCATTGTCATGCTGCAATACCTATCCACGACCCATTTTCAATGCCCTGGCTGAGGGAAGGAGGTTCTCACCCAAGATTTGTCGGCACATGGCCCCATCTATCATCCTTTTTTATCATATAAACTTTATTGAGAGTAGAATGAATGGCAGTAACAAATAAAACATTTTAGGAACATACATTGACACCTGAACATAGATATCCTCCAAAATGTAATACTGGGGCCATTCTATATTTCCCCAAAGTATCTTATTTTAAAAATTTTTAGTGATATTTATAATACATATAGATATCTAACAACTCCGTAAAGATAGTAAACTAGCTGAGCTTAAATAGATTCAGTGTAAAGAATAAAGGGGAGAGAGATAAAAGCTTACTCTCGCTTGCCATACCAAAGGGAAACTTAATATTCCTCCGATCACTCCCCCTCTCCGCCGCCTCCTTGGCACTTTTTTTTCCCCCCCAATAATCATTTTATTATTACCTTACCTCCAGATCTATCATCCTTTTGATACAGTGCAGTTGTCCTGTCCCCTTAGCAGAAAAACACCCTAAAGCATAATGTTTCCACCTCCATGTTTGACGGTGGGGATGGTGTTCTTGGAGTTATAGGCAGCATTCCTCCTCCTCCAAACAAGGCGAGTTGAGTTGATGCCAAAGAGCTTGATTTTGGTTTCATCTGACCACAACACTTTCACCCAGTTCTCATCATTCAGATGTTGATTGGCAAACTTCAGACGGGCCTGTACAGGTGCTTTCTTGAGCAGGGGGGGCCTTGCGTGCGCTGCAGGATTTCCGTCCTTCACGGCGTATTGTGTTACCAATTGTTTTCTTGGTGACTATGGTCCCAGCTGCCTTGAGATAATTAACAAGATCCTCCCGTGTAGTTCTGGGCTGATTCTTCACCGTTCTCATGATCATTGAAACTCCACAAGGTGAGATCTTGCATGGAGCATCAGACCGAGGCAGACTGGCAGTCATTTTGTGTTTCTTCCATTTGCAAAAAATTCACACCAACTGTTGTCACCTTCTCACCAAGCTGCTTGGTGATGGTCTTGTAGTCCATTCCAGCCTTGTGTGGTTCTTCCATTTGCAAAAATTCCCACCAACTGTTGTCACCTTCTCACCAAGCTGCTTGGCGATGGTCTTGTAGTCCATTCCAGCCTTGTGTGGTTCTTCCATTTGCAAAAATTCACACCAACTGTTGTCACCTTCTCACCAAGCTGCTTAGCGATGGTCTTGTAGTCCATTCCAGCCTTGTGTGGGTCTACAATCTTGTTCCTGACATCCTTGGACAGCTCTTTGGTCTTGGCCATGGTGGAGAGTTTGGAATCTGATTGATTGCTTCTGTGGACAGGTGTCCCTTTAAGAGAGTGCTCCTAATCTCAGCTCGTTACCTGTATAAATGACACCTGGGAGCCAGAAATCTTGCTGATTGAAACGAGATCAAATACTTATTTCCCTCACTGACCTGCAAATCAATTTATAACTTTTTTGACATGCGTTTTTCTTGTTTGTTTTTTTATTATTCGGTCTCTCTCTGTTAAAAAACACCTACCATTAAAATTATAGACTGCTCATTTCTTTGTCAGTGGACAAACGTTCAAAATCAGCAGGGGATCAAATACTTTTTCCCCCAACTGTATGTATAGGAAATTATCCAGTCTGACTGAATTTTAAGCAAAATATTATCTAAATGGTTCTAAAATTATTTGTAATTGATGGTGCATTATATCTACTTGCAATCATACTATCTCCCCATTAGCATGTAGTTTAGAAGTTTGAATAATCCCTTTAAGCCTAAGGTGATAATTGTAATGTTACAGTGTCAACTAGATCTACCCACATCAAATACATTAAATGATCACTATTGTTTAGGGCACACATCATGTTTGTGTGTAATAAATGAACAACATTAGTAGCTGTGTAAGCCATTAACCTAAAACCTTTTAAGAAAATATCTAAATTGTTGAAAACTCTGTAAAGAGTTACCACCCTATCTGTCTTCTGTACTTCTTGGTAGCGTGGAGACGGAGGACAGGTTATTCACTGAGCAGTGGAGGGATGGAGAGAAGGGAGGGTGTTTTTTGCTATAACTAAAGCTTTTGATATTTGACAAATACCCCCTTCACCCCCCTTGCTCGAGTGCAGCTGCAAAAAGAACCACACACCCTGCTCTTGCACAAACATAAGCCCCCCTCTTATAAGCCAGGCATTTATTACATGGCATCTACTTTTTGAATATTCACCACTATAAGCGTTCCCAGCCAGCAAACAGTCTGTCAAATTTCCCCACCCACAATAACACTCAAATTATGTGTGTTGTACAACACATGTATGTAAATATGTCTCCCACACCAGTGGAATATGTTGGTGCATTACAAAAAATGATGATGATAATTTTAATAATAATAATACGCATTAGTATAGTATATATGATTTTGCCTTGACTGTCTTTGACAGCTTTGAATCTAGATGGTGTAGAGATTGTTTAAAGATAAAGGAAGGCACTTGCTTGATGGTGGTGTGGCCAGGTGGCAAGATCCATGTACAACAGTCATTGAGTGTGTCTTCTTTTTAGTGGACATTTTAAAACATGGCTTTAAAATTGTTTGAAGAGTTTTTTTTCAGAGAGTCTGTCAGAGAAGTAGATCACTCCATAGTGTATAGTCAGCATGGAACGAGAGACGTCATGGCAGAGTACTCGATGGTAAGATGGTCTGATATGGGATGGTGTGGTATAAGTCAGTGTTTTCTAGGTGAAGGTTGGCATTATAAAAATAAATATCTGAGGATATGGGGAGAGTGGAACAGCAAATGAGAAATGACTGGTGAGATTAAAAAATTCTGCAGAAGATTAAGGGATGGATTGTATTGGGAAGGGTAGTTAATGGTGAGTTTCTGTAAGAAAAGTAGGTGAGGTGTTTCTCTGCTGCTCTGCACTACAGTGCAAAAAAAGGGCTTTTTTCCACCCAAATTCTTGGCAATTTAGCCAGTGGCACTCTGTGCTTGGCTCCAGGAGCTGCCTGAGTTTACCGGGCAACGAGGAGTACCCGGAAAAGAGCCCCCGGGGTACCCGTTGAGTGCAGCCCGCCACGAGGGAGAGGCCTCTGCGGGAACGCCATCTTCCCCCAGCCTGTGTGTGACCCCTCTGCCTGAGCATCAGCTACTGGGGAGGGCTCTCTCCGTGTCTGTCCCTGCGCCGGCGGTGCAGGAGAGATCAGGCGCAGCACCGGAGTGTGGCGCCAGAGAGGACCGAGCTGCCCGGGGGGGCATCCAGCAAGGAGAACGGCACAGTGAAGGAGGCCGCGGAGCGACGGAGGCGCCTAGGAGGATTAGCGGATGGAGGACTGCGGGGCTTTCTCGCCGGCTTTCCTACTCCTCGGGCGCTGACTCCGAATCCTCTCTTCCTAAGGGTAAGTCTCGGCAGACATTAGCTACACACGTTACTCTAGACCATGGGTGAAGCTGAACACTTCTTTATTACACATAACGTTAAAGGATTTAATTCCCCCACTAAAAGGAACAAGGCGTTTCAATTTTACAAAACACTTAACCCTGCTGTAATTTTTATTCAAGAAACCCACTTTAAGCATCAGCAAATTCCGACATTTATGAACAGAAATTTCCCTACGTTCCACGCTACAAGTAGCAGTACCAAAAGGGAGGGGGTGGCAATTCTTCTCCACAAAAACTTTCCCTTCACCCTGGACAAAAAAGTTACAGATAGACAGGGAAGCTATCTTTTTTTGATGGGAAGGGTTCTAGACATCCCGGTCACGCTAGCAGTAATATATGCTCCTACCATCTCTCCTCATAAAAATCTCATCAGGGCATTGAAACATTTGTCTTTGGTAAAACAGGGTAGGATTATTCTAGGGGGAGACCTTAACTTGGTACTAGATGCCAAAAAGGATAGAACTGGGAAAGACCTGGGAGACAAGTTCACTAAAAGATTGAAACAAATCAACAGACTGCTAAGAGAGCTTGAGTTAGCGGATCTCTGGAGGGAAAGACATTTAGGACACAGGGAATTTACTTTCTATTCCTACCCCCATAAAACATACTCCAGAATAGACTACTTGTTAACCGACCCTTCCTTTATACCTGACTCTCAAAACGTGGACATAATACCGTGTGCCTGGTCAGACCATAGTTTGGTGAGGGCGACCATAAACCTGGGATCCCTGACTAAACCTCCTTATCAATGGAGACTGAATGAAAGAATACTGACGATCCCGACAGTTAAAAAACGAATAGCCCAAGAATTGGAATTTTTCTTTGAAAGAAATGAGACACCTGGGGTGGGGACCGGCTGGGTATGGGCAGCCCATAAGGCGTACATTCGGGGCATTTGTATGAAAGAGACATCCAAGTTCAGACGAGAACAGAGAGCCCAGGAAATAAAACTCACAGAGGAACTAGGAAGATTAGAAAAATTAAATCAACAAAACCCTACAACTCAGATTAGGCGAGAAATAGAAAGCGTGAGGGTGGAACTAGATAAGATTTATTCGGAAGGGGCGGAGAAAATTCTTAGGAGAACCCAACACAAATTTTACCTCCAAGCAAACAAACCGGATAAGATGTTAGCGAAAAAATTAAGATCTAAGCAAGCCCTCTCGAGAATCTATTGCATAAAAAATAACGAAAATATCAAAACAGCAGATCCTTCCAAAATACAAGAATTGTTCCATAATTTCTACCAAAAACTTTACTCAGCTTCAAGTAAAGAAACAGTATACAGTATCAGAGCTTGGCTAGATAGACTTGACTTGCCCTGCTTGGAGGAATCGGAGGTAAATTCTCTTAATGCGAGGATTACACAGGAGGAAGTAGGAAAGGGAATCCAGGCAATGAAACTGGGAAAGGCACCGGGTATAGACGGGTTCACGAACATGTACTATAAAACCTTTACGGATATATTGACACCTAGACTGACTAAATTATATAATCATATTCTGGAGGGTCAGGAGATCCCCTCCGAAATGAACTTAGCGGAAATCACCCTATTTCCTAAAGAAGGGAAGGACAGCTCAGAGATTAAAAACTATAGACCCATATCCCTTCTAAATGGGGATATTAAATTACTGGCAAAAATAATAGCGGACAGAATTTCAAAATTTCTCCCAAGGATAATACATAGGGACCAGGTGGGATTTATCCCACATAGGCAAGCCAGAGATAATATCAGGAGGGTGGTGAACTTAATACACCACGCTAATAGTACAAAAACCCCGGCCTGCATGTTAGCACTAGACATTGAAAAGGCCTTTGATTCATTGGAATGGCCATACCTGAAAGAGGTCTTAAATAAATTTGGATTTAATGGGAGTTTCTTAAATTTAATAAATACGTACTATAAAAACCCAGTAGCCCGACTTAAACTACCTGGCAAATACAATCGGACTATTAAAATAGAGAGGGGAACTAGACAGGGGTGCCCTCTTTCCCCACTGCTGTTCGCCATTGCGATAGAACCCCTCGCTCAGGCGATCCGGTCGAACTCAGGAATTCAGGGGCTTAAAATAGGGCAGCAACATTTTAAAATCAACCTATTTGCGGACGACATGTTATGCACAATCACAGACCCTTGCAAATCAATCCCACTACTATTTGACACCCTAACAGAATTTGGCCAGAGATCAGGTTTACTAGTAAATGTCGAGAAAACAGAAGCATTAGCATTAAACGTAGAGGCCAAAAAAAAAGGAAATAATAACGGAAAGGTACAAATTGAATTGGGCTAAAACCTACATCCAATACCTTGGGATAAAATTAACGTCGTCTACAAACTCCATATATAGGGCTAATTACCCCCCGATTTATAAAAAACTAAGCGAGGATATGCTGAAATGGACTAGATATCCTATTTCCTGGCTGGGCAGAATTAATGCCTTCAAAATGACGATTCTTCCGAAGCTCTTGTACCTGTTCAGGACCTTGCCGGTCCCCATCATTCAGCTCGAACTGAAAGGATTCCAAAGAAAGGTGTCACATTTCATTTGGAAGGGTAAACCCCCCAGAATTAAAAAGGAAATAATGTTTAAACACAAAGATAAAGGCGGACTCTCATGCCCAGACTTAAAGAAATATTATAGAGCAGCGCAGCTGGCTTTCATCCCTATAAGCCACTCAGGGATACACCACCCTTTATGGAAGATTATGGAGGATCAAATACTACACCCTTACTCCTGGGATACATTGGTATGGCTAGACAAAGTTCCAGATACAATAGGAGGGATTAGACATCCGGTTATCTCCACCACAGTGCAAAGCTTGAAATGGGCACTAAAGCATACATCCCTTTTCAAACATCCCTCCCCAATGTTATCGGTCCTTTGTCACCCATGGATGCCGCAGGGACTAGGTTCAGAAGCTAACTGGTGGTGGAAATCTAGAAAACTGGATAGACTGGGAGCTTGGTTGGGCTCCGAGACCCCTTTGACTTTTGAATTTTTAAGAGACCACCATAACATTCCCATTAGCCAACATTTCAACTTTTGTAGAATCAGACACCTGGTTAACAAGATATCTAGAACATGGGGGACTCCCAAAAAAACCTGGCTATCGGTAATATGCCAGAGGGCCCCTTTAACTAAGGGAATTATTGGGGGGATCTATGATATATACAATGAACCACCAGAGGGAACAAGGGATCGATATATGGAGGAGTGGGAGAGGGATCTAGGCGAACAATGGGATGAGGAGAGATGGGGGGAAGCATGGAAAAGCATATACAAAGGCTCCCTAAACCAAACACTCCTAGAAACTGCTATTAAAGTTTTGCATAGAACATACTTGACCCCGGAGAGATTGACAAAATGGAGCAAGTCAGGGGAAAGAATGTGTACCAGAGGGTGCCTCACTCTAGGAACTTTTAAGCATATGTGGTGGGACTGCCCCATAGTTTCACAGATGTGGAAAGAGGTGTCAGATCTTGCCTCGGAAACATTGGGAACACGAGTAGGGGGCACAATAGAAACCTGTTTATTAGGAATCCCAGATTTGGGGTTATCCTACGCTCAAAACAAGCTTCTCCAATATATCTACTTAGCCACTAAATCACACATTGCAAGGCAATGGAAGTCAGCCACACTTGAACTACAGGCAATCAGGAACAAAATAAATTATATAGCGGTGAACGAACACATGACTCATATACTAGCAGATGCTATTCAGAAGTATAGAGACATTTGGGATCCCTGGCTTGTTAACAAGGGCCCTAACATTGGAAACAGGGATAGAGAGGAACCCATGGGAATCAATTAAGATAACAAAGGGTTGGGTAAACCTAGACAAAAAAACAAAAAAAAAATCAAGGATAAAGAGGAAACAAGAAGAGATGGAGGAGGAGGAAGCGGTGATGGGGAGGCGGGGGAGCCGGCGAGGAGCCTGGGCGCAGCAAGGAGGTAAGATAACAAGCCTACGTTAAAAGGGCAATTCGGTCTTTCCCTCCACTCAGATCGATTCAAATGACCAAACTGAGTTAAGTTTTTGTGTTTTTTACGGGGATTTTAATAATTGAAAAGGGGAGGGAAAAAGGCAAGAAAGACAAGGGTTAAGTTTAAAGCTACTATAAGTTTAGGCCTTTAATACAGGAGCTTCCAGAGAAGCCCATTAAAGAAGACCCTAGACCCCACATAGAGTATCCTACTCTAAAGAAAAAAAAAGGATAACATTCCCCTAACTTTAGATAATATTACACCCAGTTATATGTTTAGTTAAGTTCAACAAGGTGCCCTAGCTCCAGGAGGATAGAATTAGTACATGTATAGGAGGAAAGGGGGAGGAGAGGTCTTAGCAGAGAAGGCCTGGTGGGTTTGGGCATTGATTTATCAATTGAAACATAGGCCTCATATTCCTAGCCTGCGAGCTAAGGATTACTGTGATAGATACTGAACAGTTTAAAAAAAAAAAAAAAAAACGACAGTTATAAATGTTTAATGTTTAGAAAACGGAAAAAGGTGTTAAGGAGGTCTCAGGACTGGTTAAATTAAAATTTCCACCTATACAAGATGTGAAATAGCATGTTGCTGCCTGATCTGTGTATCATGGCTTACTGATATACCGTGGAATATATATATATTTTTTTTTTTCCCTTTCTTTAAGGGACCAATAAAAAAAAGGAATATGAAAGAAAAGTAGGTGACATAGTTGAGTAATATTTGTATACTGAATGCATTGCTGTATCAACTGAATTCACAGCAATTGTGCCCATGCTATTAATTTCTGCTTATGTATTCTGATGATATATCACTTTTACATTTGGTTTTAAGGATGATGTTCATATTTGTTGATTGAAGACTGTTTTATAAGGTAAGAACCTAAATGATTGAAATTATCCATTAATTATCTGAGGTATCAAACTGTTGTTGAATACTATTTCTAATAATTATAATTAGCTAAATGGTGGATAAGTTCCAAGAGAAGAAATATTATAGCCATGTCTAAGTTTCCTGGATTATGATAGGTAGAGGAGAATCAGTGTATGAAAACACTTTGCATGAAAAATACCAAGATAAACATCATTATATTTTCCCCAACGTTTGCTAAATCTCTTGAATTGGTAAGCACTTGATTTTCAGAGTAAACACTCCTGGAAATCCCTGCTAAAATTTGTATACAATTCAAAATATGTTTTGGCCAATCAGAGGCAGCTAATGCATTGTGTCAATCTGTAATAGTCGTTTGTGAAGGAAGGAGTCATTGGATGTGTAGTCCCCTGCACAAGGAAGCAGGAGGAGTTGGACACTGCTCTGCATTGTGCTGCTGCTGCCTTGAAGGTTAGTAAAGGGTTCAAATCCATACCCAAATGCAGTTCTTGGGGGTGTGGAAAGAAGTTTTATCACATATAATAGTTGTCAAACTGCGATTTGTCGTCACGCTTTGTCGTCACAAAGGCGCTCATTGCAGCCAGCGAAGCAGCCGCAGAGTGCGTAACTAAAAACACACCCCAAAAAAAATCTAATATATAGTTGTGAGCACACGAGCCGTTGCTCATGCTTGCGAAGCGAGGCGAGAGTCGCATGCTTGCGAAGCGATGGTCGAAGCGAGGGTCGCAGTTGCTGGCAAGGAGCGCCAAAGGCGCTCCTTGCCAGCAACTGCGACCCTCGCAAAATTTACGTCATAACGCAAACAAAATACGAGACACGTTACGACCCATTATGACCTCGCAAAAATCGGCCACAACACGCGCACATGAAAACATGAAAAATACAACAAATACATAAAAAGCTTACTTACAGGAAGAGGGAGCATACAGGACCTTGAAAACTGAAGTTACACCTCAATTTAAGTCAAATTAAAAGAGTTTAGACACTACAAAATTCTCTAAGCGAGAGAAAAAATGGCCACCGAAAAAAACAAAAACGAGGCTACAGCAGTCTAAAGACGCGAAACACCACCAAACACCTACGTATTTGCAAAAAAACACCTACGAAATAAAAAAAAGAGAAGGACGCAACCAGCGCAACCCCAAAAACATTACAAACACAATAAATACAAACAACAAGCACATAAAAAGGTTACTCACAGCAAGGGGGGGGGACCGGGGACCTCTGCAAGTGAAGTTACACCTCCATTTAAGCACAAATTTTGGAGTTTAGACACCCGAAAATCACATAAGTGAGAGAAAAAAATGGCCGCCGAACAAAACGAAAATGAGGCTAAAGGTCCCTAAACACGCAAAACACTACCATAAACACGCAAAACACCACCAAACAGCTACGGATATTCCGAAAAAGTCGCACGACATAGAAAACGAACAATGCTACATCAGCCACATTATATACACCAAACACCCTTAGCTCACTTACAATTTCATTGCCGTCATTTTTTCACGGGCAATTCGCTAGTAAATAAATAATGTACACAAAATTTAGAACACAGTCACACGCAGCAGGGGGGAAGACATCGAAAGCCTGGGAGTGAGGTTGCAAGTGAATTACACAGATATTTGCAGTTTTTCGCCACAGGAAAATCACGTAAGCGAGGAAAAAAATGGCAGACGAAAAATGCAACACTTACATTAAAACAACGCTAGGCACGTGGGACTTAGAAAAAAAAAAAAAAAAAAAAAGGAGCCTCACATTGTATGGCAACCAACATTGCCAGCCTTACAATTTTATTGCCCCATCATTTTTGACGGATAATTCGCTGGTTTTTAAATAAAATATATCTGTATAGAATGAATCGGTGTAATGTTCTGATATAAGCAGTATGTGTTACATTATTTTATTTTTTTGCCTCGTTCACTTGTGTCCGACTCTGTGACCTCATGGACGTAACACACCAGGGACATCTTTATGTCCATGGTAATGCTGATCTACTTGGTTTTCATGGCAGAGATACTGGAATGGGTTGCCAGTTACTTCTTCAGTGGGCTACAGCATACAGCTCCTGGCATTCAAGGTGGTCTCCCATCCAAGTACTAACCAGGACCAACCCTGCTTGGCTTCAGGGTGGTGTGACCTCTTAGTTCCTTGACTGGAATCGGACTCAGGGCACAGTGGTGAAAGCACAAAATCCTAACCACTGGACCACCAGGGACCTCTTGTGTTAGATTAGAAAAAGTTAAAAACAGGGAAACTTAAATAATTGGCAAAGATTCCAGCAAAGCAGAGAACTAGACTGAAGTTTGCTAATATTGTATTTTATTTGTCCATTTACCCTGTTCAGCGCTGCAGACTATGTTGGCGCGTTACAAATAAAAGTAAATAATAATAATAAATTGTCCTTTTGCTTTATTTTCTAAATTAGTTTTTTCCTTTGCATATTTCACTACTTTGGCAGAAGAGCTTGTTTTTCTATTTTCAAACCTCCCTTTGGATCCCATGATAAATCTATTTGGCAGGGAATAATTTCCTGTAACATAAAAGAAAAAATAAATAAATACTGTATATGTGTGAATACTGATGTTTACATATATATAGCTTTTTAATAAGCTTTGTTGTAAAACGGCAGATTTATTCATTCATTAATTACATTTACAGCAAACCTTTTTTTATGATATAGCCATGAATGTGTTAAGTATATATATATATATATATATATATATATATATATATATATATATATATATATATATAATTTATTAATTGCCTATCATGGTCAGCATTAATAATAAATTGCATTATCTTATATATACTGTACCTGTGAGATCATATCATGGATCAGCAAATCAAAGTGGAATCCCAATGCTTCATCTGTCCTTTTCTAATGAAGAGAAAATATAAAAAACATGACACATAGGCTACCTTCTGTGTAGCTCATAAGCCTCATTGGTCTACAGCCGGTTGGTTCCCTAGGAGCACAGGATATCCCTGTATGATCACAAGTAAATAAATGAAATAACTGAACCATTTAAACCAATGTTATTTCGAAAATGTGGTGTTGATTTGGCCCCCAAGGACTAACAATAGATAAGCATGCTATGGCCATCAAGAAGAACATGCAAGAAGACACAAAAATTTGCAAAATTATACTTAATCATGCATTACCAGATTTGGCCACTATGGAGCAGTATGTCTTTCCCATGAAAGCTTTGACCTATATATATTTATATGATATATATATATTGTGGCAGAGCGCCCCCTTCTGGCGGGATCAGCGCTCTGTTTATGCAACTTTTTATGCTCTTTATGGAGGACTCTGGAGCCTTTGTATGCTTTTTACAGGCTTTAATAAGTGGTTGGCATAATATAAATAAACATAGCTTGTGGTCAGCATGAAATAAACACCTACTCAAACAGGCTTACTTACTTGCAGGAACGCCACTGACTAGCCCTGGGACCGCTAATCGGCCTGCAGGTAAAAACAGTACCTTTTGTATCACAGAGGGGTGGTACCTTTAAGTCCAGTCACTTAGCTGCAATGGATCCTCTTCTGCTTGCAGCAAATGTTCTCCTTTAAATCAGGTGTAGTCACACAGCCTGATCCCACGATGGCAGCCTCACTTGCTGCTCTGGCACACTTGCTTCTCAGTCTCTGGTGCTCTCTCTCTCTCTGGAGCTCTCTGGTGCTCGCTCTCTCTCTGGAGCTCTCTGGTGCTCGCTCTCTCTCTGGAGCTCGCTCTCTCTCTGGAGCTCTCTGGTGCTCTCTCTCTCTCTGGAGCTCTCTGGTGCTCGCTCTCTCTCTGGAGCTCTCTGGTGCTCGCTCTCTCTCTGGAGCTCTCTGGTGCTCGCTCTCTCTCTGGAGCTCTCTGGTGCTCGCTCTCTCTCTGGAGCTCTCTGGTGCTCGCTCTCTCTCTGGAGCTCTCTGGTGCTCGCTCTCTCTCTGGAGCTCTCTGGTGCTCGCTCTCTCTCTGGAGCTCTCTGGTGCTCGCTCTCTCTCTGGAGCTCTCTGGTGCTCTCTCTCTCTCTGGAGCTCTCTGGTGCTCGCTCTCTCTCTGGAGCTCTCTGGTGCTCGCTCTCTCTCTGGAGCTCTCTGGTGCTCGCTCTCTCTCTGGAGCTCGCTCTCTCTCTGGAGCTCTCTGGTGCTCTCTCTCTCTCTGGAGCTCTCTGGTGCTCGCTCTCTCTCTGGAGCTCTCTGGTGCTCGCTCTCTCTCTGGAGCTCTCTGGTGCTCGCTCTCTCTCTGGAGCTCTCTGGTGCTCGCTCTCTCTCTGGAGCTCTCTGGTGCTCGCTCTCTCTCTGGAGCTCTCTGGTGCTCGCTCTCTCTCTGGAGCTCTCTGGGTCCACACCCAGCCTGAAACCCCCCTGCTGGTTGCTTCAGGAGGCCTTTTAAAGAAACTTCCAGCTGGGCCTGATTACACCTCAAGCTTAACTCCGTAGCTCCTGGTGTAAATAATAATGTCTCAGGGATTAGTCCTCTTCCTAGCGCTGCGTCCACACTGGCCTCTGGGGGCAAACCATCACATCTCCTCCCCCTCAGCTCGACACAATAGGGTTGAGCGACAACGCCGAGAGGCCGTGTATGCCACCATCCTACCGTCCGGCCATTCTTGCGCCAGTAAGACCTTCCCAATAGTGCTGAAGCTTCTGCTTTATCAGCTTTCTCATCTTGAAGCGCTCTCTTCTTCGCACCGCCCGGGACATTGCCCACACATCGTGGGTAGGACACCGGCCCGCTCATCACTCCGAGTGCCCTCCTCCAGGGACCCTTCAAAAGTACTCGTCGTACTACTGTATGAGAACTCACTTCTCCATACCGTCTCTTCCCTGGGGTATCAAGCAGATCACTCAGTCGCTCCCTCCTTACAACCTGATGGGGTTTAGTGTAGGGCTCAAATATCAGAGAGTCAGCTGCCCTCGCCGAGTACAATTCTTGGCCAAATTTTGTGACCTCTTGAGATTGTCGTGCTTCCTTTCTCCAATTCTCCCCCTGTAGGCTCATCAGTAGCATCCCTTTCAACTTCATTATACAACAGCAACTTCCTGTGCTGTCTTTCCTCCCTCTGTTCCTTGCTCCCTCTATTCCAGGTGCTCCTATTGTCTGGCTGACAATTCTCACCAGAACGTATGAGCTTCATACAAGCACCTTGCTTCTGTTCTGGCCCAGGATCCGCTATAGACTCCAAAGGTAGGCCCCCTCTCACGGCTGCGTCTTGCTCTTGGGTCTGTACTTCATCTTTCTTTCTGTGCAGAGTAGGCATGCTCTCCGTCTTTGCTAGAAAGAAGCTCTCAGACTCTTGTTTTTCCTGGAATAACTCCAGCTGTTTAGCAACGTCCAGCTGACTACCAACAGATAGGCTAGTATACTTCTTAGTAGCCTCTTGTATCCTGAATTCCTGTACAACATTTTTATTTTCTGCATCCTCAGCCTTCACCCATTTTATTTCTTCTTTTAGTGACTTCTCTAATAGCTTTGCCTCCAAGGCGTTCAGCTTTTCATGAACATTTTCTAAATTTTCTTCTTTAATAGAGTGGTCATTATGGATTACTTGTTGGTCATTGGTTTGTGGCTCAGAGGACTCATTTTCTAATTCTTCAGCCGCGGTTTCATGGTTTGGCACTTGTTCTTCAGAAATTTTTTGGGCAGATGGGTCATGCACTTCTTTTGTTGCCGAGTCACTATTCACAACCTCAGGGTTAGAAGAAGATTCATTTTCTTTCTGGGATGTCTCTTCCCCCTGACCATCTTGTCCTGATTCATGTTTATCTGCATCCTGATGGATTTGCTGTTTATCTCTTTGTTTACCTAAATCTATATCTGGTGTCTTCTGCTCTGTTAAATGCACTTTTGCCAATTTTTCTTCATGAGACTCTTTCTCTCCTGTGCATACAGTCTCAGATAACTGTTCTGATGATACAGTTTCAGCTGATATGATCTGTGACTTATGAGTGTCCATAACCTGTTCCCCACTATCAAAAGACTCTTTATTTATGGAATGCTCATTAACATGAGCAGACATCTCAGGCACTTGGGTTGATTTTGGTGGTTCTGCGATTGGCTCATGCATTGCGGACTCTTCTGGCTCGGAAGTCGGTATAGATCCTCCTACCGGTTCATGAGCTTCCTGCGAACATCGTTCTGCATTTAATGTAGCGTCTTGAGTACACAGGTTCTGAAGGTCAGTGTTAGTCTCTTCTGGAGATGCTTCACACTGAACCAACTGTCTCTTCATATCAGATGAATTGGCCATCCTCGGTATTTGTGGAGCATGAAATAGCAGCTCCCTCTGTATTACAGTTGCTTTCCTCTGTTTACGGGATTCCTCTATCTCTTGTGGCTGAGAGCTGGAAACTGTGATTTCTCCTTCTCTCTGAGATGCACAATTAGGGAGGAGATCTGGCCTCTCCTGTTTATCCTTGTGCTGCAGCTCCCACACAACGGATTTTTTCAGCTTATACCTGGGAGGACTCCTCCTCTGGTTCCATCTAGGCATCTGTAATTTACTCCTGTAGGACACTCTGTAGTCTTCCAACAAAGTCTTCCTTCTCCATTCAGGAATATCATTAGGCATCTTCCGGATACCTTTCCTTTTAGTAGTAACTTTCCCGTCTGTCTTCTCTTTAGAAAGGCTTCCAGTTACTTCTTCTTTTGTAAAAACACTGGCTTTATTCATTTGTTTGATCTCTTCTTTCTCTGAATCAGAGATCTTTATCAGGCACTTTCTTTGTCTAGACACCTCAGGAGTATTCACCCCGGGCAGGTGACTGTGTCTGTCCCTTTTTCCTTGTTCTTGGCTCACAACTTTAGTTGCTTTTAAATCATCATTAGCTTGCTTCAGGGACAAAAGTTCTTTTTCAGACTCCTCTGTCTCTTTTGCCGTCTCTTTTCCAGCAGTTTCTGTTATTTTCCCAGCAATCGTGTACGCCGTTTCATCGGTCTCTTTCACTGTGTCAGCTGTTCCTGCAGTCTTTTTCACTTTCTCTGCAGTCTCATCAGCGGCTCCTGCCGTCTCTGCGCCGGCTCCTGCCGTCTCTGCGCCGGCTCCTGCCGTCTCTTCGCCGGCTCCTGCCGTCTCTGCGCCGGCTTCTCTATCAGCCCGCCAGTTCCTTGCTTGTCTATCTTTGACAATATCATCAAATGACTTCTCAACGCCAAGCTCCAATGGGGTGTCCATCATATTTGAATGGAAATCTCTCCTTGTCATGCCAGTCACACCTTTCTTGTGTGCTTGAAGTATAGGAGCACTTCTCCGGCTAGCTTGTTGCACCCCCATCGCCTTTATGCTGGCTGTAAAGTACGCCTTCTGTTCATTCTGGGAGTCTTTCCTCATCCTCTCATCAGGGAACCCGTACACTGGCCTGTGGTAGAGATGGGCATTACCTTCTTCGGTATTCCATCTTCTATTATCAGATTTTTCCCACAGAGAGGTAGGGGCCTGTCCAAATTGTGAGACTTCCCCTCTGTACTGTAACTTCTCCTTATTACAACTCAGGTTCTCTTTGTTCTTATATTTCTGGGTACTGATTCTCTGTGCTCTGACATCCCGGGTAACTCCAACTCTGGTAAGGATCTCAGCTTTGAGGTCATCATAATTTCCTATCTTTTCTTCATTCAAGCTCAGATAAGCTTTCTGAGCTTCGCCCGTCAAATACGGGGCAATGAGGCTGACCCAGTACCGTTTGTGCCACGCCTCCCTAATGGCTGTTCTCTCAAAAATGGTGAGGTATATGATCACATCATCATCCTCTGTCAGCTCCAAAAGAAGTTCATTGGCTCTAACTCTGGCCGCATCTTTTCTATATTTTTCCAGTATAGCTTCATTCTGGGCTAACTGGATGGCCCACTTTCTATTGAACTCTTGCTGAGCAGCTGCGGCCTCTCTCATGCCGATTATTCTCTCCTCTGCTTGTCGTTGCCACTTCTCTGTGGCCTCTCTCATGCAGATTATTCCCTCCTCTGCTTGTCGCCGCCACTTCTCTGTGACCTCTCCCAAACGTGCAGCAGCACCTCTTAGTTTACCCTCTTTTGCAGCATGGGCTCCGTCCGCTGCAATTACTTTTTGCCATTCCTGCTGACAAGCTCCGCCCACTTTCTGGCGTGTAGTGGCATCTACCAGGGCTTTCACTAGTTCCTCCATGGACATCTTGTAAGGTGGGCTGTCTTCTTAATACAGACAATTTAGCATCCCACTTCTGATACCAACTGTGGCAGAGCGCCCCCTTCTGGCGGGATCAGCGCTCTGTTTATGCAACTTTTTATGCTCTTTATGGAGGACTCTGGAGCCTTTGTATGCTTTTTACAGGCTTTAATAAGTGGTTGGCATAATATAAATAAACATAGCTTGTGGTCAGCATGAAATAAACACCTACTCAAACAGGCTTACTTACTTGCAGGAACGCCACTGACTAGCCCTGGGACCGCTAATCGGCCTGCAGGTAAAAACAGTACCTTTTGTATCACAGAGGGGTGGTACCTTTAAGTCCAGTCACTTAGCTGCAATGGATCCTCTTCTGCTTGCAGCAAATGTTCTCCTTTAAATCAGGTGTAGTCACACAGCCTGATCCCACGATGGCAGCTTCACTTGCTGCTCTGGCACACTTGCTTCTCAGTCTCTGGTGCTCTCTCTCTCTCTGGAGCTCTCTGGTGCTCGCTCTCTCTCTGGAGCTCTCTGGTGCTCGCTCTCTCTCTGGAGCTCTCTGGTGCTCGCTCTCTCTCTGGAGCTCTCTGGGTCCACACCCAGCCTGAAACCCCCCTGCTGGTTGCTTCAGGAGGCCTTTTAAAGAAACTTCCAGCTGGGCCTGATTACACCTCAAGCTTAACTCCGTAGCTCCTGGTGTAAATAATAATGTCTCAGGGATTAGTCCTCTTCCTAGCGCTACGTCCACACTGGCCCCTGGGGGCAAACCATCACAATATATATATATATATATATAGGGGGGCAGGTGGGTGGGCTCATGGGGCCCAGGACATTGAAAATGTAAACAAAGCAATTAAAAACAAAACGTTTTTAAGGGGCACTGCAGCACTGGGCACCCTCCCAGAGCAGTAGTGAATTGCACCAACCAGGGCCAAATGTTTTTCTTTTTAACTTCATCCCCCCAAGATTTTTTTTAGCTCCTACGCCCATGCACATATAGTTTAGAGCTTCATTTACTTTTGGCAGGAAAGTCTGTAAAGTGCAAATAGAATAATTAATCCTCTAATTGCCAAATATGTCTTAGCACAACATAACATAGATTGCAACATACCACTTGACTGAAACTTTTAATTATTGTCATGGCATACAATGTGTCCTCTGTAGAGTGTTGCCACTTTACATATTCACACGCAATATGCGCTAGGTGCCACAAAGGTTCCATTTCCGGTTCTACGTGTCCAAATTTATCTGGGAATAAATAATAGGTAAGTGTTAATGTGGATGTAGAACAATATAATATGTGTATTCGGTAGCATTAGCTTTCATCAAAACAGATCCTTGAAAATCAAGTGATAAAAAATTAGATTTTTTTTACAGTGGATTCATATTTTATTTATGCAATATTTTATATAAACGAGTTATTCCTCCAGCTATCTGCCTTTCTACAGGCAGTGTATCTACAGGTTCTGCAAGGACCACAAATCACAAGCACCAAATAGCAAATAACAATAAAATTTACATTGCTGCAACCAAAACAATAATAATTGTATTCCTTTGGGTTCTTTAAACATTCAGTAAAGACAAATATGGGCATTTAGTGTGAGCTGGTAATATATGACATCTTGCAGTGCTGAGATTCCTACTTAGGGTCAGATTAAATATATACTGTAGTTAAAGTGCCATGCAAGCTATCGTGGCATAATTTTTAAATGACCATGGCATAATGAGAACCAATTGTTTAGAAAACTTTGGATCAGAGCATAATTAAGCAGGAAATATTCACACATCTAGTTTTAATTGGAAAAATCAATGTTGATGCATGATGTTTGATGGAAGTTGTGTGTGCAAGAGGACGTTTACATTTCTGGACAGCTATGGTTCAATCCTTTGCAGTCTGTTTCTGGGCCAGTGAGAGGGAAGGGGTGTGGTGTCAATCTTATCCAATTATCTTTACAATGGTTTCCTATTCTCTCCTTCCCCACCCCTCCCTTCACTGATAGAGCTGAATCATGAGGGTGTTTGTTTTGCTGAGAAAGTGATGTAACAAAATACAAAATGGATTCCTTTACTTATAAAGAGGCTTAAAAAATTCAGATTTTCCAAAAAAGTGTTTTATGCACATGGCTTACACTAGTGCTATAATTTGCCTCCATGCTAATCCCTTATATTGCAGTTTACACCATGTTTAAGGACAAAGTAAATCTCCCTGGCTAGGTTTATCACCCATCCCAGAAACATTGCGAGAGAAGTGCCACAAGTCACTGTGGCAAGCCAGACCAGAAACTTATGGCAAACTTTCCCATTGATTTCTGCACTGAAGTATTATGAGTTACTCCGTTAGACTTTTACTCCAAAACCCTATGCTAATAAGAGTTTATGGATTACTCGCAAAATATGGCAGAGCCTTAACATCAAAAAAACTGAAGAAAAGATTACAGGTACCAAAGCACACTCGCAACTGGTTTTAAAATCACCAGCAGTTAAAGAGACAGTATAGCACCAAAAACTGATAGAAAATGATGAAATTAAAACATTATTTGACACTTAACAGTCCATTATAAACATATGTGTAATTACATTTGATTTTGTATTATTATGTCCGTTTCATTATACAATATCTAGGGTAACACACAATCCAGAACTCAAGAAGTTGATACGTATGAGGAAACCACATGGACTAGAAACAAATGCTTTAATGCATTGTATATCAAATATGTAACTAGAATATTGCCCGTCAAAAAATGACGGGAATCAAATTGTAAGTGAGCTAATGCTGTTTGGTGTATGGAAATCAAATAAATAATACATTAATAAAGGAATATACTTTATCTATTTTGAAGTAATAAATGCAGGAAGCATTATGCTGAAGAGCTGACAATCTGTTTTCATGTTGCTGCAGCATACAATGTGTGTTTTCAGTGCTGTGGAGCTGCTGTGTAAGTGTCAGCAATGTGTGCAGTGTGTAGTGTAAATAGTGTGCGTGCGCGAGGCAAATCCGTTAGGGTAGCTGTGTGCTTCCGCATTCTGTAAGTTAGTGTTGTAAAATGGCGCCTAATGTGTGGTACGCGGCTGTTGGTGATTTGGCCCAAGTTCTTGGACCTCCTCCAGCGTTTTCGGAAAATCCATATGTGTTTCGTGGTGTTTTGCGTATTTAGGGTCCTGTAGCCTCGTTTTCGTTTTTCTCGGTGGCCATTTCTTCTCTCGCTTAGGTGATTTTCGGGTGTCTAAACTCTTCAATTTGGACTTAAATTGAGGTGTAACTTCACTTGCAGAGGTCCTGGGTGCCCCCTCTTGCTATGGGTATGCTTTGTATGTATTTATTGTGTGTATTTATTGTGTTTAGAATGTTTTGAGGTTCGCGCGGGTCGGCCGTTAAAGTCGTCTTGTATTTCTGTGTCGTAAGTCCGTAAATGTTGCGAGGGCCGCAGCGTTAGCAACAATTTTTGACAACCCGCACTTATGACAACTATATATGTGATAGTTGTCGTAATTACGAATTTGTGTGTAACGCTTGCAAAGTTAAGGGCTTGCACATGCGCGCAGCATAAGCAGCAGCCTGCAATGAGCAGCGAAGCCACTCATTGCGGGGCCCGTGATGGACGTCAAAGGCACTCATCACGAGGCCCAGAAGGTAGAGGGGGAAGATGCTCGCAATGAGCAGTGGCGTCGCCATTTTTTTACAAGCCCGTAACTCGGAAGCTGCTCAGTGCCCCAAAAAGATGACTTACGGGCTCCCTGCCTCACCCCATGCACCCATTGCGGCTTTTGCCTGTCCCCTGGGCCTATTGCTGGCCTCGCAAGCCCACAAGGTAGAGGGGGGGGGACAGGTGAGGCTGCAACGGGTGCATGGGGATAGGCAGGGAACCCATAAGTGAGGTTGCAAGCTAATTTGCTATTTAATTGGCGTCTTTTTGCTTCCAAGTTACGGGCTTGAAATGCTGACGGTTAAACCCATAACTAACAGTCTGGCCTGCAAATCAATTTCCCAAAACCTGCAAATGTTTTCACACCCGTAAATGGCAAATGTGACAGAGGGAGAGGGGGGCAGAGGGGGGGGGGGGGAGACACAGGATAGGAAGAGAGGGGGAAAGAGACACAGGGGAGGGAGAGGGTGGCAAAGAGACACGAGGTGAGAGAGGGGGAAAAGAGATACAGGGGTGAGAGGGGGGGGGAGACCTAGGGGAAGGAGAGCGGGGCAAATAGACACAGGTGAGGGAGCGGGGGGAATAGACACTGGGGGGGGGAGAAAAAAATTAAATATGTATATAAATACAATGGTTCCTTGCCGCAGTTACGACCCTTTTACTCACTGGTAATAATCATGACGTTCTCATTATGTGAAACGTGCTCATGACGTTTCTCATTATGTGAAACGTGCTCATGACGTTTCCTATTGGTTCCTAGAGCATCGTAAAGCTTGGTTTGGGTACTCTCTACACTGAAATCTATTTCGGACAAGGCAGGGTTTATGGATGTGAGCGGAGTGCCATCATTTTGCGAGTGAAAAGATTAACATAAACATGTAACGTAGGGAAAAAACTCCAGCAGCCGATTTACGGGTATACTGCACATAGCACCACTCTATAAGCATGGGGGCCAATGTTAGTTTGTTACATGCTTGAAACACAAGTGTATTTTTGTATTGAACAGCAGTAGTCCTTTCCATAACTATAAAATGCTGAAAAGAGCTTCAAATTCTATAGGTTTTACCCATTTTCTTCTTGATTTCAACTTATCTCCATGATGATCATAGCAGTGTTAATTCCTTGAGTTGCCCTTTAACAGTTCTGTCTTCTAATAACCAAAATTGTACCTGGAATGTCTTGTCCCGATAGAGGTTCTTTCAGGCTCCTCAGTTTGTTGTAGAATTCTTGATCTTTCTCATCAATGTGACTTGGAGGATCTCTACTGAACTTCAAGCTGACTTCTGGCGCAGTGTGCTTCTCAGGGTAGATAACCTCTGCTGTACAGTCTATAGCATCTTGCTGAGAAGAAACAAATTATCAATAACTGTATCAATTCTGGATAGTGCCATTATATATATAGTATGATGGTCTAAAATCGTACAGTGCAGACATTGTTTCAAATATGGTAGTATGGTAGATGGAAATATATAGTTTTCATTGTAAATGTAATTTTCTGAAGTTAAGATACCATGTTACAAACCTCATATAAGATTACATGAAACTTTAGTGATCTAAAGTGTAATAATTTTATACATCATCATAAACGTAACATTACCATTAGTAGCTTTTATATATTATGCACCAACATATTCCATAGCTCTACACAGTATATGCTTAACAATATCATTTTAAGAGTATATCACAAGATCAGATGGCATTGTATTTGATCTAACAGTCTACTCTAAATAATTATTTTATACAAAAGGCTCCAAAAAAGACTCGTAGGAGTACTTGGAGGTGAAGTAAGGCGAGTTGAGGTGATGGGGTGGTATGGTCTTTGTGACCCTGGGAGAATAAAGGGAGTTAATTGAGATGGAGCAGTGTTGACTTATCAGATTAACATTTAATAACTCTCATTCAAATACAATGCATAATTACAGCAAAGGGGCTCTGAAAGACTAAGAAATGTTACTTACGTCACTGGAATTATATTTTGTTGTAAATGAAAGGTAGTATTTATTTCCAACTCCGGCGATAGTCTGCATTACAGGGAGACACATTTATGAACATGTTTAGGGTATCTTACACAAAGTATTGTTAATATGAAAAACAATGTTAATATTTTGTTCCAAGATTGGCCAATCCCCCCCCTTTCACTTTTCTTGCCTCCCTAAAATAGGGAATGAAAGAGAGATGGAGGAGAGGACGTGAGCAAGGGAGGAAGGATGTTACTGAGGGTATATATGTCAAAAAATTAAAACAACACTTACTGTAATTTCCATTTTACGGATAAGTTCCAAGGCCCCTTCATCAGTAGAGCGATCTTGTTCTCCAACTCAAAATCTGGGGTGGGCAATCTTTTTGCTACCATGGAACTTATTTAGGAAATTAAACTTACAGTAAGTATTTTAATTTTCTGCTTTCCTGAATGTTCCATACCCACATTAACCCATGGGTTTAGTGCCCAAGTATTATATACAGTATATAGTGGAAAATAATACACATGTTGTAAATAATTGCTTTATTTTGTGTAACATATACAGTTACATACTTTGACCAACGTCAGTATCTTCTCTTGCTAATATATCCAAATGATAGTGTTTTTAAAATATTTTCATAGAAGACCTAGATCAGCGGTTCTCAACCTTTCTAGTGCAGTGACCCTTTGATAACATTTCCCAAGTTGTGGCGACCACTAACAGTAAAATCATTTTTGTTGCTCCTTCATTGCTGTAATCTTGCTATTGTTATGAACCGAAATAGAAATATCTGATAAGCAGGACGTATTTTTACAATTTTAACATTAATAAAGTGTACTGAATACTCTAAATACTACTATAAAAACAATATGTAATATATATTGTGAAAGTTAAAAATAGTAAAGTTAAGTGGATTGAAACGTTTGTAAGCATTATGATTAAATTGTCTGCCAACATCTATCGAATGTCAATTATAGTAAGAATATACTAGCTACCAGTGGAAAAAAATGGGTACAATTACAAGTTTTACAGATTAAAATAGACAAAAAACGAATTTCTGATGGTTTTAGGCGACCCAGAGCAAATTGTCATTCAACCTCCGAGGGGGTCACGACCCACTGGTTGAGAACCGCTGACCTAGATGATGCTTTACAAATCTGATCTGCTGTAGACTTCTCATTTATTGCATATCAAAATAGAGGCTTTGTAAAACGAGCCTTAGATCTATTGGTACTGGCTCAACCACAGACCTGTTTGCTTTAGAAAAGTGACATTAACTCACTTTTAATGGATCATAATAAATTTATAACATTTCCTGGACGCATAGAATATGATGAATAATCTTGCAACATTGAATTTTCTCACAAAATAATTTAAACAACTGCTACATCTAATTTCTGATTGAAGCATTTATCCTCCTTTGGATAGGCTGGTATATCAAACATGTTTGTTATAGAGTAAGATTCCACTCTAATATTTTGGTCAAAGCGGGTTAGAAAGGGTTTTTAATACTAGAGGAAGCATCTACAGAGGATAAAATTTCCATCTTGGTTGGCATAATTTCATACTGCGTGCATAAACCTGAGGATCATTTCTTTTGCAGACAACTGCATTCTTTTTTTTCCTTTTTTTTAAATACAATTTATTGATTTTTCACATACATTACAAAAACAAAAAGGTCATATCAAACGTGACATCAAACAATGTAACTATAATAAAACATGCAACTTCATACTTTTATACATATACTTTAATACATTTCATCTAATTTTAGTTGCCATACATATTCATTCACTCACATGACTGCGGAAAAAGGAAAAAGAAAAAATATTAAAAAAATGTCTGGCGCACTGCGGTTGAACCCAGGTTACCAATGAGCGGGGGCTGTCTAGGAAGGCAGGATAGGAGGGACTATTTATATTCCAAGTTAACTGTTTAAAGTCTTAGTCAGTCTTTGTCCAGTGGCTCTTTAAGTTACAACTAAAGATATTTTATGCTTCTTTCGTTGGTTCCCAGATTATGCATTTTTTTATGGGATTTGTTCATTAGTCCAATTTCAGTGTAGTTTTTTCTAATTCCCAGTTGTTGGCTATATTTTTAGCTACTTCGGCCCAATTTGGGATTATCTTCTGTCTCCATTTGGAGGCTATGAGAGACTTTGCTGCCAGTAAGCCCTCTATCAAGAAGGCTTTTTACTTCCAGTGGGGAAAAGGTGGAGAAGGGCAACTTCCTGCGTGATTTTTATTTCCCCTTTAATAAAGTCTATAATGTGTTTGTTAAATTCTTCCCCAAATTTTTGAATAGGTGGGCAATCCCACCATATATGATTGAAAGTGCCCACTTCTCCACATTCTCTCCAACAGAGTCTATCACTTACTTGCCTCGTAATGTGTGACATCACCCACACAGAGGTCACCTCCCACCTCAGTGGGCCTCTCAAACGGTGGTTAGGCATGAGATGTGAGTAACAAGTAAGTTCAGCCGCGAGTATTCTGCAGCTGTGCTGGGGCATTCAGAAAAAAACAGGCATTCAGTAGAGACAGGAAGCTTCACTTTGGGTTACCTCAGTGATTTTCGGGTGATTTTCAGGTTCTTAACATGCTTCTCTGAACATCAATCGGGACAAGCTAGCCCGCAATAGTTGCATCACAGCGTGAGGTCCATCGCCATTTTGCACTGTTAGCTACTGCTACTAACTCCTTCCTGTGCGTGGCCCATCATCAGCCTGAAACTGCATTCTTGACAGAGTAGAGATGGCTGAGATAGGACCTTTTAGCATATTGTAACCTAGTCCCATGTCTAATGCTTTTTGTAAAATTTCCAAGAGTTTAGGTGTCATAAGTTTAAACTGTCGATTTTGATATCAGACCATTCAGTGAACTTTTCCCAGGTTCTGTGACATACTGTAGCGGTAGATCTTTTTCTGGACTTTAAAGGTCAAGTCACTTCTGGATAGAAAATCTAAATTCTAATAGTCTTTTTCAAGCTACCCTTCATCAAATGCATCACTACTTGCACATACCCAGTTGTCATCCATTTATTATAGATTCACAAAGAATACTTGCCTATAACAAAGATGGCTAACTGATTCACAAAGAATACTTTCATTCCAAAGAATGTCTATAACAAAATGGTCACTGCAATGGGGGGAAAGTTTAAAATTGTTAAGGGATAGTTGAAAAGGCAATGGTTTTGCCTGCCATGCAAAAACTCATCAGTTATGAATATGCACAAACCTGCTTCGAAGGTGCAATTCATTTCTGGAACAGCATCATGTTCGCCACATACCCTTCTCTGTTTCAAAAAAGGTAAGACAAATGTATATTTATAGGAACCCAGAGCTTGAATTTGTTGATCCAAATTTTAGGAGGCCAGCTGGTAATCCATCTACATATATATGTAATATGCCATCAGGTATGATGAGATCTGCCCATTTTCTAAGAATAATTGTTATCATATAGCTTTTCCCTTAGTTCTGATATATTACCACCAAATTAATTAATTATTTTGCAATAATCATTTGAATTTCTAAAGGCTTCTAAACATGGAGGCATAATTTTATAGAGAATATATAGACATTTATTGTAAATTCTGTCGCTACAGAAGAAGGTCTTTAGAAAGCTCAATAGGTAGTCAAAGTGGGCTCTAATCAGTGAAGGCAGATGTCCCTGGAAGAGCCCTGTACACAACAGGTCACAAGTAAATACAAAGAACAAATAAATACCTTAAAGTACATATAAAGTTATTCAATTAGCTACTTGCAAATGCCTTGAACTTGTAAATTTGGCTTTTTGTATTAATGTTTATATGCATTCTATTGACTTAAGAAGTCATTAGTGCCAATAAGTCATATTTGCTGAAAATGTAGCAATATTAAGAGTGATTTTAAGTGTGTATACATTTACGAATTGGGCAATTGAATCGGGCCCATAGTGTCTATAGGAGGACAGGAACATAACTGCTCCAAAGATGGAGGGGCCTTATTTACGGAGGAAAAATCGATTCCTGTCCTGTTCAGAAGGGAAGAACAAAAACCAGACCTATCCTCTTATGCTAGTGCATCGGTAGCGCATTGCATGCATTGCGTGCACTTTCGCATACATGCCCCAGTCCTCTTAAAGGAATACGTCGTGCACGCTGCTCCTGCTATTGTCTGTGAGAGAAAAATATCACAGAAGGTAGCAGGAGCAGCGTAGAAGACTCAAAGAAGACTGACAGTAAAAGTGAAGACTGAAGTATATATAAACTTTACACATATTAATTTAATTAATAAAAAAAACTAACCCTAGACCCTAACCCCTGATCCTAACCCTAACATTTACCTTAACCCCTAACCGTAACCCTTTGCCTAACCTTAACCATAAACACATATTTCACCTTTTATTAAAACATAGAAAAGAACAGAATCATATATGAAGTATTTTTATTTAAGAAGACTGCAATACCACAATATACTGCACCTCTACAGAAAGTCGGCAGTGCGCCCGGCAAGCGCTACTATAAAAGGAAAGGACCCAAAAACCTATACGTTAACATGGAACATCCAGTAAATCTATATATATTATAAATGCAGAGACACTCTATCTCTATCTAGAATCTCATAAAGAGGCAGAGATACTCTATCTCTATCTAATTAAAAACATTACAATGTATAGATATATATCATAGATAGATAAAATAAATAATCGTCTAATATTGGCCCTATTAACGATATATTATACGTATATATTTGCTTGTTCAGTTCCATAAATAGGCCCACTCAGGGCCAAATCTATGATTAGACAAGTTAGGCAGATGCCTATGGGGGCATTTCTAAGAAAGGCGCTAATTGTTGAATAATAAATCAATATATTTTACAGTTTCTGCCTTATTTCCATACTGTGTGATTGTGTGGGGCTTGATAAGGGAAGCAGGGGGTTAACAGCCTGCTAGGGGGGGAGGGATCAGATTAGACCACAGTGCCAAGACAAGGCTGCGCCTCTTACTGCAGAGAGCACAAGGAGGAGCAAGGAGGAGACTGATGGGTGCTGGGGCAGTGTGTGATCTTCTCACAGGCTGCCCTCCAGCACCGAGCACACCTTAACCCAGGAGAGTATGATGCCATGGTGAGTGTGTGATATGACAGACTGTGTGTGTGTGATATGACAGACTGTGTGTGTGTGTGTGGTATGACAGGCTGAGTGTGTGTGATATGACAGGCTGTGTGTGTGTATGTGATATGACAGGCTGTGTGTGTGTGTGATATGACAGGCTGTGTGTGTGTATGTGATATGACAGGCTGTGTGTGTGATATGACAGGCTGTGTGTGTGTGTATGTGATATGACAGGCTGAGTGTGTGTGTGATATAACAGGCTGTGTGTGTGATATGACAGGCTGTGTGTGTGTGATATGACAGGCTGTGTGTGTGATATGACAGGCTGTGTGTGTGTATGTGATATGACAGGCTGAGAGTGTGTGATATGACAGGCTGAGTGTGTGATATGACAGGCTGTGTGTGTGTATGTGATATGACAGGCTGAGTGTGTGATATGACAGGCTGTGTGTGTTTATGTGATATGACAGGCTGTGTGTGTGATATGACAGGCTGTGTGTGTGTATGTGATATGACAGGCTGTGTGTGTGTGTGATATGACAGGCTGTGTGTGTGTATGTGATATGACAGGCTGTGTGTGTGATATGACAGGCTGTGTGTGTGTGTATGTGATATGACAGGCTGAGTGTGTGTGTGATATAACAGGCTGTGTGTGTGATATGACAGGCTGTGTGTGTGTGATATGACAGGCTGTGTGTGTGATATGACAGGCTGTGTGTGTGTATGTGATATGACAGGCTGAGAGTGTGTGATATGACAGGCTGAGTGTGTGATATGACAGGCTGTGTGTGTGTATGTGATATGACAGGCTGAGTGTGTGATATGACAGGCTGTGTGTGTTTATGTGATATGACAGGCTGTGTGTGTGATATGACAGGCTGTGTGTGTGTATGTGATATGACAGGCTGAGTGTGTGTGTGATATGACAGGCTGAGTGTGTGTGATATAACAGGCTGTGTGCGTGTGTGATACGACAGACTGTGTGTGTGCGTGATATGACAGGCTGTGTGTGTGTGTGTGATATGACAGGCTGTGTGCGTGTGTTATGACAGGCTGAGTGTGTGATATGACAGGCTGTGTGCGTGTGTGATACGACAGACTGTGTGTGTGTGTGGTATGACAGGCTGAGTGTGTGTGATATGACAGGCTGTGTGCGTGTCTGTGATATGACAGGCTGTGTGTGTGTGTGATATGACAGGCTGTGTGCGTGTCTGTGATATGACAGGCTGTGTGTGTGATATGACAGGCTGTGTGTGTGTATGTGATATGACAGGCTGTGTGTGTGATATGACAGGCTGTGTGTGTGTGTGTGTATGTGATATGACAGGCTGAGTGTGTGTGATATGACAGGCTGAGTGTGTGTGATATAACAGGCTGTGTGCGTGATATGACAGGCTGTGTGTGTGTGATATGACAGGCTGTGTGCGTGTGTGATACGACAGACTGTGTGTGTGTGGTATGACAGGCTGAGTGTGTGTGATATGACAGGCTGTGTGCGTGTGTGATATGACAGGCTGTGTGCGTGTGTGATACGACAGACTGTGTGTGTGTGTGGTATGACAGGCTGAGTGTGTGTGATATGACAGGCTGTGTGCGTGTCTGTGATATGACAGGCTGTGTGTGTGTGTGATATGACAGGCTGTGTGCGTGTCTGTGATATGACAGGCTGTGTGTGTGATATGACAGGCTGTGTGTGTGTATGTGATATGACAGGCTGTGTGTGTGATATGACAGGCTGTGTGTGTGTGTATGTGATATGACAGGCTGAGTGTGTGTGATATGACAGGCTGAGTGTGTGTGATATAACAGGCTGTGTGCGTGATATGACAGGCTGTGTGTGTGTGATATGACAGGCTGTGTGCGTGTGTGATACGACAGACTGTGTGTGTGTGTGTGTGGTATGACAGGCTGAGTGTGTGTGATATGACAGGCTGTGTGCGTGTCTGTGATATGACAGGCTGTGTGTGTGTGTGATATGACAGGCTGTGTGTGTGATATGACAGGCTGTGTGTGTGTATGTGATATGACAGGCTGTGTGTGTGATATGACAGGCTGTGTGTGTGTGTGTGTATGTGATATGACAGGCTGAGTGTGTGTGATATGACAGGCTGAGTGTGTGTGATATAACAGGCTGTGTGCGTGATATGACAGGCTGTGTGTGTGTGATATGACAGGCTGTGTGTGTGTGTGATACGACAGACTATGTGTGTGTGTGTGTGGTATGACAGGCTGAGTGTGTGTGATATGACAGGCTGTGTGTGTGATATGACAGGCTGTGTGCGTGTCTGTGATATGACAGGCTGTGTGTGTGTATGTGATATGACAGGCTGTGTGTGTGTGTGATATGACAGGCTGTGTGTATGTGATATGACAGGCTGAGTGTGTGCGTGATATGACAGGCTGTGTGTGTGTGATATGACAGGCTGTGTGTGTGTGTGATACGACAGACTATGTGTGTGTGTGTGTGGTATGACAGGCTGAGTGTGTGTGATATGACAGGCTGTGTGTGTGATATGACAGGCTGTGTGCGTGTCTGTGATATGACAGGCTGTGTGTGTGTATGTGATATGACAGGCTGTGTGTGTGTGTGATATGACAGGCTGTGTGTATGTGATATGACAGGCTGAGTGTGTGTGTGATATGACAGGCTGAGTGTGTGTGATATGACAGGCTGTGTGCGTGTGTGTGATATGACAGGCTGTGTGTGTGATATGACAGGCTGTGTGTATGTGATATGACAGGCTGAGTGTGTGTGTGATATGACAGGCTGTGTGTGTGTGTGATATGACAGGCTGAGTGTGTGTGTGATATGGCTACACAGGGGCTATGAGCATAGCAAAGTGCTATACAAAGTACAATCTTTGAGCTTAAAATCCTAGGTAGAGAGTGCTTTTTTCCCAAAGCACCTTACAAGATTGAAAACTTGCAGATTTAAAGTCTAAAACTTTTAGATAAATCCAAAAATGTTTGTCTGGAGTGCCTTTAATTTTGCTTTATTTATATACAAACTCAGAAGGGATACAAACACAAACACAGCTGTAATTGCAAGCACTGAGGTAATTTATTTGGAGGAACACGGTGTTAAATGCAGTCTGTATGAGATTGCTGTGATCACGGTGTAACACATACTAGATAAGGAGATGCCCTTTAGCACATTACCGAGCCCCCTCCTCTCTCTTTACACCTTACCTCCCTGCTGGCTTTCATCACTTCTGTCCCTTCAAACCACCGATGAGGAGTTCCCCACTTGTAGTTCATGTAGTACTTGGCCACCGTGACTGCTCTTGTGGCAGGATAATGAGATGGATTGAGCTCTTCCATGATGGTCTGTGGTGTAGGCTTGTGATATGACAGGGATTGTATCTTTAGTGCTAGCAGGCCTGGTGCTCTGTACTTCCTTATAATGATTTAGATTTAACAGTCCCTGCAATCAGATGTACACAACACTGGAGAACCTCCCCGTGACTGTGCTGAAGTCACAGGGAGGGAGTGGAGAGGGCTGGTCAGTGCTCTGAATGGGCAGACTCTGAATGCAAGAATTTTGTTTTCTAAACATTGCACTGATCTTACTTTTTCTCAGAAAAAATACAGGTCTTTTGACACCAAGTCTCAGTTTGTCATATTTAATTATTCAACAGTGAATGCTGCTGTAATGAGTATTACATATCTTAATCTAAAAATGTTCAGATATATCCTGTCTTACAGCTGCTGCATTACAATTGCAAACGTTTTCACTTTGGTTATATTACAGAATAAGTTAACTAATATGCACACTGGCACCTTTACATGTCTCAGTCGGATAAAAAAATATTGCTTTCATACAAAAGTGTATTGTTCCTTATGGTATGCAAGAACTGCGTCCCTCGCGAAGCGAGGGTCCGCATTTGCGGAGGTGGAGGCTCAACGTCGGCTGTGTTAACACACACATACACACACACGACTTTTTAACAAAATAAACCCAACCTCCTAGCCAACAAAAACCCAACAACGTCCCCGCAAATGCGGATCCTCGCGAAGCGAGGGTCCGCATTTGCGGTGGTGGGAGCATCCCAACATCGGCTGTGTTCACACACATACACACACACACACACAACTTTTTAACAAAAAAAACCTCAAAGTCGCCTCACGCCCGCTTACACCCAGACACACACAAGCAAGACTTAACAAAAAAACAGTAAAAAAGGCCCCTCACACGCTCTTAACACACATACGCACAACTTAGAAACAAAGACACTGCGTCGTACACGTAAAAGCTAACCGCGTCTATCGCAAAAAAATACGACAACATCGCAAACAAAATACGGCCGCATCGGAAAAAAATACGGCCGCGAAAGACCCATTCCAACCGCCGCGCATCAAAACATTACAAACACAAGAAATAAACACAACGAACACATAAAAAGCTTACTTACAGCAAGGGGGGGCATCCGGCACCTCCAAAAGTTCATTTACACGTCCATTTAAGTAAAAAAAATGAGTTTAAACGGCCGAAAATCGCCTAAGCGAGAGAAAAAATGGCCGCCGAACAAAACGAAAACGATGCTTCAGACGTAACTACACTGCAGTAACCCGCAAGAATGAAACACATACTATGTGGAACGTACCACAGTCACACTTAAACACCATTTTGAACACTACTACGCACAAAATGGCGGATGGAACGCAAATTGTAAGCTGGAACGCAAATAGTGCATGTTAAAAAACCATTGCCTTAAGTTTTAAATATTGAGTACTTTGAAGTTAAATTGTTTTTACATTCAAATGTTAATACTTTCAATACAAAATTATGTTACAATCTTTATTCACTATGTTACTGTTTATACTGTTTCAATTTGTAAAAATCTTTTTTATTATTGGAAATGTACATATATAAGAAACTTGAAGTTTAAAAATATATTATGTCAAGTTTCTTACTTAAATATATTAAAAAATTCATGTTACAATTGGGTACCTTTCAAGCTGGGTTTCTACTGTTTGTTTTCATCGGGATTAAATGTAAAATATTGAAGTTATTAATTCTTCTGATACAAATTGATTAGTTTAATTACTGATTAGTTTAAAGTTCAACTGTTTTTAAATTCAAATGTTATTAATTTTTATACCAAATTATGTTACAAAATGTGTTCACTATCTTATTGTTTATAATGTTCAAAGTTATATAAATGTTTTGTCAAGTTCCAAAGTTACACAAATAATAAAGTTAAACTTTCACAAAATACAATTTCAACTTTATTATTTACATATATTACAAAGTTATATTTGCTTTTACTGGGATTTTATGTATATTGAAATTAACAATTCTTCACATACAAATTGCATCTTAACAAACCATTGCTTAAAGTTTACAATAATGATTAATTTCATTTTCAACTGTTCTTACATTAAAAGGTTAATACTTTTAATAGAAAATGTTTCAACACTTATTGTTCACTAAGAGAACATTTTACTAAACTAAACATGTTTTAATATCACAATACTTACAACTGTCACATAGATATATTTATAACTAAACAACTTTCCAAACATACACATCTCATTGCCGTCATATGATTCTTACGGTATATCATTATTTGTAAATAGTATGCACATGTATGTTTAACCCCTTTATTTGTAGGTCTTTTGGGAGAATCATATATATACTTAGCCTGTCATTTTATGTTGCTCATATGCAGTATCTCACAAAAGTGAGTACAACCCTCACTTTTTTGTAAATATTTTACTATGTCTTTTCATGTGACAACACCGAAGAAATGACACTCTGCTACAGTGTAAAGTATTAAGTGTACAGCCTGTATAAGAGTGTTAATTTGCTGTCCCCTAAAAAAGTCAACACCATTAATGTCTAAACCGTTGGCAACAAAAGTGGTTACACCCCTTGATGGAAATGTCCAAATTTGGCCCAGTGTCAATATTTTATGTGGCCACCATTATGTTCCAGCACTGCCTTAACCCTCATGGGCATGGAGTTCACCAGAGCTTCCCAGGTTGCCACTGGAGTCCTCTTCCACTCCTCCATGATGACATCACAGAGCCTTTGGATGTTAGACCTTGCACTCCCCCACCTTCCATTTGAGGATGCCCCACAGATGCTCAATAGGGTTTAGGTCGGGAGACATGCTTGGCAAGTCCATCACCTTTACTTTCAGCTTTAGCAAGGCAGTGGTCGTCTTGGAGGTGTCTTTGGGGTCATTATCATGTTGGAATACTGCCCTGCAGCCCAGTCTCCAAAGGGAGGGGATCATGCTCTGCTTCAGTATGTCACAGTTGTCTTTGGGAAATAGACGTATGAGTGCTGCCAGCATTGCTGCAGAGGTTGAAGGGGTGGGGGTCGGCCTGTCAGTGCTCAGACCATACGCCGCACACTGCATCAAATTGGCCTGCATGGCTGTCGTTCCAGAAGAAAGCATCTTCTAAAGTTGATGCACAAGAAAGCCAGCAAACAGTCTGCTGAAGACAAGCAGACTAAGGACATGGATTACTGGAACCATGTCCTGTGGTCTGATGAGAACAAGATAAACTTATTTGGTTCAGATGATGTCAAGCGTGTGTGGCAGCAACCAGGTGAGGAATACAAAGACAAGTGTGTCTTGCCTACAGTCAAACATGGTGGTGGGAGTGTCATGGTCTGGGCCTGCATGAGTGCTGCCGGCACTGGGGAACTACAGTTCATTGAGGGAACCATGAATGCCAACATGTACTGCAACATACTGAAGCAGGGCATGATCCCCTCCCTTCGGAGATTGGGCCAAAGGGCAGTATTCCATCATGATAACGAACCCAAACACACCTCCAAGACAACCACTGCCTTGCTAAAGAAACTGAAGGTAAAGGTGATGGACTGGCCAAGCATGTCTCCAGACCTAAACCCTATTGAGCATCTGTGGTGCATCCTCAAATGGAAGATGGGAGAGTGCAAGGTCTCTAACACCCACCAGCTCCATGATGTCATCATGGAGGAGTGGAAGAGGACTCCAGTGGCAACCTGTGAAGCTCTGGTGAACTTCATACCCCTGAGGGTTAGGGGAGTGCTGGAAAATAATGGTGGGCAAAAAAAAATATTGACACTCGGCCAAAGTTGGACATTTCCACTTAGGGGTGTACTCACTTTTGTTGCCAAAGGTTTAGACATTAATGGCTGTGTGTTGAGTTATTTTTAGGGAACAGCAAATTTACACTATTATACAGGCTGTACACTTACTACTTTACATTGTAGCAGAGTGAAATTTCTTCAGTGTTGTCACATGAAAAGATATAATAAAATATTATCAAAAATGTGAGGGTGTACTCACTTTAGTGAGATGATGTTGGTTCCGTACTTAAAAGATGTATACAATTATAATTTATCACTTCTTTTATGCTATAATTATCTTTTCTTTTAATGATATGAGTATAGATATGTTGTAAATGTAACTTCAAAGTCACAGTGGTTAAAATTCAAAATGGAAGCAGTAAATCTACTATTGAAATTATGCCCCAGAATAATTTCTGCCAAGAGTGGATTTCCTGGAAGTAGACATGCACATACATCGGGCACCTGCAATACCCTAGTACATAAATTGTGTCACTTCCACTTCTGAGCTCTTCGATTTGGACTCTCCACACCACAGAGCATATTAAGGTAAGTAATTGTGGTGGTGGTAGCATCTGCTTTAAGGAAGCAAGACATTCCCTCATGCCCTATCTGGAAAACCTACTGAAATACATTCTATAGAATGGCTACAACATCATTTTGCAGTTGTATTAGTGGTGGTTGCACAGTTCTTAATAGACATCTGTAGTGGTAAGTACTGTCTTGGGGAAAATGACAATGTATACAGAGTGTCTGGGCTAGGGACCATACTCACTCACCCATTAAGTCAAAGAAAATAGACAAAAACAGAAAATTGTCTTTTTTCAAACAACTTACAGATACAGTAGTAGAGGCACTCTTGAAAAACAGGAAACCCACGACCACCAAGCAGTACATCAAGGTCTGGTGTCTACCTGTTGTCTCTTCAGGAATATTCTGCCCAATTCTGCAAATACTGGCAGGATTAATGGGTGCTTGCAATATGAATTTGGTACTGGACTCCAAGCTGTTATGTGGTACAGATGTGTGCACAGAGTGAGATGAAAGGTACACAACTAGCATATCACCCTCTTGCTAAGCCATTTGTCAAAGTCACAACACACCTAAGACCCAGAGCAATGATCACATGTAGCCTTGTAGAACCCTAAATAAATTACCTATGAGCAATTACTCTGTTGTCTAAAATTTTCTTTGCAATAACACTGCTATCAAAGGTGTTGGGGGTGGCATTCCTGTTGAAGATTTGTTTCTACTGACTATCCTCCGTAGAAGAGAATGGTGGTGTACTGCTTTGGATAAACAGGGAAAATAAATGTATGATATTTTTAGAATCTGGCTGTTTATGCAATTAGCAGGGGTGTCCAAAGCCTGTGTGTTCAGTCGCATATCCTCAAGTGCCTATGATGTGTTGAATGCCAGATACTTAAGACAGGGAAAAAACAAGAAGGTTTTTGAAGAGTGCAAATTTCTTATATCTTTTCTATGTACTGGAAAGTATGTTGAATCTAAAAGTAGTTAACACCACCAGCTATGGAGAACACCACAATTAAGGTCCATGACCCTATAATCTGTCATTAAGCGCAAAAAGGGCATGATGGTAGATCTAGATGGAGCTCAGGTCTATGTGACATTATATGAAGATGTAATTATATCAAATGCTCTTTTGTTAAAGCATATTTAATTCATAAGCAATACATTAATATATTAAAAAGGAATTTGTGAATTTAATTGGCTTATAATGTACATTTCTTCCTATGTTGTATATAGATGTTAGACTTACTCACTGACAGTGTTCAGCTATATTTTATTCTATTATTTCTATTACTGCTCGTAACTGGATTATAATATTTCTCACTGCAGTGTTGCCCATACATTTTCTCTTTTCAAGTTTCCATATTGTATATATGTTAAGCTATTTCATGTTTTCCTCACTATCAAATCACTGCATAAGACAGTCTTCCTCCCGCCACACTATCATATCACTTCATAACACAGGTTTTCTCCCTCCTCACTATCATATCCCTGCATAACGCAAACTTCCTTACTATCAAATCAGTGCATAACACAGGCTTCCTCCCACCTCACTATCATATCACTGCATAACACAGGCTACATCCCTCCTCACTTCTCCCTCCGCTTTTTATAACTACATGATAATTTACAAGTGAGAAATAGTGTGTGTATGGGTGATGAGGGGAAATAAGTGGAAGTGTAGCAAGAATTAGTGAAGAGAGGAGGTAGAAAGTAATATGGGGAAAAGTGTAGACTGGAAAAAAACAAAAGAGTAGAAGTGAGTTGGAAAGATATGAATCAGCTAAATATATTGCAATATTAAAAAATAAATACAAAAGTTGGGTGTTGTGATGCAAAAATACTTGCCTGAAAAAGTATACCAGCCATTTATATTTAGAATTGTATGTGTACCTTTTGTGCGAATACTCTTTCTGCTGCACTTACTAGATAGCCTTTTACTCCTGGCTGCTCGTTGCATCCTCCCAGGATTGCTGAAAGGGGTGGGAATCAAAAGCGTTCCTGGGACTGCGTTCATTGGAGAGACAAACTATTCCATAGCGCTAGCACCCTCTAGTAGCAAACGGCATGATTAAGTTTAATTTCTGCATTTTGCATGACCCCTATTCATATAATCCCCTATTCATATACCATCCCAGTTTCTATGCCTGTTTATGAAAGTACAGATGAAGGAGGAACCTAACATTTCACATTATATAAAGAGACTTACTAGAGGTACAAAATTTACAAATTAATTACAAATGCAAGCCCCAACTGCTGATCTAAATAAACATTAAATAGATATTGTTTTTTTATTATACCCCAGGTAGTATGAGCTCATTATCTCCTTATCCACCTGGTGAATGATGCATTGTCTCTGGAGCGGAAGAAATCCCTCCAAACACATGTACTGTACTTGTAGTATAATAGTGGGAAATCACTATAAAGTATATTTGTGTACATTTTTAGCAGCATTTGTTACATTACTGCCTGCTACTAATGTGTGTTTTACAGAATGATATCAAAAGGGAAGAGAGGTGTGAAGCTTCTATCGCCTGAGGTATGATTAAGAAAAAAATAATTAATTATTTAAATGCACAGGCTCTGACCTTATAACAGTGGCTATAGTGAAATATTTTATGGCTGAATTTAAAAGGTATTTAAAAGAAGAATTATCCAGTAAAAAATAAGACAGAGAAACAACTCAATGATAGAATCTCTAGAGAATCAATGCAGAGTTTATTTATCAAAATGATAAGGATTTAGTTTCCTTAAACCATAAGTTGCAGCATATGAGTTGCAGGAACAATATAAATATTTGTGGAATATGTGAATAGATCATAACTTGGGCTTTGAATATATGAGAGTTTTTCGAATGCCTGATTAGCCCCTTAAACCAGGAGCATTCATTTTGGGTAGAACATGCAGACTTTAACAGACTATATATGTAAAAAAGAGGTCCCAAGGGAAGTGATAACAATCCAAAATGTAACTCTCGCTAGGAAAATCTAAACTTTTTTTTCTGATTTGTCTGCTTCCGCCATCTCTAAGAGGAAGAATGTATTCTTCTTTGAGAGATGCAATGCAATAAAAAAAATGGGGTTTCCTGTTAAAATTGATCATACAGAAAAGTTAGGATATAGTGTTAACCAACTTTCCAAAGGTGGGGAAGAGGTATTTAAAACGTGAAAACTTTTAATTCAAAAAGGAGAGAGAAATGTCCCAACAGTGAAGGTGTCAATGATAAAATGGTATTTAACCAAAATATTCAGAGTTATATGTTCCCTTGTTTTAGAATGTTCAATCTATACTAGCTTTGCATTTAGGAGCATTTGAGCACTAAGCACTTTAATTTTTCTAATCAGAATGGCACTGTGTGCATTTTGAGCGGACAATAATAATTTATTACATAGTGATTTGAAAATGTATATGATTACTTTGCTATTTATTAAGGAAATCACTTTTAATTAAGTATTTTACTTATTATGCTATCTTCACTATCAACTGTAATGAATAGTCCAGTTGGATATTTTTCTTGTAATATTATTATATTATAAATTATTATGATTTATTTATCTATAAATCACCAAATTATTCCTTAGCTCTAAGTACACAGGATACAATGAACACATAAGAGAAACATGACAAAAGAAGTGAAATAGTTATTACTGCATGTGTAAAATTCCTACCAAATTGAAAATATGCTTTTAATTATTATAAATGTAATGTTTTCTGTTTCCAAGAAACACATGCAAGAATATAAAAAGCCTAGAATTAAAGATCCCAATTTTCCAGTAAATAATGACTTTTTCATTATGTAAAAAAGAGATCAGTAGCTATTGAAAGACATTACATTTCCATAAGCCCCTGGTGATATAGTGGTCTGGTGATTAGCCAATGATTGCTCACCACCCAAAAGTAGCCCTGCATATAGTCCCTCTCTTTTACTCACCTGGTCAGATCTGTAGTTCCTGGCGAGTGAAAGTCACATGACATCAGAACAGCAAAGAGTACTCACCTTATCCAGTGATCCTGGGGGCTTATGGAAATCTATTTTAATGTTCCTTCTTTGTCTGACTGCCCTACAGAGTACATGCTTGTATAAAAATACACATTTTAACTGGGGTCCCTATTTACCACAATAGCTATTCTATTCTTAGGACACGTAACATACTTAAATCACTAACCTCCTGGACTCATAGTCCCTCATTCAATTGCGATTTGGCCAATTGAATAGTGCTATAAATAAGCACATAACATATATATATATTTTTTTTTAAAATAAAATTTTTATTGAAAGGAATACAGAATAAAGACAGGTATTAGGCTCATTAACACATAAGATTGTCTGTAAACATATATACCTGTGATCAAATTTCTAGCCTCTCCTTTCCATTTTTTTCCTTTTTCTCCTTTCCCTTAAATTTTGACGTTATTGTCAAGTAATCTAGATCTTTTAATTTAAGCAAGGGAAGCATGAACCAACAAAACTTATTTACATAAAAACTGAAACTTTAAATAAAAAAATAAATATATAACTATAGAGATAAGAGAGGAATCACTAGATCAAGTTGAGTTTATACAGTTATTATGCATACATTCACCTCCAGTGTTGTGTTCCAGATGTACCAGTCAGATCGGAGCCTCCATACCCAGTCCTCGAGTCTCCTCCATCCCAAGCCACTTTTTGGTCTAGTTCTATATAGTTATTGCTATAGTGCTATCTGTGGACCCTTCAATTCAGAGTAGAACCTAACGAAGACTCTAGCCAAGGCCTCCAGATTTCTTGGAACTGTGTCACCGTATCTAGAATAGCCGACGTTAACCTTTCGTTTATTGCTATGTAATTTATTTTTTTTATAACCTTTTGCACATTTAACTTGTCTGACTTCCATTGGCTGGCTATGTGCACTTTGGTGGCTGCGGCCATTATCTGGAATAGCTTATTCTGTTTTTTTGATAAGTTAGGGAGTTTAACCCCTAGCAGGCAGGACTCCATAGTTGCTGTAACTCTTATATCAAATAGCGATGTTGCCATCAGTGCTATTTTTTCCCACAACCTGTGAACTTTCTGGCATAGCCACCAGGTATGAGCGTGGTCTCCTATCTGTGAACAACCCCTAAAGCAGTTACTGCTCACTCTGGGATCGAATTTGTTGAGTTTGTCTGGGGTGCAATATATTCTCTGGAGAACTTTTATAGATGTCTCTAGGTGTATGCAGTTACTTGTTGCCCTGCGTAGGTTGGAGAATGACTTCTGCCATTTTTTCCAATCCCATACATCTCCCAGCTCCATTTCCCACTTACAGATATATGATGGTTTATCTGTGTTGTTTGCTTTAGTGAATGTGTCATATAAAGAGCCTAATATTCCTTTTTCTAAGGGAAGAGTTTTGCAGATTACTGAGAACCAGGAGGTTTTTGGGGGTCCAAATTTTTTAAATGCTTCACTAGCCCAGCTTCTTATTTTTAAATAGTTATAGTATTCCCCTGGGGGGAGAGCATGTCTTTCCTCAAACTGTCTCAGGGTCACCAGACGATTCCCCATAATCCAGGAGCCTAACTTATCTAGATCTCTGGAAGCCCACCAGTGTTTAGACATAGTACTCATGGAGGCCCAGATATCATGTGAGGAAAGGACCGACCAAAGGGGGGATGTACCTATGTCCAGTTTATTTTTAGATCTGGCCCATTTCCATGTTGTTAGAGTTAGGTTTATTATAGGGTTTGGGTGGGTTCTTATCGGAATCTTCTCTTCAGGGACCCAAATTAATGCGTTCCAGCTATGTTGTTGCATTTGCTGTTGTTCCAAAAAGGCCCAACTCGGCTGATGTCTTACTGAGTGTGTCTGTGGTAGTTGGGATAGTCTAGCTGCTTTAAAGTAGTTACGCAGGTTTGGGCATGATAGTCCCCCTTCCTTGCTATGTCTGAACATTACTTTCTTGGGGATACGGGATTTTTTGTTGTTCCATATGTATCTAAAGATGTTGGACTGAAACCGGTCCAATTCCTTTAAAGAGATTGATATAGGGAGCGTACGGAAGAGGTACAGAATCTTTGGGAGGATGCTCATTTTAACCGCCGCTATTCGGCCGGTCCATGAGAGAGGATAAGCTCTCCATCTGTGCAAATCCTCGCTTAGTTTTTTGTATAAGTGGAGATAGTTAGCTTTGTACAGCTCAGAAATTTTAGGTGTGATGTTAACCCCTAAGTATTTAATATGTTTGGTGGACCACGCAAAGGAAAATAGGGCTTTCAGATGGTCTATGTCGCCCTGTGCCATGCCTAAGCTCAGAGCTTCCGATTTCTCTAAGTTCAGCCTAAGTCCTGATACCATACTGAACTTGTCAATAGTTGACATCAGTGCCGGGATAGAGACCCCAGGGTTTGTTAAGGTGCATAGAATATCATCCGCGAAGAATGAACATTTGTACTGTTGCAGCCCTACCTGTAACCCTTGGATTTCCCCATCCGCTCTAATGAGTTGCGCTAGGGGTTCCATAACTATGGCGAACAATAGGGGTGAGAGTGGGCATCCCTGTCTCGTTCCTCTCTGAATGTTAATTTGGGCTCTGTGGTCACCTGGTAACCTCAGGAAGGCTGTTGGGGCCTCATAATACGTGCGGAGTAGAGTGATAAACCGGCCTCTAAAACCAAATCTATCCAGAGTTTTAAACAGAAACGGCCATTCGACCGTGGCGAAGGCCTTCTCTATATCTAGAGCTAGCAGGCACATTGGAGAGTTGTTTTTCCGCGCTAGGTATTGGATGTTAAGGATACGCCTGACATTGTCCCCTGCTTGTCTATAGGGTATAAAGCCCGCCTGGTCTTTATGGATGATTTCTGGCAGAAACTTGGAGATTCGGGTTGCCATTATTTTGGCCATTAGCTTGACATCTCCATTCAGTAAGGATATGGGCCGATAGTTTTTCACCTCTAGGCTATCCCTACCTTCTTTTGGTATTACTACCAGTTCCGCCTGGTTTAGTTCCGGGGGCATTTTTTCCCCTCTCATGATAGCGTTGAATAAGGATGTCAGATAGGGGTTTAATACGGTTTCAAACTTCGTATAGTATTGGTTAGAATAGCCATCCGGCCCTGGGGATTTACCTGACTTAAGGCCCTGAATCGCTGTTCTTACTTATTCTTGTGAAATATCTAGATTAAGGTTAGTTAATTGTTGTTCAGTTATTGAGGGGAGGTCGATGGTATTTAGGAAGGAGTCAAGGTCCAACCCCTCTGCCAGTTTACCTGATGAGTACATCTGTTGGTAGAAGTTTTGGAACTGCCTCTGTATATCCCTAGGGCTGCAGGAGACTATGCCGTCTGGCTTCCTAATCGGAGTCACTCTAGACTGGGTCTCCTTAGCCTTCAAAGTCTTAGCTAACATTCTGTCTGGCTTGTTAGCTTTCCAATAATATAGGTGTCTAGTCCTCCTCATAGCTTTCTCTGTATGGGCAGAAAGCACTCCATCTAACTCTATACTGACTTTGTTGATTTGGCCACAGAGCTTTATGGAGGGACAATTTTATTTGAGTTTTTCTAGGCTGTTTAGGGTGGATGTTAAATCTTCCTCTTTCTGTCTGAGTTCCCTCCTATGCCGGGCTGTCAGTTTGATGCAGCAGCCCCTTATATAAGCCTTGTGAGCTACCCAAATCCAGCCAACCCCTGTATCAGGAGAATCATTCAGTTCAAAGTACTGCTTAATGTCTCCCGCTAAGGATGCTAAGCTGATGGGATCTGACAGAAGGTGTTCGTCGATCCTCCAGCTCCTAAATGGGGATAGATTAGGGCCTAACGTTAATCTAATAGCTACCATTGCATGATCAGACCAGGGGCAGGAGACAATGTCAGATTCCCGGATACCATCAAAGAGTAGAGAGCTTGTTAGGAACGTGTCGATCCTCGAGTAGGTGCCGTGTGTGGGGGAGAAGTATGTGTATTCCCTATTATCCGAGTGTAGGCCTCTCCAGGCGTCCACTAGGCCCATTTTGGCCATTAGCTGTTTAATTTGACCCCGTTTTTTTGAAAAGCTAGAATCTTGGACGTGCCCTGATCGGTCTAGTGCTGGGTCTAGGGTCAGATTAAACACCCCCCCCAATCACCAGTTTGCCTAGATCTAGTGAGCCTAACTCTCTTAGCATGTTAATCAGGGTTTGGTGTGGTGATTTTGTGGGGGAGTATAGGGAAAGTAGAGATATTCTTTGGCCTGAAATTAAGCCGGTGACCAAAACATAGTTCCTCTCTTTGTCTATTCTAGTATGCTCCGGGATGAATGGGAAATGCTTATGTATCAGAATGGCTGCCCCTGCTCTTTTCGTAGACTGAGTGGCCATGTACACTGTCGGATACTCTCTATGTAAATATTTTGGTTTACCCTCATGTGTGAAATGAGTCTCCTGCATGAAGATAACCGAGGGTCTCAACTTTTTATATTGCCTAAATGCTTTCCTCCTCTTAAAGGGGGAGTTAAAACCCTTAACATTGTGAGTTATAAATATGTACTCTGAGCTACTCATTGTGATTTGGTGGGTAGGTGTGCATGGTCTGCCCGGCTACCTTTTATTCCTTGTCCGACGTCCACTCTTTGGTGACCGGTAAGGGATGGAGGCCTGGAGGGGAGGTTCTGGGGCAGGAGACTCCGTCCGCTGTTAGACCAGGGAGAAACAGAAAGAGACAACATTAGATTTACATTTGACCAAGTTCCTTCTGCCACATAAATTCTTCTAATCTCCCGTAAGCTAGTCACTTGAGCTAGGTTTTCTTGGCTGCCCAAACCCCGGCTACTGTCATCTGTGGAGATATAGCTCTCTGAATGCATTTCTATCTGTCTCCCTGGACTTCGATATATTTTGCTGGTTGCCCCTTGGGGGCTTACTAGCTTCTCTATCAATTCTAGATCTATCCTTTCTCCAAAAATAGTAACAATTAACCTCAACAACATTTCAACTAAATGATGTAAACTAGGATATTCCCCGTCCATGTCGGGTAACTGGTTCTGACAGGCCCTTCACTTGAGGCCTCCCTAACATATGACTTAACTAAAGTCTTCAGTGCCTATTATAGTCCCACTAAAGCAGGTCAAAAAAGTCCCATAAGCAGATGAGGAAATAAAAATTCAAAACAACTTCCTGATGATGGGTAGTCTTCACTCCGATCGCGGTGGTATCAGGCTTTCCGGAGACCGGCCCGTGTCTCCTCTGTGCTGAGTATTAAGCCCCCCTTGGCTCCTACGGGGCAGATTCTTGTCTCTATAGTTCCTGGGGGGGAGCGGGTCTTCTCTCGGTAGCTGTGACCCTACTACAGTCCACTGTTTCTTCGGTATGGTAGGAGGTGGAGGGAAGTTGCGCTCCTCTGCCGGGAGGTCTGCTGGGCAAAGATGGATCTGTCGTAGTACTGCGAGGCAGTCTTCTAAGTTGCGGCTGGTGTGTGAGGTCCCTCGGTAGTTGAAGGTGAGGGCAAAGGGAAAATTCCACCTGTATTGAAGCTTGTTATGCTGCAAAATCGCCAGGGCTGGTTTCATCTGTCTCCTTCTGTCTAGTGTGTTGGGGGATAAGTCTGCATACACTTGAAGGGTGGAGTTATCTGGCCCTTTGACTGCCTGCATCTTCCTTGTTTCTGCTAAGAGACAGTCTCTGGCTTGTTGTCTCAAGAATCTCACCACAACATCCTTGGGGGCCTCTGGATTTCTCTCCCCACCTAGCGCTCTGTGGGCTCGTTCAATTTCGAGGACTTCCTTTGGTTGATCGGGTAATATAGTAGTGAAGGTTTCTTTTAAATACCCCGCCAGATCTTGCGTAGTCCTAGGGACCCCCCGGACCCTGATGTTGTGGCGGCGGGATCGGTTCTCTAGATCTTCAATCTTATCAGTCAGCTCCATGATGCTGTATGAGTTCCGATCTATGGTGGACCTGTCATGTTGCTGTGCTTCTCCCATCTGATCCACCATCTCCTCCAGGAGTTGGGTCCTCTGCCCCAGTTCTTTCAGGTCTTTTCTCAAGGGTTCAATTGCCTTGGCTAGGAGCTGTTCTATCGTTGCTATGGACCTGGGCGATAGATCAATGTGTTGTTTTGACCTCTTGGGAATCTCCTCCTGATCAGATGATTCATAGTGGTATGAAGCTGAATCTGGTGGAGATGTCGGCTTTGTTGTTTTGGGTGGGAAGTGCTCCCGGATGCCCTTTGCGGAGGAGTTCTTTCTACTTTTCTTCATTTCTGAAGGCAGAGACGTGCGTGTTACAAGGGCTGCAGTACTCTTCCCCCTTACCTTCTCTGCTTTAAATTCCCTCAGGGGTGTATAGCTGTGGATTTCGTTAGGCCAGTGTGGTCCAGGGCTGTGTTCTCATATGAGATCGGTCCTTGTAGCTTGTTAGTCAAGGCCTCCTGTTAGGGATCCTTCACATCTCTTGGCTCAGTGCTTCACATCATTCTTTACAGGCTCCACCAGATGCAAGTGAAGGGGGACTTTCAGGCTAATTATCTTGGTATACATCCACAGCTGTTTTGCTGAGTGGCCACAGGGTGGCAGCATAGGATCTCTGCAGCCGTGTTCAAGTAGTATTTTCTAGAATGTCCCAAGAAATTAACTGCAGGATTATCTGAGGAACAAAAGTCAAGGTGTTAAAAAGTCCCCGCTTGATACCTTGAGGATGGCAGGATCCTCTGCAGAGGTAAGCTTGCAATGACTTCTTGTCCAGTTGAGCTCAATGCAGGATCTGGCGTTGTCAGGGTTAAAGCTCCAGAATAGACTATTAGTTGCTGTATTCTGCTGGTGCAATGTTCTTCCCCAGCATGAGGGATAAGACCCAGTTTGGAGTGTCCAGAGGGGCTAGCTCTTCCTGGGGCTTAAACTCCTGGATGTGGGTCAGATGAGGGATGAGTCTGTGTCTGTCTCCATGCTACCATGAGGTGCCTCAAAATGGCGGCCGCGATTTCGCGGGCTTTTCTTCTGCCCCTTCTTCCTGCCCTAATGGCTGCTATGCAGCCTGATTATCCCTTTTGTGGGGCTTTTTGGGCTTATGGGGTACCCCTGCTGGCCCCTGGGAGTCTGTGAAGTGTCTTGGGTGCCCTCGGGCTCTATAGAGGGAGGTATCTCTTTGGCAGGTACTGCTGTGGTTAAATAAACATGGCGGCCCAGTGCTCCTGCAGGCCCCTGACTTCCCCCCCACAGTACCTTGCTGGTCTGGCTTGAAAGCGGGCTCCTGGTGGTGCCTCCGCCGGTCTGTGTCTCCCATGCAGTGAGAGCCAGCGCGCAGGGCACGCCGCTGCTGTGTGGCAGTTACTGGCCTCTGAGTGCTCCAGCACTCCTCCGGGGCCTCCTTTCTTTATCGAGAGTGATTCTCTGGGGGTCCGGCGGCTTCCCCTGGTGCCCCCTGATGTTTTTGGAGGTGACTCAGGGGGTTCACAGGGCAATATTACCCCGAAATCCGGCGTTCCCGACGGAGCTCTCTCCTCACATGTCCTGCTGGTTAGGACGCTGGCTCCGCCCCCATAACATATTTTTTTTAAATAAGTTTTTAGTTAGTGAAAACCTTGTTTTTGGATAGATATTTAAATAAATATGTTATGTGCTTATTTAGACCTCTATTCAATTGGCCACATTTCAATTGAATGAGGGCCCAAGTACATAGCAGGAGAGATCTATGAGTTCCAACGTCATACCTCCTACTTGTCATACCTCCTAGTTTTAGAAATCACGTGTTCCGAGGAATACAAGTTACCACTGTATTTGGTTAAGGTAGGGTAGCAATTAGTTTTCTATTGTTAGGTACTTAACATCTCGATAAAGTATCTGAATAAACAAAAATTAAAACTAAAAATTCGCTTTATTTCATTTATTTTGAATTTGAACTACAGCGCTTATAAAATATATTCCTTAAAAACACAGTTCAATTTTGGACTTTAACACAAAACAGACATCTAAACTCAAAAGACAAAAATGGGCAATAGGATGGAGCCTATGGCAATGGATAGCATAGAACATAAGTCATATGATCCCGGTTGATACTCCTGCCTGGAAGGCTTTTGCATTAAAGTCCAAAATTTCTATTTTCATTAATATATTTTTATAAGCGTCGTGGGTGAGATTTAAAAAATCATTAGTATACATTTTTTTTGGGGGGGTAATGGGGATAGACCCCCTAGAGGCCAAAAATGATTGCGTGGTTTCCCTTTTGAATGGAGATATCAAATTACGGAGCAAAATCATGGCGGACAGAATTTCTGCTTTTCTACCAGATCTCATATCCAAGGATCAAACTGGCTTTGTCCTCCATAGGCGAACGAGGGATAACATTAGAAGGACATTCAATGTCATATATCTTGAGGGGGGGCGGTCCTAGCCAGCAGACTGGAAGGCTGCACATCGTGTGAGCTCTGCACATAACCTACCTTTTTTAGGGCACATATTGCCAAATTTTACAAATAAAAGAACTCTGAAGGCTTTTCAGAGCCCTTCTAGCCACACTGCTTGTGGGGATCTGTTTTATTTTGCCCTAACTTTGCTAATTTTACCCTGCTGCACGACTTCCCATAGCAGGCCGGACCGTGCTACGCTGGGGCGTAGTGAAGCCTGTCGGACCTTCTCCTCTACCCCCGTGGGGGGACCCGATCGGAAGGCCAGACACGCAAGGCACGTAGAGGAGGCTGCAGGAGAGTCCCCTGACCGAGGTCCTGCAGGTACCCAGTGGCTGTGCTGGCGGTGCCGCGCTGGATGAGGGAGAGGCCAAAGCGGAGAGCGCAGTGTGTGCCGTTGATCTGAACGGAACAAAGGAGGCTGGTGAGACCGGTGGCCGGGGGGGTGAGTGGCCCAAAAGTGGGGCGAGACAGGGGGACAGGAGACCGGAGAGAAGGGGGCGACAGCCCGGTGGCCACAGCACCTAATAAGTGAGGCGCAGCCTCGTGTGGGCGGCCATCTTCCCCGCCAGGCCTTACAGGCCAGCATGAATTAAGACTCCCCAAGGTCCCAGAAATCAAGAGCTGAAGCGTACTTTCGCAGGAGACTAAGGGTATAGTTAGCAGTGGACTCGAAGGGGTCACGGCGGATATTAAAGTGGAGAGGATCACATTCTAAAGCCTTTAGCCTCGTCATCTTACCCCATAAATAAAAAAGCCAGCGAATCTGCGGTCGCCATTTTGTGGCGCGAAATTCAAATTCAAATCCAGCCAGGGAAGCTGGCACTGCAAGGGTAGGCTTGCTGCATCACAGAAACATCAAAACAAAGGGCTCACACCATACCTTAATGCAGGCTATCTTTTGCAAGAGTGAGATATCAAGAAAATCTGAGGGTTATTAACCCAGAGGACATTACAATCTGGCTAAAGGTCTCACTGCAAGCTATAAAGGCCCCAACTGGACATATAAGCAATACTGACAGGCTGTTGAAGTTTACCTGCAGCACATGTTTGTCCGAGGGACTGGGTTACCCTGCTATTTGGCAGTAAAAGACTTCATTACTCTGCCATTAATGTGCAAACACTGACACCCAGTGGACATTTTAAGGATAGCGCATCCCAAATACAATTTATATTAAGCTGAAAGTATTTTCTGACCAAGAAAGATTTTTCTCTAACCTTAACTCAGAACAAGGGCCTATGCCCTGGGAACACACATTATACAGCATTTGCGCAATGAATAGTGGTCTCTGAGACATAAAGTGAACGACAAACTACCTAACCCAAGGCTTTAACCATGCCCCGGATGACTCTGGGCCAGGGTATATCAACACTCCCTTGGGGCAGTTCGACCGCAGCTCCTATGCATGCATGAGGCTGGCAGTTACTAAGCCATCCATGAGTACTTAGTTACATCAACACTGTATTAACCCACTACCCTCAAACCCAGCTAACAGAGTGGACCAGGTTCTCAGACTCGGATCAATACCCCCGCTGAACGATGGCAAGTCGTAGTACAAGCAAAGTACAAAAAAAACAGACTGGAAAGGGGATTCAGGAGTTCTACAAACCACCTGACGCAAGTCGCAACCCAAGTCTGAGTCCTAACCCCGAACAACCAGAATCGCCGGTCCATGCAGCAGCGCAGTGCTCCCAACCAGCTCAAATGGAGCTAACTGACGGCACCCTGATTAAAATCAAGCAGATCCTGCAAGCTGAAATCAAGCACGCAGTGGATGACCTAAGGTCAGACATCAAATCTCTAAACCAGAGGCTGCAGGGTCTGGAGGAAAGCACTGACCAAATCGCAGAGTCCCAAGCACTTGAGAAGCAGGATATCCTACAAAATGCGTCTAAGATGCAGATGTTGGAAGACAAAGTAGAGGACCTGGAGAACAGATCCCGCAGGCATAACATTAGACTGAGGGGTGCCCCCAACAAAATAACAGACGTATTGCAGTATTCTAGGGATGTTATTAGCATGATCCTTCCATCGGTCAAGGAACCAAATTGGGCAATAGAAAGAGCTCACAGAGCGTTGGGACCCTCTAGGGACCAAAATGTACCCAGAGACATCATCATCAGATTTGCCCAGCAAAAGGCTAGAGATTTAATTCTGGCAGAAACAAGACTAAGAAGGGAAATCTTAGGTCCAGATGGCACCAGGATTCAAATTTATATGGACCTTTCCCCCTCTACCCTACAGAAAAGAAGGGAGATGAGACCCACACTACGAGTGCTCTCCCATTACAAGATAGCGTATAGATGGGGGTTCCCATTCGCCCTTTTGTTCACCTATAAAGGAAAATCTTACAAGGTGCTATAGTTTGAGGAAAGCCAAAGCCTTCTGACCAGACTGAGACTCGTGCTTCTGGACTCTGAGGATGAAAACTCCTTCCTTCAGGCAGACCAGGAAGGGTCCAGAGAATCCACTGCCACAAAGATCAAAGTCCACTTCCAACCATTTGAGGGATGTCAAGCTCCATGAGCAAGATTTGGCGGAGGACTCTGTATCCTAACATTTTTCCAGGTCCACACTAAAGGGAACTTGAATTCCACTTCGGGATTTGGAGGAGGAAAACCGGACCTCCAGATTTTTCGCACACGCTGGGACATTGCTCACATTAAGGACTCTAACTCAGTATAGTATCTTTGTTTTTGCATTAGTTTAACTGGATCATACTGGGGTTGGAGGCCAGGCTTAACCTGTGGGGCAGTTAACTCGTGAAGGGTTTCTGTTTTTCTTACATAATCTCTCTAGCCAGCAGTGGGTATTGGGTTAAATTGTTTTTCTATTTGTTTTTCTATTGTTCTCTATTTTGCTTTTTATTACGCACAATTCATAGAGTACTTAGGATGGCTACCCCAGGTAGCTAAGTTTAATGACAAGCGGGGGCTTAGAGCCCAAGATATGGTTAATGTTATTATGGGTAATGTTAATTGATAGTTTTCTCCCTGTAGGATTAATCAAGGGGGGTAGGTTACCTTTCTTTAATCCTATCGGAATGTCTATGAGTAGTAGTCAGGGGAGGATTCACTGTCATCGCAGGTTTACTAATGGGGTACTGAAATGTACTGATATTGTTTTTTTGTTTTCTGCATGTTGTTCCGCTAGTGCCTGGCGGATTAAGGAATACCTGAAGTCGTTCACGTCTGGAGCGAAGCATGGTGAGCATGTCCCGGACCGGCCGGCATGGGAAGTGGGAGCTGAGGCAGAGTGGTCCACGTGGGGTAACTTTCAAGCGACTTTAACACACCTAGATAACAGACCGCCATGACGGATCACTCACACAATATAATAACACATAATGTAAAAGGCTTCAACTCCCCGTTTAAAAGGCGTAAAGCCTTCCTCTTTTATAAGCCTTCTGTAATTATTTTACAAGAAACTCATTTTGCAATAGATAAAGCGCCGAAATTTCTCCACAAGGATTACCCCAATTTTTATACTTGCTCACAGCACACCAAGAAAGCAGGTATGGCCATTCTCCTTCACAAGAACCTCCCCTTCAAATTAGAAAAGCAGGTAAAGAACAAGGAGGGTAACTTCCTTATAATTACAGGAACGGTTCTGGATCTTAAGGTCTCCCTGGTGAATTTATATGCCCCCACTGTTAATCCGCACAACACGCTAATCAAATTCTTGAACCTCCTAAAGCAAGAAGATAGAGGGAAAATTATCATGGGTGGGGACCTGAACTTGGCACTTCAGCCATTCCTAGACAGGTCAGGGACACCCTCGTACACCAGAGATGCTAGAAAACTTAACATCATTCATGCCCTACTTAAGGAACTAGAATTAATAGATGCCCTGGAGGGGGTTCCATCCATCTGAAAGACAGTACACATTCTTTTCCCCCACCCACAATACATACTCCAGGATTGATGCCTTGCTGATCCACTCATCACTGTTCAATAACGCATCAGATGCCCAAATTTTACCCTGCCCGTGGTCAGACCACGCGTTGATTTCTTGTAAATTAAGTTTGAACCAAAATAAGCCCCACATCCACGCTTGGCATCTAAACGACAAGTTGATCACGAGCTCAGAGGTACAGGCCCAAATAGAAGAGAATATTAACACCTTCTTTGTTTTCAACTATATTCCAGAGACGGAAATAGGATGGTCATGGGTTGCCCACAAGGCCTACATCAGAGGGGTAATTTTAAAAATATCAGCGGCCATAGGAGGAAACTATTCAGCAAGGAAAATTAACTTTTTAAGAAATTACAAAATTTAGAAAAGTCAAACCAGAATAAATTCAGCAGGGAAACGCAGAACGTTATAAATCGAACCAGATCAGAATTAGACTCCATATTGGCAGAAAGAACCCCAGATTAGGGATGCAAGGGGGGTAATCACTATGAAACAAGATGAGATCAAAGAAACATTTAGAAAGTATTACCAAGACATTTACTCATCTAAATTGGCGGCCAATAACTATAAAATTCACGAATTTCTGGATGCCTATGACCTCCCTTCAGTCACTGAGGAGGATTTAAATACGTTGAATGCTGAAATCTCGCTAGAGGAGATAAGCAGAACAATCAAGACCCTGAAAAAAGGTAAAGCTCCGGGTCCGGACGGCTTTACAAACAATTACTATGCCGCATTCGTTAAACAACTTGCCCCAAAGTTGAAAAAGCTTTTTATGGATATTATGGAGGGAAAGGCCATGCCCCCCGAACTCAATCAGGCGAGCCTAATCTTCCTCCCCAAACCAGGCAGAGATCCTTTACTGGTTAAAAACTTCAGGCCCATCTCTCTTTTGAATGGGGAATGTAAAAATCCTTGGGAAAATATTGGCCATCAGATTAGCGACGTTCCTACCCAGGCTGATCCATAAGGACCAAGTGGGCTTTATTCCCTATAGACAGGCGGGGGATAATGTAAGAAGACTTCTCAACATATTCCACTTAGCTAAAATAGATAATACCCCTTTATGTACAATAGGACTAGACCTGGAGAAAGCCTTTGACTCCATAGAATGGCCATACCTGCATGCCACGCTGTCGAAGATTGGGCTGGTGGGTAACTTTGTGAATGTTATTAAGTTTTTCTACAATAACCCATCTGCTAATATTAGCATCCCAGGGGCTGACCAAACACTCATTAATATTAAAAGAGGCACAAGACAGGGCTGCCCCCTTTCCCCCCTCCTGTTCGCGCTGGCCATTGAGCCATTGGCTCAGGCTATCAGGAATAGCGCCTCAATAACAGGAATAAATGTTGGCCTACATCAGTTTAAATGTTGCCTCTTTGCGGATGACATCCTGTGTACACTTACGAACCCACTTCAGTCAGTACCAGCCCTAAAGTCCCTGATGGAGTCCTTCGGGGTCATCTCGGGGCTCAAACTTAACATAGACAAGACGGAAGCGATCTTGGCACAGACACCCCAGGCCTTAAGGGATACTCTCAAATCTCATCACCCCTTTGCTTGGCCAGAAAATCATATAAACTATTTAGGTATTAAAATCACTCCGGAGATCACTGACCTGTATCAGTCAAACTATATCCCTTTGTACAAGACCCTGAACAAGGACCTGTCGAAATGGAATAAATATCATCTCTCATGGTCGGGGAGGATAAATGCAATAAAAATGAATATTCTCCCCAGGATCCTGTACTTTTTCAGGACTCTGCCTATTCAGGTAAATAATAGAGACTTGATAAACTTCCAAAATGCAATATTCAGATTTATATGGAACTACAAGCGCCCTAGAATAAGGAAATCAATCATGATGAGGAATAGATCCTCTGGAGGCTTGGGTTGTCCCGACCTCCTTAAATACTTCAGGGCAGCCCAGATTTCCTTCTTACCCCAGGCGCACTCGGCAGAGCACCAGCCACTTTGGGTTTTTGTCGAAAATTACCAAATTAAACCATTCAGATGGGATACTCTCATATGGGACCCTTCTTCCCCGTTGCCCCTCAAGCTGGCACGAAACAATCTGATGATATCACTATCACTGAAGGAATGGGAAAGAGCTAACATTAATAGACAGTTAAGTCCCAATATCTCCTCTTCAACCACAACACTCCCTTCCCCAAGCACCCTTGACGAGATGGGTACGGTCTCCAAAGATTGGTGGATCTCAAGAAAGCTAGATAGGTTTGAGAGCTGGGTTAGAGATGGTGCAGTGCTAAAGTGCTGAGAGATTTATAGAAACGCACAATCTTCCGCCCAGGGAATACTTCAACTATAATAACATTTGCCATAATGTTTCCACTAAACTTCGTAGATGGGGCCCGCCCAGTTCAACTTGGTTAACGCTAATATGTAATAAAGCTCCACTCACTAGGGGAATACTGGGGGAACTGTACGCAATATTCAACTCAAATGACATAGCTAGCAAACCTAAGCATATTAAACAATGGAAACAGGATATGGGAGAAGAATGGGACATGAGTAAATGGTCTAAAGTTAACCTGGAACCGACAAAAGTTCCAGGTATTTTAGTCATATGGAAACATCAGTCAAAGTTTTATTTAGAACCTATTACACACCAGATAGGTTACACAAAATGGACCCTAAAATTTCTCCCGAGTGTTTTAGAGGCTGTATCACAGGAGGATCCTTCCGCCATATCTGGTGGGACTGCCCAATTGCTTAATCAATGTGGCACACGGTGGCCGAACTGGCCTCTAACACACTAAAAACAAAAATACAACCCACTATGGGAACATGTCACCAGGGGTTACCAGTACAAAACTTACGTATACATCAAAATAAATGGCTTCAATTCGTCATGTTGGCGGCTAAAAGCAGTCTGGCTGGTAATTGGCGGAAGAATACACTCAAAGTCCACTCCGTTATTAACAAAATTAACTTTATTATGACATATGAACATATGACGGCAACATTAAACGACACAGTGGCTGTTTATAAGGAAATATGGGGTGACTGGAGCGGGACGGAACACTCATTCCAGATACACTGACGGTAGTGCACTGATCAAGAGGGGGAGGCAGATAATGGATGGTGCGGTCCGGGACAGTGCTCTCCATGGTACCTCTTTTGAGGACGCTGCAGACGTGGAAGGACGGTAAGGTAGCAAGTAAAACCTGTACAACGTAAATTTGAAAGGCACAAGTTAATTTGTGATAAGTTATGTTTTATTTTTTTGTTACATAAGGTTATCTTAATTTATAAAACAAATGACCAAAGCAGGTTATCTAGCATATGCTGGACATATTTAGAGCTTTTAATTACGGGTAAATTACCTAACCTGTTCTTGGTTGTATTCATAGACTGTTTTAATAATAGAAAAAGGAAAATGGCAGAGGTTGACACACGGAAATGACATATGTATTTCAACAAAGGCTAGCATGGATGTATATGATAAAACCATTGAGCATGGGGGACCTGCGTGTCACTTCTTGTTTACAAATGTGCTTGTCTTGTGAATGTGTCAATAAAAAACTTTATGGAAAGAAAAATGTCATATATCTTGCACATAGAGGTAAAATTCCGCTATGTGTCTTGGCGTTGAATATGGAAAAAGGCTTTCAACACTCTTGAGTGGCCTTATCTATATGCAACATTGTCTAAATTTGATTTTAGGGGCGGGGCGGTTCATCAATTTAATTAGATCCTATTATCACCTACTGCAGACCAACCTTAAACTCCCTGGGACGAGCAATGTCAATATCAATATACAAAGAGGAACCCGGCAGGGATGCCCCTTGTCTCCTCTGCTCTTTGCGCTGGCCATTGAACCCTTGGCCCAGGCTATCAGATGCAATACCAGAATCTCAGGTTTTAAGGTTGGTCTGCATCATCTCAAATGCTCATTATTTGCAGATGACCTTCTCTGTACATTAACCAATCCCATAACCTCCATATCTGCTTTATTATCCTCTCTTGCGGACTTTGGGCTACTGTCAGGCCTACAAATTAATGTAGAAAAGACGGAGGCACTAGGAGTTGGTATACAGCAAACAGACTTAGAAACCTTAAGAAATCCATATAAATTTATCTGGCCAAAACATACTATCAAATATTTAGGAGTTAAAATCACAGGGAGGTTGTCCAACATTTATGGGACCAACTTCCTTCCCCTATTCCAAAATCTTTCAGAAGACAAGCAGAAATGGTCAAAACTTCACATTTCCTGGACTGAGTGCACAACCACAGTAAAAATGAATATACTACCAAAAATTCTATATTTATTTAAAAAATCTCCCTATTCCAGTAGATGTAAAGAAACTAGACAAATTGCAAAATAAAATCTTTAAATTTATTTGGCGTGACATTCCTCCATTAGCGAGGAAGATAATGTTTCGACACAGAACGCAGGGGGGCTCTCCTGCCCAAATTTTAGGTTATATTTGAGAGCAGCTCAATTAATTAATTTATTTCAGTTGCCCATTCAAGCAAACATCAACCTCTCTGGATCTTTGTCAAGAATTTGCAACTGAAGCCTCACACCTGGGATACTCTGATATGGTATCCCAACTCTCCTTGCATCAAACAGCACAACCCCAATCCTATGATTAACTCTATTCTGACTACTTGGACCTGGGTCAAAACTAAAAAACATTTAGTTCCACCACTCTCATTCCCTAATTTTTAAGCTGACTTAAGCTCTGATGCAAACAGTGGTGCTTGGTTCTCCAACAATAAATTGACCTCCCATGAGCAACTTATAACCCAATACCACATCCCAGACAAAGAAATATGGAGTTATAGAAGATTCAAACATTGATTGCTCACCCTAACCCAGACCACTGGGTCGCCCAAACATACTTGGCTAACTGTATGAAATAATTTATCTTCCGTGAAGGAATTTCTGGGTTCCTTATATACCCTTTTTAATAACTCGCAAAATAGCCAAAAACCTAGCTTCATGTTAAAATGGGAGCAGGACTTGGGTAGGAAGTGAGATACAAGCACATGGAAGGAGGCATGCTCTAACCTGCAGAGAGGATCCTTTACATATAGCCTACTGGAGGCTTTGATCAAGGTTCTGCACAGAATCTACTATACTCCATATTTAATGCATAAAATAAATCCACACATAAGTGAGAACTGCTTTATAGGATGCTACTCTCAGGGGATTTCCATCATATTTGGTGGACATGCCCTATGGTACAAGATCTGTAGGGGGAAACAACAAGACTATTTTCACAAATAATTAGTACTCCACTACAGCCCACAATAGAGACATGCCTCCTGGGCATACATGCTAAAACTTGTCTACACACCAAAACAAACTTTGGCAATACCTTGACTTAGCAGTGAAACTAAACATAGCAAAACACTGCAAAAACTCCTCATTGACATTCAATTCAACAAAACCCTATTATCCCCTATTTCTTAAAATTTGAACCCCATGGCTTGCTTCTGCTCATAGCATTTCGCTATAGCTGTCTGCTTGGGAAGCAGACGAGGTCGTCACTAGTGGAACGCTGAGGCCGGGGGGACCCGGATTGCCATAAATGCCTGCTCCAAAGGCTCATTGCAGGCCGCAAATGCGGACCTCGGGCAGTGAGTGTTTGCATTTGCGAAGGTGGAGGCTCTACGGTGCCTCACTCTGTAAAAAAACAACCCAGAAATGCGTGACTTTGAGAAAAAAAGAAAGCCGCGGGACTTAGAAAAAAAAAAAATACGAGGTCCCAAAAATACGAATTTAATGGCTGAAACGCGTACTTCAAAAACACCAAAAACACTGAAAAATGAAAACGAAACATAAAAAACCATAACACACAGCACGGGGGGACAGCCAGGATGTCTGGGGCGAGGTTGCATGCAAATTAAGTTGCATTTAAGACGTTTCGGCACTTGAAAATAGGCTAAGCAAAAAAAAAATGGCGGCCCAAAAAAAAAGAAAACAAGGCTAAAGGACACAGAGCCGTGAAAATGACCGCCAGGCGCGTATGATTTAGCCAGGAACATAGCAGATACAAAATATACCATCCCAACGGACGCAAAATGCTTGCGAGTCAAGTAACACATAGAAAAAACACGCCATCTTACAACACTTACAACTCATAAAATTAGGATTCTAAGATGCCACTTTACCCACCTAAACACACAGTTTGCCCTCGCTCATTCCGCTTATTTACAGTGCGCACTTGCCACATTGCTGACACTTTCTCCTCAGATGATCAACAGTCCAACTGTACATTTTCACATGCAGGAAAATCCAAATAGACTGTTCGCTCTTCAGGATATTGATTGCTGCATAATCAATATAAGTAGGTAAAGTATATTCATTTATTATTTATTTCATTTTTTGGCCATTTAACACTGTACTTATATATCTCTCTTCACGATGAGAGCCAAAGATGATCGTTGCAAGGCCGGACAATTGAAGTACACAAGGGGATATGCTCACAATGAGTGCCGAAGGTCCACAGAGGAGCAAAAGCCTTACATTGTGTGGCAAACAGCATTGCAATGGTTTCAAATTTTATTGCCGTAATTTTTGACAGGCAAGTCGCTAGTATATATATATATATATATATATATATATATTTATATATATATATATATACAGTGGGGGGGAAAGTATTTGATCCCCTGCTGATTTTTAACGTTTGTCCACTGACAAAGTAATGATCAGTCTATAATTTTATTGGTAGGTGTATTTTAACAGTGACAGACAGAATAACAAAAAAAGAAAAAGAAAAGAAAAACGCATGCCAAAAAAGTTATAAATTGATTTGCAGGTCAGTGAGGGAAATAAGTATTTGATCCCCTATCAATCAGCAAAATTTCTGTCTCCTGGGTGTCTTTTATACAGGTAACAAAACTGAGATTAGGAGCACTCTCTTAAAGAGAGTGCTCCTAATCTCAGCTTGTTATCTGTATAAAAGACACCTGTCCACAGAAGCAATCAATCAGATTCCAAACTCTAGACCAAGGCCAAGACCAAAGAGCTGTCCAAGGATGTCAGGAACAAGATTATAGACCTACACAAGGCTGGAATGGGCTACAAGACCATCGCCAAGCAGCTTGGTGAGAAGGTGACAACAGTTGGTGCGATTATTTGCAAATGGAAGAAACACAAAATAACTGCCAGTCTCCCTCTGTCTGATGCTCCATGCAAGATCTCACCTCGTGGAGTTTCAATGATCATGAGAATGGTGAGGAAACCGCCCCTGAACTACACAAGAGGATCTTGTTAATGATCTCAAGGCAGCTTGGACCATAGCCACCAAGAAAACCACTGGTAACACACTACGATGTGAAGGACTGAAATCTTGCAGCGCCTGCAAGGTCTCCTTGCTCAAGAAAGCACATGAACAGGCCCGTCTGAAGCTTGCCAATGAAAATCTGAATGATTCAGAGGAGAACTGGGTGAAAGTGTGGTGGTCAGATGAGACCAAATTTTAGCTCTTTGGCATCAACTCAACTCAGTTGTTTGGAGGAGGAGGAATGCTGCCTAAACATGGAGGTGGAAACATTATGCTTTAGGGTGTTTTTCTGCTAAGGGGAAAGGACAACTGCACTGCATCAAAGGGACGATGGATGGGGCCATGTACCGTCAAATCTTGTGTGAGAATGGATGGGTATTCCAGCATGACAATGACCCAAAACACACAGCTAAGGCAACAAAGAAGTGGCTCAAGAAGAAGCACATTAAGGTCCTGGAGTGGCCTAGCCAGTCTCCAGACCTTCATTCCATAGAAAATCTGTGGAGGGAGCTGAAAGTTCGAGTTGCCAAACATCTGCCTCAAACCCTTATTGACTTGGAGAGGATATGCAAGGAGGAGTGGGACAAAATCCCTCCTGAGATGTGGGCAAACTTGGTGGCAAACTACAAGAAACGTCTGACCTCTGTGATTGCCAACAAGGGTTTTGCCACCAAGTACTTATTTCCCTCATTGACCTGCAAATCAAATTTATACCTTTTTTGACATGCTGTTTTCCTGTTTTTTTTTGTTACTCTGTCTATCACTGTTAAAATACACCTACCATTAAAATTATAGACTGATCATTTCTTTGTCAGTGGACAAATGTTCAAAATCAGCAGGGGATCAAATACTTTCCCCCCACTGTATATACATACAGTGGATATAAAAAGTCTAAAATGTGCCATGCTGCTAGACTCATACCCAAAAGACTGAGTGCTGTAATGAACTCAAAAGGTGCTTCAACAAAGTATTAGTATAAGGGTGTGCATACTTATGCAACTTTATTATTTTATTTTTATATTTTTTACTTCCCTCTACCTAAAAGATTTCAGTTTGTTTTTCAATTGAGTTATACAGTTTATAGGTCACATTAAAGGTGGAAAAAGTTCTGAAATTATTTATCTTTGTCTCATTTTTTTATAGCACAGAAACCTGACATTTTAACAAGGATGTGTAGACTTTTTATATCCACTGTATATATATTTTTTTTTCGTTTGTTTGTTTATATATATATATATATATATATATACTAATACAGTATATACAAACATACATATGCATACACACAGATTATGCATACATGTACTGACACTGCAAGATGTGGGATATTTTTGTTTTAGTTGTGTTATAATTCTTTATTAATAAATATAAATGTATGCATTATCTTACCTTTCTGATCATTATTCCAGGGGTACGGAATAGAGCACAGAGCACACACCGTTTTCTGACAAACACTGAGCACATGCACACACACACACACAGCACAGGCTCTTTGTTGGGCTGTTTTCTCTCATACACAGCACAGGCTCATTGCTGGGTTGTTTTCTCTCTCACACTCATACAGCTCATTGTTGGGTTGTTTTCTCTCTCACACATAAAGCACAAGCTCATTGCTGGGTTGTTTTCTCTTACACGCATACAGAGGCTCATTTCTGGGTTGTTTTATCTCTCTCACACATACACACACAGCACAGACTGATTGCTGAGTTGCTTTCTCTCTCTCACACACACACATAGCACAGGCTAATTGCTGGGTTGGTTTCTCACACACACACAACACAGGCTAATTGCTGGGTTGGTTTCTCTCTCACATACACAGCACAGGCTCACTGCTGGGTCGTTTTCTCACATACAGCACAGGCTCATTGCTGGGTTGTTTTCTCTTTCACACACACAGCAAAAGTTCATTGCTGGGTTGTTTTCTCACACACAGCTTTCCCTGTGCCTTTGCTCTGCTTGTGGGAGGGACAGAGGCTGCACTGCTCATTGGTCACATGGGATGATTGACAGGACTCTGAGAGCCTGAATGTAGCAGCTTGTGCTGGGGGAAGTTCTGTGAGTAACAGACTCAACCCCCTCCCCAGACCCACACTAAAGCAGCACTAGCCAGTGCAGTGCAATGATAGGCTGCGAGGCACACACCTTTAATTTAGATGGTGAATGTGTTATAAAAATTATTTATTAATTAATTACAATATTATTATTCATAATCATATTAATTATGATTATAATAATTATTCTAATCTCATCCTGAGATTCTTGCCTTCTACGGAAAACAGACTTATATATTCAAGAGGCGTTACAGATTAATGGTTACAAAATGTGTATTTATTAAAATACAACAATTAATACGAATACATTAATATTATATGATAATACTATGGAAACAACATCTCTTAACTTAGCAGAAAGGCATTCTAAAGCTACCAATTATGTCCATGTGTTTGTATGAGAGTATGATACTTTACCAGACCATCACAGCGTAGCAAAGAGAGAAGAGAAGAGCGAGAGCAAGAGCCTGGTATGCTGCTTTTATTCCTGTATTTGAATCCCACCCCCATACTCATGTTCTTTACTTCTTACTGGTCAGTTAGGTCACATGTCCTTCTGAAAGTCAGCTCGCTGGTCAGCTGTCCACACAAAGGATTCCTTTGGCCACATGGGAAACGGAAGAAATCCAGTTTTCAAAGTTACACACACCCATGCGTACAAGAATACCATATATGGTCTTCTGCTAATTCTCTGAATTAGACTGTACTAGTTAAGGCTATCGCCATCATGTGGTTGTATAACCGAATGCACCTATATGTGGTAACTCAGCTTTATATTGCAGCTGATAATTCTGTTATATTGTTATCCATAATTCTTGATGCCAGGCAGGTTTTACAGAGTGAGACCTGGTGGGAAGTTACATTTGTAAATAAACAATGGCAAAAAAACATGGGTGGTAATTGGCCCTTTAAGTTGTTTTGTTTTGTAGGCCACATGGAGAAGAAAATGGAAGATACAGAGGTCTAGATTCATTCCAAACTCTAGAGTGGTATTTCCATCCAAAACAATATTCACTGGTGTGGGTTGGTGCTTAACTTTATTTTTTACTCTCAAATTTTACTTTTAATTCTTTAAGATGTGATTGCGTATATGCATTTGTATATTGAGTTCAAAAGCAGGTAAAAATGCATATGTTTTAATTGGCCGAAAATATCTTCTGAAGTCTCTTTTGGACCCTGGAGGAATCCATGACATCCAGGTGGAAGTTGTGTGTGAGATGGGAGTTTACATTTCTGCAGTTTACATGTTTCTATTGACGGAGCTTCCTGCTTCTGTAACAGTTATAAGAAATGGGTGGTGTTAATTTCAGTTATATAATTATCTAACCAATGCTCTGTTTCTTCCTTCCCGACCCATTGAGCCCCTCCACTCTCATGATCCAGCTGTGAGGAAGTTATGTATCAAACACAAAATGGACTCATAAACAGAGTCTTCAAAATATCAGATTTTCCTAAAAATTTTATTTATGTCCATGGTTTACACAGCTGTTGACCTTGTTTGTTACATACTTGACAAATAAGTGCCTTTTTTCTTGAACAGTAGTAGTTTTTTTTTGTAATTTAGTCTTTCACAACAAACCCTTTAACATAATTGTTGCAGATGTCTTTAGTAAACTTATTTTCCTGCTAAGATATGTTTCTATTGCTGGAAATGAGGGGGGAGTGGGAACTGGTAAATATATCCATCTTGCTATTTCAACATTTAGTTCTTTTATTTCAATGTCTAAATGACATTTGTTTTCCGTCTTGCAAATAAGTATTTTTATGGTTTGGATTTATTTGGAATACTGATTACAGGACAGTGACAGAACCCAACAAAAATGTGTTTCCTGTTTTACAAGCTTGAATTTTGCCAATAATGTCACATTATGGGTGTTATGCAGAAAAACGTGTTTAGCTTTTCTGCTTAAATTCCTCCATGTTGTATGTGATATAAATTAAAACATATGTACAACATGTAACAATACTGTTTAACACAGTACAACTTCCTAACCAAAAACAAAAAAACCGACAACAGTTTAAACAGTTTGAGTAATGGTTCCGTTTAATTTGCTAAATGTAATGCTGGTTTCGTTGACTAACATTTACTAGTAGGTAGAATGTAGTTTTAAAGTTTAATAAGTCATTGATAATATTTGTAACATATTCATGAGCTGATCAGTGCCTACCAACATGCAGCCCCATTAAATTCCCTCTACGTGTTAAATCGTAGCTCGTAACATACAGCCTTATTAAATTGCGATTCGGTAAACTTGAAAGGGCTCTAATTAAAAACACAGCATATTATTTTTACTGAAGTTTTTAGTTAGTGAACTTCTATCCAAAAGCAAGGTCTTCACTAACTAAAAACCTCTGTAAATAAAATATGCTGTCTGCTTAAATAGAGCCCTTTTAAATTTACCGAACTGCAATTTAATAAGGCTGATAGTTTGCAAGACTTAAGGCTATTAAATTGTCCTCTTAATGTCCTCTTAATGCTAACCCGACTTGCGGGTTAGGTGTGAGAAAGGATGAGAAAAGCCTACGGGACGTGGAACGTGGAACTTCGCGGCTGCAAATCCTTTGTTCTCTCAAGCCCGTAACCGCTATGTTTCCAATTTAGCTATTAAATTGCATCAAGATCACTGGCGTTCAAGCTCGTAACTTGTAAATGGAGCCAAGAAGCCAACGAGTGCTAGAGAGGACCCACACGTGGGGTAAAGTCCAATCCATAGCACTGTAAATGCACATATACACACACTACTGTGAATGTCATAACAGGGAAAGTGATGTTAGGTATTAGAATTATTAGCACAACATTCTCAAACTCTGCCCCGAAAATACTTTATTTCATGTTTAAATGTTGTGTTATATCGATCCTGGCAATCAATGTGTTAATACATACAGTGTAACTCGCATGTTATAGAATATCATATTTACAGCTTTATGAATATTGCATCATGACAGGAATATGGGTCGGATCGTAACTCGTAATTGAACCCTGTAAGACTTTTAATCCCACCTCCATTTTTCAGCAATGTAATTCTGACTATCTCTGTTGCCATTGGCTTCATCTAAACCCTTAACTACCAGTTAGGCTAATTGATCCCGTTCACGGCCGCAAATCTGCTGAACAAAAAATGGTTTACGGGCTTGCCTCTCAAGCCCGTAACTCGCAGCATGTTCTAATTTAATAGCCCCATAAATCTGCAACATTTCAAGCTTGCAGCCGTTGCGGGTCTCATGTTGCAAATACAAGCTTCAAATTTATTGTGGCTGATGGACATCTTGTGAGTATAAGAAAATCATATCTGCTATCATATCTGCTATCCTGAAATGCTAAGGTTAAACTGTAAATTTTATAAGTGACTTTGCTTTTTTTTCTTCAAACACTAGTTGTATTGCTAATCAATTATTAAATAGACAAATGAAATCCAATCTGATCATGACAACAGTGGTCCTTTAAATTTGGTATTGCATTCCTTTACAATATTTTAGCTTTAATTTTCAGCATGTAACAGTGTTGCATAATAAAGAACTGTCCCAAACTCACCAGAAACAAAAACAAATTAACTTACCAGAAACAAGCAAACAAAAATATGTGCTTAATGCTTTCCGATTTATTTGTTAAACAAAATAGTACATAATATCATCAAGATTTTACTTCTCCTGGTACATAAACACCATAACTGTTATGATAGTTATCATGTCACAGGGAGAGAGAGATTTACGCACTTCCAAGACTGTAACATCAGTAAGCAGCTGTTCCATTATGTATATGGAATAGAGGTCAAACCCATTTAGCTCACGTGCTTGGAAAGTGCTCTGGATCACCCTGCCAAATGAGTCACTTTTGGGCAAACTCAACTTTGCTAAGAATACCAGAACTATTTTGTTTTCTGACCACAGAAAGAAACAGTTTTTTTTCACAGTATAGTGAATCGCTTGTTATAGTCTAGATGCCGCATGTGGTGTTCATAATGCAAAGCCAACACTGGCCACAGTTATATTCCAAGGAAACAACTTTTCTGCTATTAATGGTAATTTTTTTGTTTAAATAAACCTGCATCCAGTAATGTCAAAGCTGTAAGTAAAAGTGCAAAATACAGTTTTCCATTGTAAATATATAACTTGCTCCAAATATATATGGTGGGGGGAAAAGTATTAGATCCCCTGCTAATTTGTTATGTTTGTCCACTGACAAAGAAATGGTCAGTTTATAATTTTAATGGTAGGTGTATTTTAACAGTGAGAGACAGAATAACAAAAAAAGAAAAAGAAAAGAAAAACGCATGTCGAAAAAGTTATAAATTGATTTGCGGGTCAATGAGGGAAATAAGTATTTGACCTTCAACTTAGTACTTAGTGGCAAAACCCCTGTTGGCAACCACAGAGGTCAGACGTTTCTTGTAGTTGGCCATCAGGTTTGTACACATCTCAGGAGGGATTTTGTCCCACTCCTCTTTGTAGATCCTCTCCAAGTCATTAATTATGTTTGGCAACTCAAACCTTCAGCTCCCTCCACAGATTTTCTATGGTATTAGGTCTGGAGACTGGCTAGGCCACTCCAAGACCTTAATGTGCTTCTTCTTGAGCCACTTCTTTGTTGGCTTGGCTGTGTGTTTTGGGTCACTGTCATCCTGGAATACCCATCCACGACCCATTTTCAATGCCCTGGCTAAGAGAAGGAGGTTCTCACCCAAGATTTGTCGGTACATGGCCCCGTCCATTGTCCCTTTAATGCGGTGCAGTTGTCCTGTCCCCTTAGCAGAAAACACCCCCAAAGCATAATGTTTCCATCTCCATGTTTGACGTTGGTGATGGTGTTCTTGGAGTTATAGGCAGCATTCCTCCTCCTCCAAACACGGCGAGTTGAGTTGATGCAAAAGAGCTTGATTTTGGCCTCATCTGACCACAACACTTTCACCCAGTTCTCCTCTGAATCTTTCAGATGGTTATTGGCATTCTTCAGACGGGCCTGTACATGTGCTTTCTTGAGCAGGGGGCTTGTGGGCGCTGCAGGATTTCAGTCTTTCACAACGTAGTGTGTTAGCAATTGTTTTTTTAATGACTATGGTCCCAGCTGTCTTGAGATTATTAACAAGATCCTCCCATGTATTTCTTGGCTGGTTCCTCACCATTCTCATGATCATTGAAACTCCACAAGGTGAGATCTTGCATGGAGCCTCAGACCGTGGGAGACTGACAGTTATTTTGTGTTTCTTCCATTTGCAAATAATCGCACCAACTGTTGTCACCTTCTCACCAGCTGCTTGGCGATGGTCTTGTAGCCCATTGCAGCCTTGTGTAGGTCTATAATTTTGTCCCTGACATCCTTGCTCAACTCTTTGGTCCTGGCCATGGTGGAGAGTTTGGAATCTGATTGTGGACAGGTGTCTTTTATACAGGTAACAAGCTGAGATTAGGAGCACTCCCTTTAAGAGAGTGCTCCTAATCTCAGCTTTGTTACCTGTATAAAAGACACCCAGGAGACAGAAATCTTGCTGATTGATAGGGGATCAAATACCTATTTCCCTCACTGACCTGCAAATCAATTTATAACTTTTTTGACATGCATTTTTCTTTGTTTTTTGTTTTTTTTTGTTATTCTGTCTCTCACTGTTAAAATACACCTACCATTAAAATTATAGACTGATCATTTCTTTGTCAGTGGACAAACGTTCAAAATCAGCAGGGGATCAAATACTTTTTCCCCCCACTGTAACTATCCTGGTTACTGCTGGATGACTACTGAACCAGAATAAATAGAGAAGAATGAATGTGGTTGTATTCAGGAACATGGAGCAGACTACTGATAACTTCTTAATACAATTTAGACAAAGTCGCAATTTCTATTAGGATTCAAGAACCTATGGCTCTAGAGTCAAGTGTGGCTAAATATATGGCATCACATGTTCACGTTTTAGGTACAAACGGGAAGTCTTGATAGCCTGCAATACATCAGACCACAATGAGACTGGAAGAAACATGGGTTATATCATAAACACACAAAAAACAACACAGTAAGGATACAGCTGTGAATATGAATAAGAATCAATTTACTTCATTTCGTCATTAGTACCTGCAATTCCTTGAGATTTGTATGCCATGTGTATCCTCAACATTGTTAACTATATGTTTTCAGTTATGTATGTAGTTGTATTCACTGGCTCTTTCTGAAGATACTGTTGAGAATATCATGTGGTAAAGAAGCCACTTATCTTTTGATGTATGAGTGTGGATGAGTCTCTGTAAATTCTTCAGTACTTTGTCTGTGGTAAGATTTACACTGCCATCTGTGACATTCATACTCCGTAGGATAGCCCTGTTTGAGATACTCATCCTATTCATACATGCCTTGAAATCTCTCGCTGAATGCATCTGGAATGCATTTAGTTACATAGATGCCACAATTAGATCTGAATTGAAGCATCACAAACTTGTCATATGCTGTATTGAAGATCCCCAAGGCTACTGTACCACTGAAGGAGTATAGTTACACAGTTACCGTATTGGTCCGAATATAAGCCGCACCTTTTTTCTGATTTTTGACTTTGCAAGTTACGGGTGCGGCTTATATTCGCAACCGTAAAAAAATCACTGCTGATTTGCGAGCTTGCGAGTTACGTGTGCGGCTTCTATTCGCAAAGGTAAAATTACTGCCGATTTTGCACGATTGCGAGTTAAGGGTGACGATTTGTGTGCTTGAGACTGCGGTATTGTAGCAATTGAATAGCGATTTACGGTTTTAGTGATTCTAACATCCTGTAAGGCCTGTACAGTGCTAAATAGAAAGCCTGTTTCTTGCAATGGCTGATCACTTGGAGAGTCTTTTTCTTTCCGATTTTAAGGGTGCAGCTTATATTTCAGTACTATCTTTTTTCATTTTTTTTTCCCTTGAATTTTATGGGTGCGGCTTATATTCGGACCAATACGTTACATAGTATTTGAGGTTGAATAAAAACTGTTAGTCCATCAAGTTCAACCTTTTTAGATCTCTTCTGATCCTTTTAATATGTGGACTATTTGTTAATAATTGTTAATTGATCCAGAGGAAGGCAAACAGAAAAAAAAAACATTGAAACTTTGCCAATTGTCTCATAAGAGGGAAAAAAAGCAAAATTCCTTCCTGACCCCAGAGACTGGCGATCAAATTTCTCCCTGGATCAATATTCCTTCGCTAGTTATCTAGGATAACTTTGAATGCTCTCTTTATTTAAAAATATATCTTACCCCTTTTTAAAGTTAGATATTAAATTTGCTGTCACCACCTTCTTTGGTAGAGAATTCCACAGTTTAACCACCCTAACTGTGAAGAACCATTTTCTTTCTTTAAGGTAAAATCTTTTTTCCTCTAACCTCCAATTGTCAGTTGAAAATTTCACTTGACAAAGCCTTATATTGACCCTGGATGTATTTAAATAAATAATCATATACCCTTGAAGACACCTTTATTCTAGGGAAAATAAGTTTAATTTGGTTAGCCTTTCTTCATAACTTAGCCCCTCCATTCCCCTTATTAGTTTTGTTGCCCTTCTCTGTACTTTTTCTAGCTCTAAAATGTCCTTTTTATTAAGTGGTGCCTGGAATTGTACTCCATATTCCAAATGAGGGCGTACTAGGGATTTGTACAGTGACATAATTATATTTGCTTCCCTTGCTTCATAATACATGCTAATATTTTAGTTGTCTTTGCAGCTGCTGCTTGGCATTGAGCACTGTTACCTAGGTGGTTGTCCACAAGTACTACCAAATCCCTTTCAATATCAGATACCCCTAGATTTGCTCCATTAAGATTATAAATTGCATGGCTATTTTTTATATCCCATATGCATAACCTTACATTTATTTGTATTAAATCGCATTTGCCATTTAGCCGCCCATTTCTCTAATTTATTCAAATCCCTTTGTAGGGAAAGTACATCATTATCGGATTTGATCTTTGGCACCAATGTTCTCTAAAATCAGTGATGTTTTTCTATCTAGTCTAGAAGCTTGAGAGATTATATCATTGATTATATCTCATCTCACAGATAAAGTAATCACTATTTGGCCTTGCATTGTTGGCATTAAAGGGCCACTGTAATTTAATTCTCTAACAGCTAATTAGGCACTGATGTTTAATCAAGTTCGTATATTAAAAAAAAAAATATTAAATATTAAATTTACAGTTCAAGATCAAACACAACTATTGCTGGTCCCGACCCACTATAATGTCAAATATTGGCTGGAGACTTGCTGTATTGGTTTCCCTTTCCCATTATCTAATGGTGTGTTGTTAAAGTGCTTTAGAAGTGACTCCCCCAAACCCTTCTTTATTCTGGTGATGGCCATATTAAGGTAGAGACAGCACAGCTGGTGGTTGATCCTAGTTTTTGAAAGTGAACTTAATATTGAGCCTTGTTATGATAACTAATTAAATGTGTTTTTTATTAATTATCATAGTATAATTGAAATAAATAATCCGCTCTTCTAATAGGAAATACCTCCCTATTGTGAAGTATGTAACAAACTAACAATAGAAACGGTGTACCATGCCAGGAGCATAAAAACATTTGTTACAGAAAATCTTAATATACAGTAAACTGTTCATTTTCTCTGATGCTAGCACTTTCTACTAGCTAGGAGCTTGAGGTCGTGTGTTTATATTATGTGGCAGTGGAGTGATACTGGAGAGGTGGTAGAGTGTAAGGGGCGTTGTTTGGAATCATTAGATCTTTTTGATACCTACCCTCTTTCTTCACACATCCTTTGAAGCTTGCAACTGTAGCTGCAAGCTCTGTAGGAAATCTATACTCCCCACTAAAACACTCAGCATTAACCCAAGTATCATGGATGCTTCCATGGCCTAGCAAAGATATCAAAATGTATTTGTTTGTCCTTTTCAAACTAGATTTATGATATTTTTTGTGCCAGACACTAATTTTCAAACATTTATTTTTTCCATCATACAGTGCACCACCAAAGTCAATTTATAAATATAATAAAATAAGCAATTGATCTTTATTAAAATAATAGACACTTTATTCTTCATACTTGTGCTGGTGTTTACTGATACACATGGCTTGTGTGCAAAGTTTTATTTTGTATGTGTTAAAATGAAAAAAATAGATTACATTTTTAATAAACACAAGTATATGGTTACATAAAGTGCTGTGTATAGCTATTTTTCTAAATATCTTTATGTCCATCTGCTCTGTTAATCTCTATTGATAAACTCTCTATGCATGTGCAGAATTTGTTTTCATGCTTACAAAAAAGCAGGCAAAATAAGTTAGAGGTGACTACCTCTGCAATTTTCAATAAGGGCCATTAAAAGTGTGTAATATGTCAGCCTAATATTAAGTACTCATTCTCATACTCGCCAGAGACACTGTGTAAATATATTTTTTTAAATGCAAAACAATGTATTAAAAAAAAAAACACTTTTAAGATAGTCTAAAGTCAAAAGAATAGAACAGGACCCAGTGGTGGTTAGCTTATAGTTATATAAAAAAGAGATAAACAGATCTGTTTGTACCCAAGATTTACCAGTCAACCATTCTGCACCATCTTCTAAGAGATATAGAGGACATAAGAACTACAGTTAACATTCCATATGGCCAGGCAATGCAAGTGAGTTTTCTTAATTAATTACTTTGCAAAATAGAGAATTCTTGGTGCAGATAATTACTGGTTTGCCACTTTTTATAATGCCCACATTTGCTATCACGTTTATAAAGTAGTAGTATTCTTTCCAAAAATTGTAATATACTTAAAAAATATGTAACGTCATATTCAGTCTGCTTTTGGAACAAGGTGAGGACTTCCTCCTGAACTTTTCATAGCGATATCAGGTTCAGCCTAGCATTCCATAACTCAACTGGTGCAATGCACGGACATGTTAGTTACATTTTACTAGAAGGAAGTATTGACATTTAAAACTGATTTTGGAACAAAGAATGTAATATTAGCAGCATTTATAAAGAAATGCTTTATAGAACTGCTCATGATTGCACTTTTGTGGCTTTAGTGTTACATTAATGTATTTTAGCAGCTGTAATGATAATCTTTTGAAATATTTTTTTTTCTGTTATTGCAAAATATTGGAATACTAGAAATTATATGTTGTGTCCTTATTACAAAACAGTGCTTTATCATCTATTTTAAAAGCTTGCATCCTTCGCAATGACTGTGCTTGGATAAAATCATTGTTTATTTCCAGAGTCTGGCTGTGCGCCCACAACTCCTCGCAGTAACCCCTATTAATTACAGCAGTTATTGCTCAAGCAGTGTATGTATATAGGGCAGTCATCCTGTACTGGTGTTCAATCATTTGGAAGACTGCATTTAATGTTCTGCTTGAGTAAGTGCAACTAAGTAGCTGGTGGAATAATCTCATATTTAGTCTAGTCTAGAAGCTATACAACAATGATGATCAGTAGAATTTCATTTCATAATATTTCAACTAGGAAATAGAGCTTTATTTAAAGTTCCCCAGGAAAGTTGATCCTTCGTCAGATTCGCTGCCTGATCCATCCTCTTCTGAATCGCTGGAGCATTTATACTCCACTTTGGGTGGCTTCCCAGGGATCCAGACCACGTGGAAGCTGCAGGTCACCATTCTCTGGAAAATAGATAAATAAATAAATAGGTATTTTTGGGCTTAGTTCATTAACATGTATTCAGTTATGGGTTAAATAAACCGTGGAATTACCTGTGTTGGGACTTCATGAAGAAGGACATCATAGTCAAAGCTGATTAAATCATCCTTTCTAAACTGTAAATAAAATGGAAGAGGTTCATTTGATTACTTCAGGAGAAAAATAAAAAAGGACAGACATTTTCGATGACAGCATGTTTAAAGATAATCTGGTAGTACAAAACCTTATTTTAAAAACAACATTTAGTTGACTAATTTCATACATCACTTAATGGCTATTCAAGCATACCTTTCCAAAGACTGTTCTGATTGGTTAACTGTCTGCTCGTTACTTGTAACGAGGGAAGTAATGGAAGTATTAGTGTTTTCAAACGGATTGGGCGGAGGCTAAAAAAAAGTTGACTGATCGCTTAATTGGCGTATTACGGCCTTGTGCCACCAATATGGAGATGTAAAGACTGTAGGTGGTAAGGTGCATTTATAAAAAAATGCTTAAGGTGGTTTAAATAGCCTTACCTCAAAGCACAGACATATCTACTTTACATGCTGTAGTCTTATAAAAAAAAAAAAGGTAAGTCTCCGAAGAATATTTATGAAAGATTTGATAAAAAACTCTTTTTACTGTGCATTTAAGCAATTGCTATTTTGCAATGATACCTGAGGCTGTGCAATGTCTGGATATATCCACCCACTAAATGAAGTATTGTGGCAGAAGTAGACCTTCCAAGGGGAAGTGCCAAATTGAAAACCACTCTCTGAAACGCACATTAGTGGCAGGGCACAATGAAACCTGATCTGCTAGCCATGTACAAACATACTTTCTAGTCACCATCCACTCTCACACTGCAGTTGTGATAAGGCTATCTACATCGACCTATTCCATCCAGCCGCAATACTTAATTCAGGGGTGGAGAGATCTGAAACTTTTATACCCAGGGGGAAAGATTAAATACTAGTAATTCATTGTTTAAATGCACAATAAAAGTTGAATAAATGTGTGTTTCTGATCAAATCCTACCTTGTCTTTAGAGAGCCCTTCATAATACCACTAACATTATTTTTTAAAACCACACTGAATTACTTTGTAAGAAAAAGGTGATGATCTGTCAATTTTTTTTGTTTATTTAATAACAGATTAATAATCAAACCAATATTTAAAGAAATAAACATAATTAAAGCTTTTAAATTTTTCATTTGATCTTACCCTTGTCTCTAAAATACACAAAAATACTATGATAGTCTTAAAGTGCTCACTAGTACTTCTTTGGGGACATTACTCATCCTTCAGCTCCTGGATTACTTTTATGTTCATGTGGCCTGTGCCTAATGGATTTAACCCCAAAAATGGTTTATGGTGTTGAGTGTTATCCACAAAACAGACACAGCTCAGATTTGCAAACTGAAGCCACTTGTACACAATGCAAAATAAAGAGCTATGAGCATAGCGAGCACATGAGAAAGAACAATACATAAAATATAGACTTTGATGCCACTTTGTTTTTTTGTTTAGATATTTTATTCTAGATATCCATTCACCCAGTTCTAACTACAGCTTCTCTGCATCCTTGTAATTTAGAATTTCCTTACCATCTGTTTCAGGTTCTTGATTTGTGCCATATTATAGTGCCTGTTCTCGGTGCTCTTCTCCCACATAGCATAGCTGCTTCCCATGATTCCCAGGTACCACAAAGGCTCAAATTCAGGTTTAACATTTCCAAAGCTATCTGTGGGAGTAAAGAAGAGCGATAGGAGCAGTTTGATAACGCGCTGCACATCTTTCTACAGTGTGAACATGTCCAGGTAACAAATCTAAGAGACAGTCTTCAACTGCAACACAAACATAGAAATTATGCTAATCTATTATTAATATTTTGCAAGACCGATTAGAAATGCAAACCCCAGGTCTTAATCTTGGTATGTGTAAATCATTATCTATTTCTAAAACACCAACAAATTGTGTAGCACTAAGTTCAGGGGATCCAGCGGAATCATAAAACGAAGATAGCATAGATTGCTAAAAATAAAAGACCACTAAAAAGATGTAGCCTTTAGAACTTAAGTAGCAAACATGACTATGAAAAGGGGTTTATAATTAATAACAATAAAAAAAGTAGATCTTACAATGAAGATATCTGTTTTTCCCATCATTTTTAGAACTGAGCACCTCCCATTTTTTAGTGTGTAGAACCACTTTCCTGCAGCTGCCTGATTTCTGCACAGCGCACCATAATCGGGTAAATGACACTCCAATTGTTATGCACAGTGCAGCTTTGGAGAAGAGTAACGCTCTGTAGCACAATGCTGAGAGGTTTGTATTAAAAAAAAAAACTATTTTCAATGTTGGTTTTTCACAAGAGATTAACTTTTCTTTAATCACAACAAAGTAAAAAGTTCGATATACTGGTCGTCAAAACTCAAAAGTTATAAAAGCTGGACCTTTACACTGGCCTTGCAAATCATTTATTTTTCATACAAAAACAAAAGCTTTAGTTTGGCCATATTACATATACAGGCTATGCTCCATTTCCACTGCTCTCCTACTGAACCGTGTCTGTACTGTGTAGAAGAGCATATAAATCACGTAAACATGCATATGGTAGTATTATGTTGAACTGATCTTTTCTAGTGATAAAAATCATTCAGTTTCTTTAGAAGAGAAAAGCAAAAGATTAGAGACTGGGTCTGTGCTGGAAATCTGTGGCGCCCATATAGTGATAAATATACTCCTGGGTGAGCTGGCCAGACTGCTGGCTCACTGCTTGTAACCAAATGTGAATGACAAGAGCTCTCACCAGGAATGTTTCCTCCACTGATTGGTGTTGTCTGCTTCCTCATGGTCTTGTAGAAGTTGTAGTCATCTTCCCGAGCCTTCTTCATGCTCTTGTTGTTGGAACAGTTCACATTAACTGCTGGTCGAGGTTTGTCAGAATTTTGGAAGAAAACGGTTGCAGTGCACAGGCCTAGGTTTTCCTAAAAGATAAAAAACAATAACTAACTTGTGCTGAAATTGCAGTGCATATAAAAGGGTATGAAAGGGACTGTACTGGGGTATCAATGATGAAGGAAAAAAAAAATAAATAAATAAAAAGTGTGTCTGTCCCATACCATGCATTGTGTAATAGAAACATTAGGATACAAAAAAAAAAAAAAAGTAGGCTATGCCAGACATTCTTATTTAATGAAAAAAAACATATACTCTGCAACTTCAAATTTGCTGTTTCTCAAAACAGTTTAGCCTTAAAAGGAATTCAGCAATGGAATAACTCTTTGGGTAAAACTGTAGATACATTTATCCACACCACACACATAATTCACAACAAGGATCTGCAAAGTAAAACATGGTGGCCTGCATGACAGCTTACAGAGAAGCATATGGGATGTCCAGGCTGGTCTACTTCTTGCTAACAATGCAAATGTATCCTTTTGACGATTATCAATGTTTTCAGTATTGTACTTATGATGAGTATGACCAATTTATTTGTGCTAACTACTTTCCTCAGTGTTAAAAATTAGTGTGTTACCTGGCTCCATTGAATTTTTTTGTTGTTGTGTTTTTTTTTATAAAACACACACAAAAAAGCCATAAATATTAAAAATAAGTTCTATATAGATATCTTGGAGCAGCATTAATTGTGCACTTACATTGGTTTGGAAGTCCTTGGTTGTAAATTCAAGGTAATATTTGTTTCCAATTTCAGGAACCGACTGGGGGGAAAAAAAGAACATTTATTTAGTGCAACATGGAAGATACACAACATACAAGTGAAATAATTACATCCATGTTTCCTAATACTTTATTCTACAAAAACATTTTTTTTTTAGATACAAGGATAAATAAATGTATTAAAAGAAACCTCATACAAAAACAATCTTAGTTTAAATCATATTTCCTTAACCACGTGGGTGTTTCAGCTTTATTTTGAATCTGTGGTCAAACTCTTCTAGGCAAGATGACGTGATGACACCTTCTAGAGGTCCCCTCTCAGGATCCGGATTAGCTTGCATATAATTACAAAGGAGAACATTCCTGTAGCATATCAGTTTGGCCATGAAATACCAGGCATCACCCTCTGCACAGGCAAAGAGCACGTCTCCCCAGACATAAGTGAAGGGCAGCGGATCTTCCTTTTCACTGTGAGCAACAGGTCCATTTCTAGTAGACTAGAGGCCCAACCTTCAACAAAAGCAAATTCAGATGAATAGCATCCTGTCGGGTTTGCTTTACATATCATTTCTCCAATATTCCAGTGTGAAAGGTAAATAGGGAAAATATAGCCACACAGTTACCTCACTAAGAGAAATGTGTGTACATTTTGCACCCAGACTTTGGGGTGTCGTTATAGAATGGGAGTACGCACACGTAAAGATAAAGGGTAACAAATAAACAGAAAAAAATAATTACAAGTTAACCCTTTTATAGTTGTTTTAAAAAAAATAATAATAATCTACTTGGATAGCTTTTAGGGCAATTACAATTTTTGATTTAACCTGACAGTAAGCACATGACTTTGCAATATGTTATACTGAGTTTATAGGAATATTTCTTCAGATCCTCAAAAGATAAAAAAATTACAACCTCTCTCTATATGGTGATATTAATTGTAACGGAGCAGGAACCCGCAGTCCAAAATCTCCGCTGGTATACGATAAAATACCCACGAGGCACTACAGTTTCACCATCCCCGACCTCCCATATTGGACGACACACAATTTGGGAGTCAAATGAATACTGACTTTATTTTGTTATTGCAGAAATATTTATACATCTCTTTGGCCACAGGCAATACACATGCCCATATTTGGCCACACACAATACACATAAAGAGAACAATAGGGGGGTCACACCTCCCTGGCAACTTTGATACAATCAGACATTGATTCAATTACACTTCTTTGTTCTTATCTGAGAATGAAAACACTTTGGAAAATGCAAGGATCCTTTAAAACTTTCATATCTCTTGAATCTCTGTAACAGGATTATCTATTAGCCTAGGTCTGCAAAAGTCTGGCTAATATTCTGAGCCAATATATTCTGTAGAACATAAAACAACATATCTACAGTACAGCAATGTGATCATATTTTAACCAAGAATTAAATAATCATAAAACAGGGTAAAACAGGGATGGGTTCCGCTACATTAATAATAAATTCTGCGTTTATGCTTTTTCCAATTTCAAAGACATAATCTTACAGAACCTGGATTCACACACTCTGCAGAAAGGAAGACAGTCAAAGGAATAGCTAGGTTATTTATTCCCCCCCCACACACGCTTGATTTCAAATGCTCAGTTTGAGGATATGCAGCAGTACTAATAAATAGCATAAATCCCACTTTCACAGAGAATACGTTTACTTAAAGTGAATGACATACATACTAGGAAACAGAAATGTATGTGAGCTGCCTGATCCGCCCCTGGCACACATTGTAATTGCTACAAGTGGTAAGTCATTTAAAAAAACAAACCAAATATGTTTAAATTACACACTTTGTGCTGAAGCATCTATAAAGTATATGTTAGGATAGCTCTAGAGTAAGTGGCTTAATTTGCCCTGTGTAAGACGCTATATGCTGAGGCAGATTTTCTCTCTAACCAGATTAAAACAGAACAACGCATATTTTTCCATTTGTTTAGAGTAAGAGACTGCTTCTTTAAGAATAGTCCTTGGAATGCAGAACAAACACCCTGGCACTGGTGCAGCATGTTCCATCAACTCAATACAAGACAAGAATAAACTATTCCTAGGAGTTACACAACACTAACCCCAAGACAGGAAGTGTCTGATGATTTGAAACAGAGCCTGGTGCTGGAATAGATGGTGCAGAGCATACATTGAACAGAAAGAACAGACTGTGGCATAACCAGTCCTTACTAACCTGATATGAGGAGTGATCATATGGTGCGGGGACTATTTACTGGAGCAGGAGAAATAATGGACAATTACTGTTATGGAGCTTGTACAGGAGAGTCTATAAGAGGAGTACATTCTCCACTATGTAACTGTGCAATATGTCAGTATTTAATAGTCTACCTATAATGATACAGAAATTGGTAACATCTCAATTCACCAGTGAAATCCTCTCATCGTACATAGGCTGTAAAGAATAACCTAGTCCTATTGGTGGTTTGTGAAGTGCCTCGGACAAATGTATACTTTATCAATTGAGACATAGACACTTATCTTTTTTTTTTTGCAATCACTCATTTTTGCTTTGTGTGTTAGCCTAATGCCTATTTACTTGTAGTGTATATATATATATATATATATATATATATATATATATATATATATATATAAAATATATAATATATATATTTTTTTATTTTCTTTTACACACAAATATACATATACACAAATAAAATGTAATAAATTGTGCTTACATGTGATGGATGCGTGGTTGGGGATGTTGTTCTTTGATGCACTGCTCTCCTTTCAAGTCTCCACAATGTGACGTGGGTACATCCACATCATATTTGTTTCCACAAGGCTCAGGGCCCCAAAGCATAGATCCCTCAGGCCAAGCCTCATCTACCTACGTTTGACTTATGGAGCCTCAGATTGCAGTAACAACAATGTGAGTGAGAGGATCACAACGCTGCATCATAAGACAAGTCATACAGGGGCCCCCTTTAAGCGAAGTGCCTCTTGGAAGCTGCCTAATGGAATACCTATACCTAACTGTACATATATCCATCCATCTGATGAAAAGTTACTAATCTCATGTGCTATATTGAGAAGCAGACTTTTAAAATGGCATTAAAGCTTATAAGTTTTACCTGTTAGGCTTTATGATCTACCTAAGTCTTTGCTTTTATCTGTGTGCTAGGTTGTAATCATAGTTAATGATTGCTAGTTTGAGGTCTACATGCATTGTTTTAAGCCTAAACGTGATTACTAGAAACAATGTCACCATGTTCAGGCCATGCTACTTGTTACTATCTATAATTTTAAGTTATAACATATTTGGGCTTGCATTCCACAACAAGCTCCATATTTGATTGTACTTTATTTGCTAAGCATTTCATGATATTCACACAGTTATGAAGTTACATGCAGCTAAAGTTACACAAAGTGAAAGCCTCTATGACATTATCATGGCTAAATACTACATTTTAACTGCCCACACATTAGAAATTTCTTACAACATAGTCTGAAATGGTTAAGAGAAGTGTGTGGTTGTGTTACAAGATTTATTTGTGCTTAAAGTAACTTTACTGTTGTAATCAAGCACTGTATTTAAAGATGTATTTTGTAACAAATTAGGTTAAAAAAACATTTTCTGACCAAAGAAAGAATATTTAGAGTTTGTGAAAACTGCTGAAACTTTCTTTTCATAATGCATGTCCATGTTATTGTCGAATCCCTTAAAAATGTAATCTGTACTAGATATAAATAGCTCTGAACTTTATATCCACTCAAGTGGAAAAGCAAACTGCAACTTTCTACAAATCATTTAAAGAACCACTGAAGTCCCAAGTTACAATACATTCTTTTGAATTTAAAAATGATACTGCGTTAATGTATTATTGAATATGCCGGATGAATCATTACAGTGATAAGCATTGCATGGTTTGAGCTGCTTAAGCCAATTGCCCTACAGAGAGGTACTTTGCAAATGGATTATATAAATATTAGTTCTATTGAAAGGACTGGCACTTGGCATGGCCACATTTCAATTGTTGCATTTAGGGTCACTTGTAAAAGTAGATGACAGCTTCCACCGTACATAAATTGCATGTAGTGAACAAAAGGATGAATTTATTTTTACTTTCTTACATGTTATGAAATGTAATTCTTCAGAAGACCATATTTAAAATATTGGACCTTCAATTAAAGCAGTCTATCGCCTCACTATTTTATTACATTAAACTGGGATATAAAATCTCTTCTTTTATAGGATTTTTTTGGATCGGAAGATAGAATCGAGTGGTTGATAAGCAAGTGGTATAATATTATATAGAACATGGATATTTGTATAATTTTGTGTTAAAAATATCTTATGAGCCTAAATAATATGTATGATGCTCCTATATATGTTGTGCATATGCAGTCCCCTAGATTCTGGGGCTCAAAGCAGATTGTGATGTCAACTCTTGCTGGCATCTTAAGATTAGTTGTCGGCTTTACATAGTAGCGATTTTGTAGATATTGTATATTAGAGCAAACATAGAATGCTTTGTACCATTAGATAAAGGGTGAAATAGCATGTGGAAAAATGCTCAATTCACAGTTATGATCCACAGAAGTCAGGGGATTTCCATGTGTTGCCTCTGCCTGAATGATTAAAGAGCGCTGAACTGAGTTGTTATAATGAATATCAATTAAAATCAGATGTAGAGCCTTTGAATCAGACAGTGGCTATTCAATGTGTAACTACTTGATTATATTCTACCAGCTAGTGTACCAGCTATACAAATAGCATTTAGTCTGTGAAACTAAAGGTCCCCGGTTTACAAGTTAACTTGCTACACTATTTGTACAGCTAATACTTTAAATTGCGGAAACACATACAAATAACTACATAGAAAATACAAATACGTTTGGTGTCTGTAACAGATATACATTAGATATATTAACATTTATACATGTTTCGTAGACATAGTATGATGTAGTGGTAAATGTGTTGATGTTTTTCCGTCTTTGTTTTTTTAATTGACCGATGCATTTAACACAATATATATATATATATATATATATATATATATATATATATATATATATATGTGTGTGTGTGTGTGTAAACAATCACCTAAACTAATAAATATAGGAAGGGTTTTAAACCAATAATAAAAAAAAAATGATGATATAAGAGACAACACATTTACAAACTATGCCTCAGAGACATGTATAAAAAAGTTATTATATTTAGAACACAAAGTGTATCAGTTACAGACTCCTCAATTTATACAGATTTATGTTGGAGGGTGTCAAGGGCTATACAAATAATAACTAATATACCAATATCTAAATCAATTCTTGATCAGTTTTAAAAACGTAAACAACCTTTCTACATGTAAAGCTAATGGTGCTGTGCACAAATGGTGACTTCAGTGGTCATTTAAGCTGTCATTAAAAACACAACTAAATCCAAGTACAGGACAGTGACTATTGTTTGTTATTAGGAAAATCTCTTTGAGATCTTCTTACCAAGGTTCAATCCAGGTTCACCTGTGTGTAAGACTGTAACATTACTGCTGAGCGCTTCCATCAGCTCTCCAAGATAATGCTCCAGACATTAATAAATGAAATAACAATGTGCTGGTCTGTGCTTTGCAAGACATAGCTTCCCCTAATGAATAGAGCGTACTGTATAAGGAGAGAGTGCAGTCCAGAAGAGGAACAAATACTGTGCTTCATGGACTTTGGACTATAAAATTAGAGATGATGGAGCAGTATTTATTTGTGCTGACTGGAGACAAGACTGCTGTGGTCAACAACATTACATCAGAATAGGAACCAGGTAACCTTAGTGAGCATGCAAGAGCACGAGACATTACTGAAAAAAAAAATGATGTAGGAATCAGGTTTTATTACATGCTCCAAACTTTATATATTGGTTATTTTCAATTTGTATAATCGCAGTAACAATTTACAAGAAAATTTCAAGAACAGCAAACTCTGGTCCAAAAAGCTTGCAATCCATGCCTCACCATCTTTTAATATACCACTGTGTAACTTTTTTGCTCAAATTTTTTGTTTTTTGCTCATAATCACATTCACATATATGCAATTGTTTACTACAGGTTTCTATTTTCTTTACTGGTCTGCTTCTAGCTCAGAATTGTGTGTCCTTATAAATTAGTAAGCTTTCCATTAGTCCTAATAAAAAGCACTGGTGGTTTTAGGTGACTCATTTCTATTGTCATTCAAATTGATCTCCTGCCTCAGAAAGTAGAACCTAAAATGACAGCTTTCTTAATAGTATCTAAAAATAATAAACTGAAGTCTGTATTGTTGTTTTAATAATCTAAAAATATTTTCCTATTTTAATGTACACTTCTTCAAAAGGGTATAAATTATATATATGATTGCAGTACTTAAATGCAGTAAATGATCCAGCATAGATCAATTCCCTGCATATATCATTCAACAGCTCGGCCACTTAATCTGCTTTAAAGGGATATTTAAACTTCCTGGATTATGAATGCATCCTATAAAGGAGAATCAGTAGTGAATGCAAACATTTTTCACATGAAAAAAAACAAAAAAACACCAAAATAAACATTATAAATTACCCTAAAGTCTGCTAAATCTCTTGAGTTTGCAAGTAGTGGATTTTGAGAGTTAACTTCCCTGAAAATCCCTGCTAAAATTAGCATAACATTCATAATTTGTTTTGCAGCTAATATATTGTTTCAATCAGTGATGGCACTTTGTGCAGCAAGGCATCATGAAATGTGTAGCCCCCTGCACAAGAATGCAAATAAGAGCTCAGACATTGCTGTGGGCTCTGCATTGTGCTGCTGTTCGCTTGAAGCTTAGTATATGGTTAAAACCTGTACCCAAATGTAGTGTTTCTATTGGTAGGTACACTCTGCCTATGTAAGCAGCTCTGGGGGTGTGGAAAACTAATTTTGTGTTTAAATAAAATAAATCCGTACGTGTATAGAATGAGTCAATCTAATGTGTGTGTCTGATATAAGCAGCATGTGTTAGATTAGAGAGAGGGAAAAACAGGGAAACTAAGATATATATTTAAAAATCTTTACAGGTGTTAAGGGTTTGGTAAAGAATAGTTATATAGAGATAAATGATTAAAAAAAAAAACATTAAAAAAAGCTATATTAAACGATTAATTCGTATTGTCCAACCATGCCCCAGAATATGAACTCAAGATCTTATCACCCCATGAATTAAGTAGTTTGTCTGGAGCAGACCCACACTGGCGGCTATCTAAATTGACCTATCACAAATCGGGTATGATACTGGGTGGTGACTAGAATGTATGTACATGGCTAGCAACTCAGGTTTCACTGTTACTAATGTGAGTTTCCGACAGTGTTTTTCAAATTGCCACTTGCCTCTGTGTGGGTCACTCTATCCACAAAAATCATTCAGGGATGTTGAGATCCAGAACTTTAAACATTCAATAAACGTTTAATAATATATATATATTTTTTTATTATTATCCTTACCCAACTATTCTTTAGAGATCCATTTTATAAGACCTTTAACATAAATAATGTGTGAAAAATAAAGGATTTTGAATTACTTAAGACCTTGTTGAATTTTGGGTCCACGTACACTAGTGGCGTGACCAGGGCCCCTATTCAATTGAGCAATTGTTAGTTACCGGAGCCCGTAAACTAATTTGCTATTCAATTGGCATTTTTTAGTTACCAGCAAATGATCTGCAGGTTACAGGCAGAAAATCCCTGCGATTGTTTAAAATCGTAACTCCGATCCAGCTAAGCTTTTCATCTTTCAAGCCCGTAAATGTTTTAATCGCAAATCACTATTCACTTGCTACAATTCCTCAAGCCCGCAAATATTTTCACACTCGGAAATGGCAAATGTAGAAGAAAATCCTATCGAGTACCAGATAGGACTCGCAAGGGGGTTAAACACCCGTCCGTAGCACTGTAAATGCAAATAAAAAAAAATCTATACTGCACTTTAAAAGACGGGGAAAGTTATGAAAGACATTAGAATTAATTGCACAACAGTATCTAGCTAGCAAATCTGCTATCAAAAATATTTTCTTTTTACTTCTTATTTTCGTGTTATATTGATCTCAGGAATCAAGGAGTTAATACATATCAGGCCACCACATGAACATTTCAATTAATTAATTTGTATTATTTTGTTCTTTGCCGAATTGTGAGTATGATCTCATATGGGACTTCTAAATGCTAATTGATTGACATTTTACTACCATCTTTTACTGATGTCATAATGATGGTCTCATTTACTATTGGCTGTTTCGAAATCGGTAGTTATGGCCTTGCCTAATTGATCATGGTCATGTTCTGAAATGCTACTTACGATTGCATGGTTTACGGTATCGGCCCGTAAACTGCGGGCTTCTTCAATTTAATCGCTCTGTAATTGTAGCAAATTTCAAGCCAACAGACATACGTCCTGTATAACGTAATCTGCGGGCTTGCAATTGAATAAGGCTCCCGGTGTACTAAAACCAACCTCTCCATTACCATGTTAGCATATATTATATGCCCTAATAGGAGACATTTTCAAGACTTCTCATACACATCACCGTTCAATAAATATTGCCTGGCAGTTGTGGGAGATGACGATATCATCAGTTTGGGACTGGTAGCAGCTCAACAGACAGGGTCTGCAAAATACACACTGAACAGTTTGTAGTAGCCTCTAAAGCATATACGAAGATGAAATAGATTATTTACTGATTTATTTATCAGATTTGCTATTTGAGTTGCCCTTATCTATACTACAAACAGAGCAGATGTTGCCATATACATAGTAAGTCGAGCAATGGTCACGTTAGATCCTTCTATTTGTTCTAAAAGTATATTCAGTTGTAATGTACCTTGTATAACATAACTTATGTTAAACCTTTCTATGAGCTATATTAAATTAACAACACTGGTAAATGTATCTACAGAAGGAGATGCTGTGTCAAAGTGGCATGGTCACAAGAGAAGCAGTAAGGGAAGGAGTTAAAACCTCACATCATCTCTCTACACAGAGAACTGCTAAGCATCCAATTCATTAAATCCAAGCTATGGTCAGATCTCTGTATCAGAGATAATCCTGGGTTGAAAACCAAATATGGCTCACTCCTACTTTATCCCTTGACCTTTCATCTCCCGCCTACGTTCCTCTGGAGCTCTGCTGCCTGGTACTTAATTGCTTTTTACGTGTAGAAATGCAGTGTCCGCTTTCCTCCTGAATGACTGGCTAACAATGCCAGGCTGTGAAAAGGCTTACAATAAGGCACAAAGCCTGTCAGGCTCTCAATTCATTGCTATGTTTAATGGGTTCACTCGTTGAGAAAGATATTGTTTCACTTTTGCTTCAGAATTAGGCATGTTATTTTAAAAGCTGGGTTTGTAATAGAAGCCAGATGAATGGGAAGTGTATATATTTGTATACTGAACTTTACCATAGAAATACTATTACATTTTGGTGTTTCCTGCATCCTCTGTATCCTATAATTTCGGAAAAAGTGTCTCCTTCCCCCCATCATCTGCCCCCTCCTCTGGACCCTGCAAGCAGCGGCACACTCACCTCCTCTGCGGCTCCCGTCCTCTGCCCGGAACGACTGTCTGGATCAGTCCGTGATGCGAGGCTTGATCCAGAAAGTTGTTCCGGCCGGAGGATGGGAGCCGCAGAGAAGACGGAGTGCAGCGCTGCTGCGAGGCGCACATACAGGTACGTGCTTCAGCTACTGGCAGGGTAGCATCCAGGTACTGGGGTGGGTGATGCTAGCCCTGGGTATCTTTATACTGACCCTGGATGTATTTATATAGGGTAATCATATCCCCTCTAAGACGCCTTTTTTCTAGAGAAAATAAGTTTAATTTGGTTAGTCTTTCTTCATAACTTAGCCCCTCCATTCCCCTTATTAGTTTTATAGCCCTTCTCTGTACTTTTTCCAGCTCTAAAATGTCCTTTTTATGAAGTGGTGCCCAAAATTGTACTCCATATTCCAAATGAGGGCGTACTAGGGATTTGTATAGTGGCAGAATTATATTTGCTTCCCTTGCTTCTATACCCTTAATACATGCTAATATTTTATTTGCCTTTGCAGCTGCTGCTTGGCCTTGAGCACTGTTACGTAGGTGGTTATCCACAAGGCGGTTGTCCCAAATCCTTGTTGGTTTCCAGCCATGATAATGTGGAGAAGGTTATGGCTAAATTATTAGGCATAAGATTGTATCAACACATTACTTTTCACTGAATGGAGTCCTGGAAGGCGAAGCAACAAAACTCTGATTTTTAACATGTTTTTCAAGACTCAGGTTGGTTCGTAGCTAATCAGTTTCTTCTTAATGCCCTTTAGACCAATCTATTAGCCACAGCCTCGTCCCCATTAGTAACCATACAAGGGCGGAGAGCAATATTTTACCTGTATGATATTGGTTTTATAAATCTGTAGATATGATTTTTTTTAATGTTTAATTCATATTAACAACAGCTAGCTCCTCTTGTTAGGGCATTCCAGTTCAACAATGCCGGACTACACAGCTCTGATTAAGCTATCTATGAGTTGAGACATAATCCATCCTGCAACTGCAAGCCAATTAATCGTATGGTTTAAACAGAAAAATGTCACTGATTTTTGAGGGCAGTGGCGAAGATTAACCTCTTCTTACTGCCAAGTGTACATAGCCCCTCGGTAATACTGTAGCTTGAATCAGTAACAAGAAGCACAGGGGGGGGTTTGATGTGGCATATGACAAGTCTGTGATGTTTCAATGCAGATCTAATTGTGGCAGCTATGTAACTAATGGCATTCCGGATCTGATAACGTCAGCGAGGGATTTCAAGTCATGTATGGAGCTGCATAACTATCTCTGACACATGGCTGGCCTACTGAGGCATGAATGTTACATGCTGGAGTGTAACCCCTGCACAGGAGACAGGGCCAACACAACTGGAGCTCGTAAACAAATTCATAGTAGACTGGAATACATTTTAGTGGAATTAGAGCCTTGCAAAGACATCCTCCAGATTTCACCACTAGGCTCTGAATTTAAGGTAATCTGAGGATTAAATAAAGAACAGAACAAAATGCCCTTGTTTTTCAGATTTTTTTTTTTTTTATGGAACAGGAAATATTATCATTACTGTAACACGTATTCAGTAAGTGGAGAACTGTTATGTTAGTGAGGTTACTCTCCAAAATCCAGGGAGTTGCTTTGAGTCCTTTTCACACCTCTGTAAAAGGCTGCATGGAATAATATAGGAATCAAAGAGGTTTTTCTCACTAATAATAAAGCAATCACATTCAAGTATATAGCCAATCGAAGCATAGATTTGATGGCAGATAATAATCGATTACATCTAAATCCTGCTTATGCTTCAGTTCATTTAATGTTTTTGTCTCTGCCATTTCCCCTGAAACACTGTGATACTTACCTATTTCTCTTTCTGTTAAGCACTCCTTGCATGCATTACCCCTATATTTTCTAACTCCAAGTCATCACTTATTGTCCATGCATTATCAGACTATTTCAAAGGCTAAACAGGAAAATAACCAGTCTTTTTAACAAACCATCAGTTAAGGGATTCTGCATAAAATGAATTAAAAGTGTAAATTAATACTGAGAACTAGGTAACACATTAAGTATAAATGGAATTGTAATTAATGTTGTATTGTAATTTAAACAAAAGCCTATTAATTTTCTGACACTACCTCTCTAGTTTAGATTTTCTCAGCTAACAGCACCAGATGAGGTTGCCAGGCTTGGGACCCCCCACAAACAGTCATTGATCCAAGTTCAAAACAGGGTGATTTTCATGGAAACTAATGATTCTGTGAATGCTGGGACAAGCTCCAGACAATCTCTAACAAAACACTGATTACAGAAATAGTCAGAGAAGACTGGATACAGCTACTTAGTGTTAGAATAAGGATTTTACATATCTGATGCTACATGTACAGAAGAGGCAGCAATGTGTTGAAGGTTTGGAAAAACTTCAAATGCTTGTAAAGTATGTAACAAATTAACATTCACAGCTATGAAAGCCATGAGCATAAAATATTTTTTTTCAAAAAAATCTTGGCCTGACTCTGCTTATGTAATGGTGTATTCCAATTTGGACCACCAGTTTGCCTGTAGACTGAGGGGGGGAGGTCTATCCTACTAAAGCTTACTTGGTTCTGTTGCTATGTAAAGTGGAAACTATTTAACAGAACTGAATATAGATCTTATCGAAGTCTATCTTTTCCCCCAGGTTTCTAATTCTGATATAAACAAGGGCAAATGTCTGCTGCCATTAAAGCAAATTTGAAAACGCTAGTTAAAAATGTAAATGCTATTTCGGACCTTGTCTGTTACTTCAGCGCAAGCCACCACCAGAGCCAGAACTGCTCTACACCCCTCCCAGTGGTCGGTCACAGACTCTGTCCTCTTAAGATGGATTAGTACAGTTACCACCATAGATCTCAAGAATGATATAGAAGCAGAAAGAGTGCTATACAGACACGTGTGTGTGTGTGATCAGAATGGGGGACCGGGTGGGGTAGGAGATGAGAATGGGGGACCTGGTGGGGTAGGAGATCAGATTGGGGGACACGGTGGGTAGGGGATCAGAATGGGGGACACGGTGGGGTAGGAGATCAGAATGGGGGACCGGGTGGGGTAGGAGATCAGAGTGGGGGACCGGGTGGGGTAGGAGATCAGAATGGGGGACCGGGTGGGGTAGGAGATCAGAATGGGGGAACGGGTGGGGTAGGAGATCAGAATGGGGACCGGGTGAGGTAGGAGATCAGAATGGGGGACCGGGTGAGGTAGGAGATCAGAATGGGGACCGGGTGAGGTAGGAGATCAGAATGGGGGAACGGGTGGGGTAGGAGATCAGAATGGGGACCGGGTGAGGTAGGAGATCAGAATGGGGGAACGGGTGGGGTAGGAGATCAGAATGGGGACCGGGTGAGGTAGGAGATCAGAATGGGGAACCGGGTGGGGTAGGAGATCAGAATGTGGGACCTGGTTGGGTGGTAGGAGATCAGAATGGGGGACCTGGTTGGGTGGTAGGAGATCAGAATGGGGCACCTGGGGGGCCAGACAAGGGCCGCTGTTTCTTTTTAATTTGTCAATGCATTTTGCACATTAGCACATCAAGTCACGTGCTGGTACTTGAATTGGAAAATGAGATAATATGAACATTGCAATAATTATTTTGTATATGCCTCCTTCGCCCTTACTATCTCTGCTGTCAAATGTGTTGCTGTAGTCAGTGAAGGTTACTTGGAAGACATTACTTTATTATTGCTGCAAGGGCTGAAACTCAGGGTTAAGATAACAATCTGTCAGTGCACCTGCTGGTGCCATTATAATATATAGGGAAACTGCTGCCCATATCCATCAACAACCTGCCCCTGCAAATGAGCCTTTAATAATATGCCAAAGTTCAGACCAGTTTGCTGTTATACATGTGTCCAAATCAAGGAACTATAGCATATTAATAAATAACACCATCACCCAGTCAGTTTGGCAGCACAGCAATAAAAAAAATCTTATTTTAAAACTTAGCAACAACAACTCATTATTTTACCGCTTAAGTACCAAAGAAGAAGAAAAGCAAGGAGAGGCAGACAAAGCAATGCATGTGTGTCTATGCAAATCATTGCATATAGTGACAATTCACTGTAAACATAGGGATAGCTGCAAACTGATAGTAGGTAACTAAATGTTCATATTGGATTTTAATAAGCAATTCACTTGATTGTTGGTCCTTCTAATTATGTCACATAATGTATTGCAAATCAAGATTTGAAAAGGAGTAAAACATTTTTCCAAAAAAAGAACAAGAGAATGCTGGGGTGGTGCTGGCAGAATGGACTCACAATAATAAAGCCTTTTTTTGCAAGCAAAAAATAATCATTTAGCTCACCCAAGCCTCCCTGAGAATACATCTGAATGAGTAAGGAGTTTCATTAGATCAAATAATGCCTGTGCAACCCACATAAAAGTCAATTGATTGATTGTTATAGCAACGACCCCCTCCATTCAATGAGCTCTATAGCAACCTGCCACTGATGCAGTTATTTATTTTATGCTAATGAGCTCATTGTCTCATTATAGGAGCAGATAAAGCAGATGCACATAATTAATGTTGAGAAAGTCAAACACACACAAAGAAGCCATGGGAACAGCAGACCAGTTATAGATAGCACCCCACACATTTCTCACATATGAATTCACTGATCTGGGAAAGAGTCTATATCAGGGCTGGGTGATGACGTCATTGGGATGCCAGGGAATTATCACACATGTGAGACATGGCTCCTCACTGGATTGATCCAATGCACTGATAATGATGTAGATGTAATCTGATGCTTCCTTGCTTACTGAGCTCAGGGTCTGATACTGATAAATCACTTACCTTCACAGTGGCTTTTTTGACTTCTGCCAGAGTCTGCAGCTGGTGGGGGGACCCGGTGTAGTAGTTGAGGTAGTGCACTGCCACCCTGGCAGCCTCTCTGGCTCTTCTCTGGTTGGTGGGGATCTCCTGGGTGGCCCAGGATCCTGGGGATATTGAGAAGGGCAGTGCTTGTATGGTGAGGGGCAGGAGGGTGAGGAGGCACAGGAGTGGCTGCATGGTTAGCTCAGGAATGATATGCAATGCCTGGACCTGCTGAGCTCTTGCCTTCTGATGCTGCCTCTGCTGCCTCCCTAGTATTAATGCTGCGCTGCAGGGACCTCCCACTAGAAGGTGGATGTCATTACTGGGAAGTGCCTGTGATTGATGCTGGTGTACAGCGCAGCATCCCTCTCCTCCCACTGTTATCTCTGAGCCACAAGGTCATTATATCCACTTTACCACTTGCCTTTATTGTCTTGTGCAATTATGACGACAGAGTTTCTCGTTAATCAGATGCTATATCCCTGCCAGATCCTCCCCTCCTTGCCAGGAATCAAAAATATTAGTTTCCTTGTTCACCCCCAGCCTCCTCAGTAACCATCTGACTCAGGGCTTTGGGATGGGATCACTTTGTATCCATGACAGTACCTGACCTCCTTGTATCACCTTCCACCTCCTCTCCCAAATACCTTTGTGACTGATTCAGTGTTTACTACCCCACTTATGGGCTTCTTCCCATAAACCCCTCTTACTATCCCCATCTCCTCTATCTCTCTTCTCCCATATTCACTAAACTATCTCAGATGCTGCAATAGATCTCCTGTAATTTGTAACCCTCACCCCAAAAATGCCAGTTATCAGTAGTGTTCAATCACATATGCCCAATTCACACACAATTTCACCACCTTTGGTATATATAGCTGTTTGAGTAAATTACTTACTTGACCCATGAAATAAATATAAATGCTAAGGTTATATTCTCAAGATATGTAAAGGAGCCTTTCCGGTTGCCATACCTGTTTTCTGTAGAAATGGTTTAAGAAAATCTATTACAGACTACTTATACCTCACTGCAAGTGCTCTTCATGGTGTGAAAGAGCACACGATTGCATGTTCAAATTATCTATTTTTTAATTACACTAATAACAGCTAAAACAACTTAAATCTGTTTACATACCAACGTCTCTCTTGCCTATAGTAGTCTTTACAATTCCTTATCTTTGTGTGGCATGAGTAAAGATATACCAGAGTAAGGAGGTAATTGAGAGAGAATGTGTTGTATGGGTGCAAATGGACTGTTTGTTTTAGAACTAATTTTGTAATAAAAACTAGAGGATAAACAAAGCTTAATAGCTTCTGCTGTAAGCTGGTATCTATCCAGAGAAATTACAAACAAGTTATTGCATTATTGTGCTTTTGATGTTTGTGTCATTCAGTTGTGTCCGACTCTCTGTGACCTCATGGACCGCAACACACCATGCTGATCCACTTGGTATTCATGGCAGAGATATTGGAGTGGGTTGGCAGTTCCTTCTCCAGTGGGCCACAGCATACAACTCCTGGTATTCCTAGGTGGTCTCCAATCCAAGTACTGACCAGGCCCAACCCTGCTTGCATACAGGGTGGCGTGACCTGTGAGTTCCCTGACTGGAATCAAACCCAGGTTTCAGCGATGAAAGCACCAAATCCTAACCACTGGCCCACCAGCCTGTATTGTGCTATTACAGAGGGAACAAGCAAAATGGCAATCCATGGCAAGTTTCGTCAAACAATTCTCAAACAATCCTCTTTTTCCAGCAGTGGAGTAGTATCAAATTAACTTAGGTGATGATATGCTTAGTAGCCTGGCAGCTAGCCTGGCCAGTTTAGCCATATTGTGACATTCATCTTGTTTCCAGTGTTGATTGCTTGTTTTGAATTGGAGTATGAATGATCCCAATTGGGAGGATATTCAACAGGAGTTTGGCTTTGACAATGGTGGGCATTCACCTTCCCTATAACCTCATTTGGGGAACTGCTTTAATAAAGGAAGATGTTAGGGTATTGCTGGACTTTTTATCCATCCTCTGTGATTAACGGGGATCTCAAGCTGTATATGGACCCATTGGAGGCACATGGTTTCATAGCCTTTCTTGGGGGTGCTAGTGTGCCTATACATGGCAGACGGAGTAGGCGGCAGCTGTAGTTCACTCCTATCAACTTCACCCTAGTTGTATACTTGTTGAGACACCTGGTATTTGGCTGTCTGCTCTTGAATGTGTGGTGTAAGGATAAACATGTTCTTGGATCATTTAATGGCATAGCTGATGCCTTTTCTCATTTTCAGTGAGAGTGCTTTAGATTGCTGGCCTGGGAGCCGAGCAGAAGACGATACATTTCTGGACCATGTTTGGGAGCTTGGGTCAGATGGCCTTACTTATGTGGCACTCTCTGGCCCCATCCGCTTGACTTTCATGCAAGATGATATCAGACAAATGACACAAATTAGTCCGGATGGTTGGTTTGTCATGGTGCATTGAGCCTCCCCTTCATTAGTTGGGCATTAGGTAGCAGCCATGGCTATTTTCTTTAAATTCTCCAGTTTCAAGAAAGTTGTATTAGGCTCAACGAGAGGAGCAGCTCGGGAGTAACTAGGGTGCCCTGATACCATTTCGCTACTGGGCAAAGTTTTGGCCACAGACTTTGCTCTTCAAAACCGCCTTCTGCATGGTATTTTTTTGGCACCTTCTGCTTACGGGAGTTGGTTTCCTCTAACAACCAAGCAATGGGAGGCATTCAGTTCTTCACAGCAATCTTGTTAGAATATGTGCAGGTGTTCATCTTTGCCAGCCATTTCTTTATTCGTGAATCTAAATTGGCTCTTTCCCACTTCCAATTCTCCAAAATATGGGGGTTTGTTTACAGCATTTGGGGTCTAAAACATTGGAGTTTGGCACCCATTCATTCCACATTGGCGTAGTCTCTGAAATGACTCAGATGTGCTTCTCAAAAGACGTGCTTAGGATAATTGGAATTGTGCGTGAAACCTAATTCAGCTGCTTATTAAGGGATCTTGCTTTTTCTTTTTCAGACCATTAGAGACAGCTATGGGTCATTGCACTGGACCAGGTGTTTCACCTCAGTCACAGAATTTGGCCTACAGCTGGGTGTGCCACATGAGGTACAATGGTTTTGTTTACAGGGTTTATGTTGGTCCCAAGGGACTTTTTTATTGCTATATACTGGTGGTAACGATCTTGGATCTTGGCATCATACTGATCAGATGGATGGTCTGTGTAATGAAGAAGGACACCAGGGCACTGTTGCAGCTGATTCCGCAAATTTTTGCAAAAATGGTCAAGCATAGGGTTTGGAGGGATACAAATATTCCAGAGAAGTTTGATAGGGCCCAGCAAAAGGTTAATAAGCTCATGCACAGATTTTTTCGTAATCTGGTCTTTATTTCTTTGCAACATCATGAGCTTAAGTACGAGGCGTTTTTTTACAAATGTTTCTGTAATATTTAGTGCATGAGACCATTCTTCTATAGAATTTTTTTTTTCTCTTTCCCAGTTTATCATATTACTAGATTTATCGTTATCAGACAATTTATTGAGGATATTGTGTGTAATTTACAATCCTTCATAATTAATTGTTCAAAAGGGGTCAGATTTCTGATCTTATGCATATAAAGTCTAGAACTGTTCCAAACAGTTTTAAACTTATAATATTCCAACCAAGAATGCTTATTAATGTTATATTTGTTTATTAGTTGATCTAAGTTGGCTAAGGACCCTGCCACAAACAGATCTTTCACATATCTAATACAGTGGATATAAAAAGTCTACACACCCCTGTTAAAATGTCAGGTTTCTGTGCTGTAAAAAAATAGACAAAGATAAAGCATTTCAGAACTTTTTCCACCTTTAATGTGACCTATAAACTGTACAACTGAATTGAAAAACAAACTGAAATCTTTTAGGTAGAGGGAAGAAAAAATATAAAAATAAAATAATATGGTTGCATAAGTATGCACACCCTTAAACTAATACTTTGTTGAAGCACCTTTTGATTTTATTACAGCACTCAGTCTTTATGTGTATGAGTCCATCAGCATGGCACATTTTAACTTGGCAAGATTTGCCCACTCTTCTTTGCAAAAACACTCCAAATCTGTCAGATTGCGAGGGCATCTCCTGTGCACAGCTCTTTTCAGATCACCCCACAGATTTTCAATCGGATTCAGGTCTGGGCTCTGGCTGGGCCATTCCAAAACTTTAATCTTCTTCTGGTGAAGCCATTCCTTTGTTGATTTGGATGTATGCTTTGGGTCATTGTAATGTTGAAAGATGAAGTTCCTTTTCATGTTCAGCTTTCTAGCAGAAGCGTGAAGGTTTTGTGCCAATATTGACTGGTATTTAGAACTGTTCATAATTCTGTCTATCTTAACTAAGGCCCCAGTTCCAGCTGAAGAAAAACAGCCCCAAAGCATAATGCTGCCACCACCGTGCTTCACTGTGGGTATGGTGTTCTTTTTGTGATGTGCAGTGTTGTTTTTGCGCCAAACATATCTTTTGGAATTATGGACAAAAAGTTCAACCTTGGTTTCATCAGACCATAACACCTTTTCCCACATGCTTTTGGGAGACTTCAGATGTGTTTTTGCAAAATGTAGCCTGGCTTGGATGTTTTTCTTCGTAAGAAAAGCCTTTTGTCTTGCCACTCTACCCCATAGCCCAGACATATGAAGAATACGGGAGATTGTTGTCACATGTACCACACAGCCAGTACTTGCCAGATATTCCTGCAGCTCCTTTAATGTTGCTGTACGCCTCTTGGTAGCCTCCCAGACCAGTTTTCTTCTCGTCTTTTCATCAAATTTGGAGGGAGCTCCAGTTCTTGGTAATGTCACTGTTGTGCCATATTTTCTCCACTTGATGATGTCTTCACTGTGTTCCATGGTATATCTAATTCCTTGGAAATTCTTTTGTACCCTTTTCCTGACTGATACCTTTTAACAATGAGATCCCTCTGATGCTTTGGAAGCTCTCTGTGGACCATGGCTTTTGCTGTGGGATGCGACTAAGAAAATATCATGTAAGACCAGCTAGAGCAGCTGATCTTTATTTGGGGTTAATCAGAGGCACTTTAAATGATGGCAGGCGTATGCTGACTCCTATTTAACACCATTTGGAATGTGATTGCTTAATTCTGAACACAGCTACATCCCCAGTTATAAGAGGTTGTGCAGACTTATGCAACCACATTATTTTTCTTTTTTTTTCTTCTCTCCACCTAAAAGATTTCAGTTTGTTTTTCAATTGAGTTGTACAGTTTATAGGTCACATTAAAGGTGGAAAAAGTTCTGAAATTATTTATCTTTGTCTCATTTTTTTACAGCACAGAAACCTGACATTTTAACAGGGGTGTGTAGACTTTTTTATATCCACTGTACCTTTACTGGACCAATCCTTTAAGAACGGTAAATCTAAAATGGATCTCATCAGGTCCAGCGGAACTATATGGCTAGGTAAACAAGTTTGTTTCCATTTAATATTATTTTTGTGGCAAAATTGGCAACACTCCTTCTTAAAACTCTTTACATTTTCTGCAAGCTTGGGTTTTAGATCAGTGAAATTCTATAAAAAAACATATATATTGTCTTTACCCCTATAGTATACTTCTATGGTTCTCCAATTGGATAAATTATGAAGATCCAATAAATTCACAATATGAGACAACATAGTGGCCTCATAATATTTTTTCAAGTAAGGGTATGGAATTCTCCCTTGATTGAACTTTCTGACCATCAGCTTAAATTTAACTCTTGGCGGTTTCCCCTGCAGAATAAATTTATCCACTATTTTTTTTAGTTTATTAATTGGAAAATTAGGAATTGATAAAGGAATAGATCTTAGTAGATAATTAAATTTAGGAAGTAAAGTCATTTTTATTGCAGCAATTCTCCAGGAAAGTGACAGTCTACTTATATTCCACGATTTAATGGTCTTTACCAGATTCTTAGGTAAATTCTTATAGTTTATAGTAATCATTTGATGAATATTGCTATAGAAAGCAATACCTAAATGCTTAAGGTGATTCTCACCCCAATTTAATAGATATTTTTTTAGCTAGCTCTAATCTCTTGTTCTGTAAAAGATTTAAAGTTAAAACCTCTGTTTTAGATTAAGATTATAATAAAAAATTTGGCTATACTGGTCAATAATATTATGCAGATGTGTGAGGGAATTCAGAGGGTCTGTCAGAGATATAATGACATCATCTGCATAGAGTGTCACTTTGTGATTACAGTTCCCTATCTTTACTCCTTTTATATCGGAAGATTGCCGTCTCTTTTCTGCTAAAGGTTAAATCAATAAAGAAAATACAAACTGGGAGAGACAATATCCTTGTCTTGTTCCATTAGATATGGAGAAAAAAAGCAGATCTAAAACCTTTACCTGTTATTGCAACCGAAGGGGAAGAGTACAAAGTTTTTATTGCACTTGCTCCAAACTCCCCAAGACCACATTTCTCAAATACCAAGTCCATATAGTCCCAACTAATCCGATCAAACACCTTTTCTGCATCAGGGCCTAGTAAGACAGCTGGAATGGTATTTAAAAAAAAAATATGAGAAATCAAATCTAATAATCTTCTCTGTTGTCAGAGCCCTGTCTTCCTGATATGAATCCTGATTGATCAGGCAAAATTAACTTGTGGATTACGGTATTTAGTTGTGTGGCTAAAATCTTTGCGTAGATCTTAATGTTGACGTTTAACAAAGAGATAGGTCTATAATTCCTACAATTTATAGGGTCCTAATCCGGTTTTAATATATTAATAATATTAGCCTCTAGCATCTCAGAGGGAGCTCTGGCTTCTTTATTGATTTCATTAAAAGCCTTAGTTAATGGAGTTGCTAAAATCTCTTTGTATAATTTGTAATAATGGTTATAGTAGCCATTTGGAGAGGTATAAAGCTTCAAATTGTCTATAGCTGAACGAGTTTCTAAATTTGTATTTTTTTATTTAATATAAATAGCTCTATATCTGTGATCCTAGGTAAGTTTAAATCCTCCAAGAATTTTTTAATTTGTGACTTATCAGGTTTAACAAAATTTTGATTGTTTTTCAAATTATATAACTTTTGATAGTAGTCTCCGAACACTCGCGCTATATCATTAGGCTTAGAATAAATGATTCCTCCACATCTAACGGAATCCATTCTCTTATAATTCCCCTTAGCTTTCAACTTGTTTGCTAACATTCTACTTGCTTTATTTCTGAAATGTTATAATTTTTTGTTGCAGTGTATAAATGGAGGCATCATTTCTTTTTTGGTTAATTCTTTTAATTTGCTTTACAATATAATTATTTTGTTACCACAACCTGCCTTCATATCTCTTCTTAATTGCAATATCTAAAAGGCTCAGTTTAATATATAGCTCCCTCAACGGAAGACCTCTTTTTTCATTTTGTAACTTTGCAACTTTATCATAATTCCTCTCATGAACGCCTTATGGGCATGCCATATACGAATTTTAGAGGGTATTGTATTATTATTAGACTCGAAAAAACAAGAAATCTTTTTTTTTTTTTTTTTTTATCATGCTCTTCATCAAATATAGAGGGAGCCAATTTCCATTGTTTCCTAATACCAGAATTTTGTGAAGATTTCACCGTTAAAGAAATCATGGCATGATCTGAAAAGATGATAGGTTTTATTTCTGTTTCTATCTTATTGTTCAGTCCAGCTAGATCATTTTAAAAGTAATCAATTCTCGTGAAAAGTGAGTGCATGTGTGAAATAAGGGAAAAATCTCTAAGCCCAGGATGGAAAACCCTCCAGACATTGTGTAAATTACACTTTTTTAAATAATCATTTACATGTTTAATTGACCTTAGCATTTGAGAGTCCAACACTATGTTGTTCTTTGCTTTCCTGTCCAACTCGTGATCCAATATAATATTTACTTTTGACAAATATGGACTTACACAAAAAAAAAATACAATCCGGGGACTTAGAAAACAAAAAGAAAATACAAGGTCACAAAAATACGAAATTAACGGCCGAAGCGCGTACATCAAAAACCAATGAAAATGAACACAAAAATTACAAAAACATCACACACAGCATTGGGGGACAGCCAGGACATCTGGGGTGAGGTTGCATGCGAATTAAGGTCGATTTTAAGCAGTTTTGTCACTTGAAAATCGGCTAAGCGAGAAAAAAAATGGCGGCCGAAAAAAATGAAAACAAGGCTCCACGACCCAGAAGAGCAGAAAATACTGACAAGGACGTACGAGTTTTAATTACGACTTGTGGAAATAATAAAATAATAATACGAGGTTGCAAAACTACGAACTTAACGGACAAAATGCGTACATTCAAAAACAACAAAAACAATACAAAATACAAAGACAAAAACAAAAAAAAAACACACTGAACACAGAGAGACACCCATGACATCTGCCAGTGAGGTTGCACGCTAAGTCGAATTTAACGAGTTTAGGAAATTGAAAATTGCCTAAGTGAGAAAAAAAATGGCGCCCGACAAAGATTAAAACGAGGCTACACGACTCCGAAAAAGAGATACTTAGTTCTTCAGGCTATTCATTGTTGGATATATAAATAGGTAAAGTATATTAATTTATTAAGTAAATAAGTAATTAATAATTATATAAAAAATAGACACATATATATCTGTCTTTGTCATGAGAGCCGAAGGCACTCATAGGACCAAAACTACACAAGAGGAGCCGCTCGCTATGAGCAGCGTTGTTGAAATACTCCATTTATATGGAAGGTTATTATCCCTTAATATCTTCGTATGATGTTGTAATTGTTTCCTTTGTAACCCTACAGGTCTGGAAATTTTTTTAAACCCTCATATGGTAAACTGAAGGATTTAGCTATAAAAGCTGCCTTTAGTATGTTGTCTCTATTTGTCTGTGAGGCTACTTTAACAATTACGTCTCTTGGAGCATCATTAGTTAAGTGGCGAGGTAGGGGAATCCTAAAAACACTGTCAATTTCTATTTTCTCTTGGGAATCCGGGTTGAGTATCCAAGACAATAAATCAACTATGTAGCTAATTAGCTCTTTAGATGAGACTTTTTCTGAAATTCCCCTAATTCTGATGTAACTTCGTCTGGACAAATTTTTCAATATGGCATATTTTGTTTTTAACTCTTATTTCAATACTCATGCCATTATATTTTACCAGCAGACAATCATGTTCCTTAGATTGTTCTTCTTGTTTAAGTTCTATAGACTCAACCCGAGTGCATAAGAGATTAATCTGTTTGGTGTTGTTAGCTACTTCTAGTGATAATTCCCTCTTAATAGAGCCCTGGAATTACACTAACAAACTTTTCAACCATGAGACTGCCAATTTATCCTCCTCTCCTTGGGTTCCATAACAACTGCTCTCACTTAGTTGGTATTCCAATGGATCTAACTGCTCTGATGTAATATCCACATGTGAATTAGATGTAACATTTAATTGGGACGCCTCTTTTGCACCACTTTTTCCCAAAGGCGAAAATAAATGATTATTCTTTGTATTTGATTTCTTACTATCCTTTGCTCTGCTTTTAGTGTTTCAATTTCCTTGCTTATTCATTTTTGCAATCGAAGCAGGCGTAAATTTTATGAAACTTTATATACCAAGGGCCTCATTCAAATGCGATTTGGCCAATTGAATAGGGCTCTATATAAGCACATAGCATATTTTTTTACAGACATTTTTAGTTAGTGCACTTCTATACAAAAGCAAGGTCTTCACTAACTAAAAACCTCTGTAAAAAAATATGCTATGTGTTTATATAGAGCCTTTTTCAATTGGCCAAATCGTATTTGAATGAAGCCCTTGGTATACAAAGTTTCATAAAATTTACGCATGCTTCAATTGCAAAAATTTATAAGCAATAGTCCCGTCGATATACATTTTGTACGCTTCTGGACAGGCCTTTACTTTAGGTTGTCAGCCTTATATAGTGTCCAGAGCCTTTAGAAGCAAAACTTTTATCTAGATCTTCTCTTTTTAGATTATCTCTCCTTTGTGATATTCCAAGTAGGTACCAAAAAAGGCAAATATAAATTTAAATATCTGTAGAGATCTTAGAGCCTGAAACTTCATATGGCTTGCTTCCAAGTGCTTCCAAGTTGAGTGTAAACTCAATGGCTACTATAGCCTGGCATAATCACTGATTAAGGAACTTTCTCCGGAGCATTTCCAACGGCCATCTACTCTTGGCTAGCTTTGCATGCCAACCACTTCCTGGGTGTGTTAGACTCCTCCTCGAGCCCATGATGTTAGTTTTTATGAACAATGTGCAGTGGGCCATGGAATTTGTGAGGAGTGGTTGCACATGAAATATTCTGCAGTCACGCTGTAGTGGATTGTGAGGGTTGTGCCGATCCAGTAGTAAAAATTGGTTAGTCCCATCATTGGGTCATCATGGTATGGCTGTACTATCACAGGAGGCCCTGAATGCTGGTTCTGGGTGTAGGGCTGGTGTGACTGGTTCGTGTGAACAAATGGGTAGCTGCCCTTCAAAAATATGGACTTTTTCACCATTAAACAAATATTTTTTATTTTACAGATATTTTTTTTTATTGAGTCTTTGAGCTACCTCTTACCTGTTCTGTTAATATATATGTATTTATTTTTTATGAGTGATTTTTTAAACCTGTGACTTTAAATGTCAGCATGGACCTCATCCACCTCCTGTCTGGCACAAACTGTATCTGTTACTGCAGGATTTATTTATTTATAGAGTGTAGCTACATTGTGTGTACTTTTTTACACATGATGATGAGGCAGTCCCAGACCAATTTGTCGAAGGAGAATTTCAACACACATGCCCTCTAGACTGCTGCAATGCCATCTGGATGCATCTCAAAATCATAATCAATAGGAGGCAGCTTTAAGTTTAAGGTGAGGTTGGTGAGAGGACCCGTCCCAAGCCAATGGAGCTTCAGAGTGGATTGCCCTCCTATATTTAAAAAAATATATATATTATATAAGGGCATGCCTCACCACCAGCTCTCTCTCTCTGTCTTATCCCACTTCCCACAACAAGGCCCTAGGGATCCCAACTAGGTCTTTGAGTCCCAGGGAGGCCCCCAGCTAGGCTTTCAGGGCCCATCAAGATCCCCAAGGGATTACCACTAGGTCCACAATGCCAAGGAGATCCCGAGCTAGGCCCACAGAGCCGAGGGAAACTCCCAGGACTCCCATGGTATGTAACTCTTATCACATGGGAACCATAAGGACCTCCGTAGTATCACTAATTTAACCCCTATAAAATAGAATATCGCTTTTATACACTACTTTTTAGAGACTCATTTTTACAGATTCCGATTGGCTGAAATATGAGTCATACTCCGGCGAATCCAAATCGCATATTTTGAATAATCAGTGATTATCCCTGGAAGTCATTGAATGGATAGGTAATGTTTACCTCCATCCCCCCTCCCACAAGCTTAAGTCATTATTTGTAGTTTATTTTTTATTTTTTTGGTGCATTAGTGTTTGTGATTATGAGGGAACAATATGGACCACTTATGAACACCCATAGTATAGAAGTTACAAAGTTACATAGTTACATATAGTTACATAGTAATTAAGGATGAACAAATACTTTCAGTCCATCAAGTTTAACCTTTTAAGATCTCCTCTGATCTGCAATATGCAGATGAAATATTAATGAATTTCTTTAAGGTGGAATCTTTTTACTTCTCACCTCAAGGGATGTCCTCTCGTTAGTTGAAAACCTCCTGGCACAAAAAGCTCCCTTGACGAATCTTTATACTTACCCTGGATGTATTTATATAAGGTAATCATATCTCCTTTTCTAGGGAAAATACGTTTAATTTGGTTAGTCTTTCTTTATAACTTAGCCCCTCCATTCCCCTTATTAGTTTTGTTGCCCTCCTCTGTACCTTTTCCAGCTCTAAAATGTCCTTTTTATGAAGTGGTGCCCAAAATTGTACTCCATATTCCAAATGAGGGCATACTAGAGATTTGTATAGTGGCAGAATTATATTTGCTTCCTTTGCCTCTATACCAGTGATGGCGAACCTTTTTGCGCCCGAGTGCCCAAACCGCAATACATGCCAACTTTTTTTTCCTCTAAGTGCCAACACGGCAATTAAACCTGAATACTGAGTCTTAGACGAACAACGACAGGAACGCAGAACGTTGAAAATAAAACAAATGGCAGTTAGTGCGCGCCACGCAAATGGTGCTCAGAGGAGCAAAAGCCTCACATTATGTGGCAAACAGCATTGCCAGCCTTACAATTGTATTCCCGTCATTTTTGATAAAATTATAGACTGATCATTTCTTTGTCATGGACAAAAAAAATCCGAAGGGGATCAAATACTTCCCCCCCCCCCACACTGTATGTATATATATATACATTTTTAGAGAGAGGAAATTAATATTACATTAATAAGCCCATTCACATGTCTAAAAGGCAGGGCCATGCAAATGAGAATACAATGCACCTCACTCTTTCAATCCAAAAATAGCAATTTTATACATTGCTCCCTTAATGCATATGCCCGCTTCCCCTTGTCGCCCCCTTCTCCCTTGTCTCTCCCCTTCTCTCTTGACTACCACTCCCTCTTGTCTCCCCACATCATTGTCTCTCCCTCCACTCTTGTCTCTCACTTTCTCACTCCCCCTTGTCTCTTACACCCTTCTCTCTCTCTCATTCTCCCTTGTCTCTCCCCTGCCCCTTATGTCTCCCCTTCCCCCTTGTCTCTCACCCACCCTTGTATCTCCCCTTCCCCCTTGTCTCTTCCCCCATTTTTCCCTCTCCCCCCACCCACCTCTCTCGCCTCTTGTCTCTCCCCTCCCCCTTGATTCTCCCTCCAGCCCTGTCTCTTCCTTTCTCCCTTGTCTCCCCCCCCCCCTTGGATCATACACCCTTCTCTCTCCCCTCCCCTTGTCTCTCCCCTTCCTCCTTGTCTCCCACCACCCCTGTATCTCCCCTTCTCCCTTGTCTCTTCCCTCCATCTTTCTCTCTCTCCCACCTTATTTCTCCTCTCTTGTACCGCTCACAATTGTCTCTGTTTTCTCCCTTGCCTCTACCCCCCCTTGTCTCTTTCCTTCCCTGTGTCTCTCCCTCCTCCTTTCTTTCCATTCTCTACCTCTCCCTTTTGCCTCTCCCCTCTCTCTCACTCCTCCCTTCTCTCACTCTCCCTTCTCTACCTCTCCCTTTTGCATCTCCCTCTTCCTTTCTCTCTCCTCTCCCTTCCTCTCATGTGCCTCTACCTTCTCTCCCATCTCACTCTCTTACTTCTTCCTTTCCCTTCTGCCTCTCCCTATTTTCTTTCTCTCCATCCTCCCTTCTCTCTGCTCTCCTTTCTTCCTCCCTCCCTCCCTCCCTCCCTCTTTCTCTGCTTATCTCTCCCCCACCCTTGTATCTCCTTCACTCTTGTCTCTACCCCCACCCTTGTCTCTCCTTGTACTTCACTATTGTCTCTCCCACCATTCACTCTCTCTCCCCCTTGTCTCTCCCCTCCCCATTGTCTCCCCCCTTGTCTCTCCCCTTCCCCTTGTGTCTCCCATTACCCTTGTCTCTCCCCCTGGTCTCTCCCACCCTGCTCTCTGTACCCCCTTGTTTCACCCAACCTTGTCTCTCCCATTCTCCCTTGTCTTCCACACCCTTCTATCTCTCTCCCACACTTCTCTTTCCCATTCTCCACTGTCTTCCCCCTTCTCTCTACCCTTCTCCCTTGTCTCCCCCACCCTTCTCTTTCCCCTCTTGTCTCTCCACTTTCCCTTGTCTCCCCCTTCTCCATTGTCTCTCCCCTTCTCCCTTATCTGTCCAACTCCCCATTGGCTCCCTACACCATTGTCTCTCCCTCCACTCTTGTCTCTCCCCTTCTCCCTCCCCCTTGTCTCAACCCTCTTCTCTCTCCCCCTCTCCCTTGTCTCTCCCCTACTGCTTGTCTCTCCCCTGCCCCATAACTCTTACCTTCCCCCTGCGGATCTCAAGGAGAGTCTGTTCGCCTGCGCCGCGCGCGCGCGCGCACACGCTAGCACAGCCCTTCCTTTTTTAAGTGACGGGAGAGCGCTCAGGCGCCGTGCGCGCGCGATGAGCAGACCCAGCATGCTGCCGGCGACCTATGGCCGCGTGCCCACAGAAGGGGCACGGCGTGCCACCTGTGGCACGCGTGCCATAGGTTCGCCACCACTGCTCTATACCCTTCTTAATACATGTTAATATTGTATTTGCCTTTGCAGCTGCTGCTTGGCTTTGTGCACTGTTACCTAGGTGGTTGTCCACAAGCACTCCCAAATGCCTTTCAATATCTGATACACCTAGATTTGCTCCATTAAGATTATACATTGCATGGCTATTTTTCCTTGCCAGATGCATAACTTTACATTTATTTATAATTAATCTCATCTGCCATTTAGATGCCCATTCCTCAATTTTATGTAAATCCCTTTGGAGGGAAAGCACATCATTATCTGAATTAATTACCTTGCACAACTTCATGTCATCACCGACAATTGAGATACCACACTCCAATCCCACCTCTAAGTCATTAATAAATATGTTAAAAAGGAGAGGACCTAATACTAAACCCTGAGGAACCCCACTTACCACATTAGTCCAATCGGAGTATGTTACATTTACCACAACCATTTCCTTTCTGTCTTTTAGCCAGCCCTCCATCCATGAGCAGATATTTACTGCAATTCCTGTATCTCTTAGTTTGCACAATAGTCTCCCATGTGGCAAGTTAATTTAGTGATACCATGACTCATATCAAGGTAACTTATTTGACACTGTGGGTTGGATCAGACTGATATATGCATGGACGTTTTCTACTGTAATGGCACAAGAAAGCTAAAACTTGATTGATTGTTTGACATGCTGAGGATTGAGTATCATCCCCTACTGTATTCAGTTAAGAACTGTGCATGCTTAGTTTAATGTGTCATTACACCTGTCTGAACTGATCTTATAGAGAGTGCCATAAGAGCCTGCAATCTGATTTAGTTCAGGCAGTTTTATTTCCTTATTTACTGAATTAAATTTATAGTTATCTATGGATATCTTCTAATCAATGACATTTAAAATGATTGCATACAAATAAAAGGGGTACCATTTTTTTTTTAAATGAACAATATTCAAATTAAGGCAATTTATACCTGTGACATAGATAGGCTTCAGTAGTGTCACTGATCATTATATTTTAATGACTGTCCAGATTGAAACACATGGTTAAACATCGAATTTATAATATTTTCACAATCATCAGTTTAAAAGATGCATACGTATTTCCTTCTAAACCATAAGTTAAAGAACCTAATACTAATATAATGCCTATCAGGGTTTTTTAAATGATTAAATGAAATGAAGATAGAAAGAAAAATCCTTCATAAAAGACCACCTAATATCAAAAGACCGCCCACCCCCTCTATTTATTAAGAGTTCATGTGCAATTTATTTTCTGTAGTTAAGATAAAATAGAAGATTCATTCACCTGTTTTAAGAAAACTCACAGAGCGACAAACCCTCTATGGCACTATTCATTACTAATTTTCCAAATATGAGTTTCCAAAGTATTCATTATAAATCTTTATGATTAGTTAATATTTAAACATTCCTGCACTATTTATCATAAAAACATGTGTCTAAAATATGATCTTGTGAGCTTTGAATGTGTGCTACACTCACTGAATTGTATTTTGTAAATCTGTGAGTCATTGTGTTCTGGTTTGTGTGTACCAAGGACTGGATTTAACTGTGCTGTTGCCCTAGACCATATTTAAGAATAACTGTAGAATAGGAGAAATAATAGATAGTAGAAGAGATGTAGTGAGGGGTGTATTGAAGGACTACTGGTAAATCAATGATTTGTAAGAGATTTTTCAGCCCCTGAGTGGCATGAAAGCTGCTGATGGGCGACCCAACCAAGCAGCCAGGTGGGCACACATCCCGACAATGCAAACCTGCCCATGGCACACCCAAGGCAGGGGGCTCTCCAAATCAGGTGGGTGGAGCGCCTGCCAGAAATGGCCTGGGAAAAACACTGACAGTGGAAATAATATGGTGAAAAACTTGAGTCTTACTAAAAGTATAATTAGACAAGAATTTTTTTTTAATTAAAATAATCATTTTGATGTCTATGCCTGAGCCTGGAGGCATCGAAGATAAGTTCTCAGTTGTTTTTTAGCAATAGGGAAGCTAGCACTCCTCCTCACAGGGTGTTAAGTTATCTATCAATTCAGCTGTCGCGGCCCCCTTTGGTAGGGAACTCCACAGTTTAACCAGCCTTACTGTGAAGAACCATTTTCTTTTTAATGTGTAATCTTTTTACTTCTAACCTCAAAGGATGTCCTTTTGTCAGTTTAATATCTGTTGGCACAAAAAGTTTGCTTGACAAAGCTTTATATTGACCATGGATATATTTATATAAGGTAATCATATCCCCCCTTAGACACCTTTTTTCTAGAGAAAATACGTTTAATGTGGTTAGTCTTTCTTCATATCTTAGGCCCTCCATTCCCCTAAGTTTTGTTGCCTTCTATGTACCTTTTCTAAAATGTCTTTTTTATAAAGTGGTGCCCAAAATTCTACTACATATTTTAGATTTGTTCCATTAAGGTTATAAATTGCATGGCTATACTTTCCAGTCCTACTTCTAAGTCATTCATAAATATGTTAAAAAGGAGAGGACCAAATACTGAACCCTGAGGAACCCTACTTACCACATTAGTCCAATCTGAGTATATTCCATTTACAATAACCTTTAGCTTCCTGTCTTTTAGCCAGCTCTCAATCCATGAGCAGATATTTACTGCAGTTGTTTGGCAAAAAAGCCCCTTTTTTTGCCAACTTTAGATTCCATCTGTCACACTCAGGGGTACCCACGGGACTCTGGGGACTATGGACTACTAGGGACCCTGGGAGCAATGGGGTACAATTGCACCACTTCTCTCCTTTTTCCTAAAATCAAGGCCCCAATACTTAGGTACTTGGACAATTACCACCATTTAATATTGCCTAAAATATCATTAGAGTTGTTTTGCTGTTGCCATGTTAGCCAAGATAGATAATATTACTACAGATGTTTGTATGTGACAGTCATGTTGTGTATTATGGGCCATGTTTTACTGTCAGCGATCCTGTTTGTGATGAGCCATGTAATACTGGTAATTTTTTTGCACATGTAGGGTGCGCTAACGTTTTTTGCTTAATGAATGCTTACATACATTACACAAATAGATCACACATATACACAGATTGCATCACACACATAAACACATCACACATCACAGACACACACATCACATACACACATACTGTACATCACAGACACACATATATGCATCACACATGTCACATCACACACATTACACACACATCACCTCCTCCCTAGAGAAAAGTGTGGTGATGGGACATGCTTGAGTTGGGTGGGCATAGTCATTTTGGGGATGGAATAATCCTATACATGGGATTATTGACCCTGCAAATGATTAACCAGAGTTAATCCTGCTAGCAGGGATATTTACAAGAACCCTCACAATCCACTCTGTATGTCAGAACCAGATTCTGGGCAAGCCCATTCGAAGAAGTGTGTGTCATCATCTAAATTTAATCCCTAAAGTCTGCTTCCTTGCCCAGATACCTGAAATTACAGTAATTATGAATTGTCAGCTATAGATGTTATCTAAACTTCATCCCTGAAGTCCGCTTCCCTGCCAAGGTAATTGAAGTTACAGTTATAATGAACTGTCTGATAAGCCAAGGAAGCCTACAAAAGACTGCTTATCAAAAAATGTAGACATCTCCCCCTTTCATCATGGTGGTCAAAGGTTTGGTTTTTACTTGCATCTTTCAGACAACTGGCACCCAAGTATTTTGGTGACTTCCATATTCTTAAAAGGGTGAACAACATCACGTTTGTACTGCATCCTACTTTACATGTACACACATTCTGTCTTTCATGTGGTGTTACTGAAGCCAGCTCAACAGAATATATTGCCTAATCAGCTGCTACTGGTCAATTGTCAAGAGGAATACAAGGTTGTCTGTGTCTTGGAATCACATTGGAACAGGCAACAGCTATGGAACTTGGTGCAGTTAAAATGTTATAGTCCCTTAGAGTTCCTGCTAAAAATATCCATGGTTCTGATGGTTCACAATTCCTATTAATCCAAACCTGGTCCTCTGGGCACCCTTGAGTAGGGGCACTGTCAGAAATCCCAAACATCTCAACACTGTTACACTAAAATTTATTTCTGTGTTCAGCATCTGCCTCTCACCTAAGTATTGTCACATAGGTGCACTCATCTTTTAACACAACATACTCTACATAGAGCCAGTGCAACTGAACATCAGCCCTCGGTATTCTACTGTATGGCTAAAGCTTGGCATACCCGATCTTGTATTTGACCTGGTCTGCTTACCATTGATATAAGAAAGAAAAGAAGGCACACTTATGCCAACCGGTGTGACCCTGATAACCTGAGAATATCACGTAGCCAGCAGTCAGATAATAATTGGTCTAAATGGGGAGGTACGGTATACCCTTATACAATATGTATAAGAACAACAGAAATGTGTTACAAGAACTGAGCACATTTCTGTATCCCAAAGGGACCAGATAAGGGGACCAACAAAAGATGGAGAAAAAATAAGAGTGAAGTTAAAACTTAACTTCAATCACTGCATATTAAAATATAAATGTTGCATAATATCATAACTGTAATCACGGTGATCAGAAAGGAAAGAAAACACCAGGAGCCAGAGAAACATTAGTAATGTATTCTCCAAGGGGAGAGTCCTAGTGTGTCTATTCACAGTTGTTGTCTTAGCATGAGTTGCCCTTGCCACTATATACCAGATATTGCCATATGAGTTCCCACACTAATTAAAATAACTTGTACCAATCAAGGTAAGTTGCAAAAAAAATGTCCCAAAAATCTAACAATATCCCACATAATCATTAAGGTGTGATGTTAGGAAGGGATAATGTCTTGGATGGGAGATTTCTTAAACCACTATTTTTAAAAATGGACCCAAAAGTGTACCCAAGTGTGCATTGTAGCAGCTATTACCAAAACATCTACCAAATTATTACCAAATAAATGTTGCCACCACCCAGACACAATATAGAGCATTTAAGGGTAATCAGACACAGCCCTAATAATCTGGGTAATAAATGCTTCAGTAATAAAGTCTGGTAACTCCCTCCAAAAAAGAGGGGCATAATAGCCCACCAAGCGTCAAAGCTATAACCGGGGCTAGCTATTTGTTTGTATATTACATGAGTTGACACTAAGATTTCCAGTTTCCTCTAGAAGAAACTTACGTGCTAGGAGGATTTTACTTTTTGGTGGGAGAGAGGTGTGACATGATGCACTTTTCAGTTGATTTGAAATACTGAAGTACTGAGACACAGCTAAGAGCCGTGATCCTTTTAGGTGAGCAGGATGAAAATCTGAACTAAGTATGAAGAGAATATACTTCCTCAACAAGACCTTTGGGTTTGATTTAATGGTCTAAGGGCAGCAATACAACGCATAGACTAGAACAAAGCACTGACAGGTAAAACTAGAGAAAATAAATGGACAACATTCAAAGCTTTACTTAATATACATACAAATCAGCACCTACTTTACCATGTGGAAATAAATGTAAAATACGTCAATCACAATCCATGTAGCTTAGCAATAATTTAAGAATGCAGCATCACAGGCAGTTGACCAAGTGATTTTATGCTGTTTTGTCAGGTCAGTTAGAGGTTTTGTCAGGGCACTGTAAGAAAGTATACATTTAAGGGAATATAAGCCTATACTTTTTTTACCTTGTGAGATTGACCAGTTCTATATAGTCACTATTTTGGTGGGGTTTGGTCTTATTTCACCCCAGATGATCTGTGTCTTAAGTGCTCTTTCACGTCCCATCTCCTGGAGCTCAAACATGTAAAGAGCATCAAAATCAGCAATAGCACTTCACATGTCTTGGCCAGATGCCCCTCAGCCTACATGAAGAAAATTGAGTTTCCTTTACCTTGTCAGTTGGAGCAGTGAAATAAAATAAAAATTAAGTCACAAAACAACCGGGGTCATAGCCCTCAGTTTATTTGTAATAAGACACAATTTATTTGGAGATCTTAAATATGTTTTTTTACAATGTAAAAAACATTACAGAACCAATTACTGAGCTTTCTATTTTACCAAGTTTAATGTATATTTTGTTATACTTAACCCCTGTGCAGCGCTACAAAATAAGTTAATAATAATATAATATAATATAATAATAATAACCAATTATAATCAAGTGTGATTAACATTTTTTGCAAGAGCCCTGAATTCATCTGAAACAAAAGTAGTAAATGAGAGCTGTGCAAATCATTTAGAAACAAATAGTGTATCCATGGCAGACAATTAACACTTTTGTACAGTGCCTGGTATTATTATCTTATCCTGGTAAATTTATTTGGCTGCGTATGAGAGTGCAATGTAGCATGAATATTATCTTCATGCAGATAAGTAATCTCAGAGGCAGACAGGTAATATCGGTAAAGTTATTTAAACTGATAAGGTCCTCTTTAGGTCCAAATGCTTTCAGAAAGAATTATTTGCACTGTAGTATAGTTATTTATCATACATACATACATATATCATTTTCTTATTTTAATGGGCCAGTATATACGCAATATAAAGTCTGGTGAGCAACACCACTTACTATTTCAAACAAATTGTGTTTAAAAAGTCTACAATAAAGCCACCAGAAAGTCAGCACCCTGTAACTGCCTAGTTACAGGAGCATTTTGACCGGGCTGGGTGCTGGGTAGCCATTGGTTAGGTTAAATTTGGGGGTGGGGTTTTAGCAGGTTATATAGGGGGGGTAATTTCCCGCCTGGGAGCACTTAACCGTTAATCAGAGCAGAGCTTGCATCTGATTAACTATGGCAACGCCAAGTGTGGACTCTTTCATAGCCCAACTTAGGAGCCAAGCAGAAGAGAATGGCCAGGGATAGTTGCAGGAGCTGATGGCCAGGCTGGTAGAAAGTGGCCCCGCCAGTGGCCCAGAAAGCAGTGCAGCATTGGACACCAGGAGTCCAGTTGGCAGAGGAGGGCGCCCAATAAGATCAGCAAGGCCTCCCAATAGGCTCAGCCCTGACATGGCGACCCCCAAGAAGAGGGGGAGAAATGGACCCATGAAGAAGATGGTCGCAATGACAAGAGGGGCGCAGCCTACATTGAAGACCCCAAGAAAGAAGCAGAAGGGAAGAGGTACTTACCAGAGTCCTGCCGGCGCGTCAACAGGATCCGGTAAGCAGCTGCAGCACCAGGAGGCGTCCAGAAGAGCTGCGTCGGCGGAAGAACACGCTGCAGGGGGAGAAGAGGCAGCGGAGATCACTGCGCCGACGAGGAGCCGACGTGACGTCATCGGGAGGAGGCAGACATCGGGTAAGGAGCTGGCGCAGGCGTCTGATGGGAGGTCTGAACAAGGAACAGCTACAGGGGCAAGGTCGGCGTTGCTGAGGTCTGCAGGGCGATTAATAAGCCCAGGCAGGGGAGAGCCAGGTGAGGAGGATATAAGCCCAGGCAGGGGACAGCCAGGTGGGGAGGAGATGCAAACAGTGGGAAGCTCAGAGGAGGCAGTGGATGGGAGGAGGAGAGCAGGCTTTAGAAGCACTAAGGGAAAGGTTCAGACAGGCAGTAGGCAGACAGCACAGCAGGGGAGGGGGCAGTCTAGTGTTCAGGGCAGTGTGAGTAGAGAGGTGCTTCCTGCTAATAAAGATTTGTCAGCTAGGGAATTTATGGAGGTAGTAGGTGGTGTAGAGTTGTGGGATTCCCGCAAAATAGGGGTTGATGTCTGCAGTATTTCTGGAAGCTTAAATTAGGCTATAGTATGGAGGAAGTGTCAAGTGGGAGTGAAGAGGAAGAGGAGTTACAGCGTGAAGTTAGGTTTGTGTCTACGGCTGCTGTCCCTGCTTTGTTGTGTCCTGTTTCCACATATGCTGATCCGGAGGAAGGGACATCCGCAAGGAGCAAGTCACAAACGGGCGTGCAGAGCAGACGGCATCAGGATTTCGTAAGGTCTTCACTGGCACCTGACCGGTCCCTATCGTCAGGCCCGAGGAGGCGGGTAGAAGCAGCAGGAGGCAGAGTGGACAAAGAAAGGAGTGCAGGTAGACCATCTGACAGCAGAGATAGGAGGTCGCCGGCGGGTATATATTGGCAGAGCAGAGGATATATTTCACCAACTCGCAGGAACAGAGGAACGCCCTCCCCCAGGCGGAGGTCAAGGTCAAGGCAGCGGTCGCCACCGCATGCTCGAGGTGGAGGTGAGCATGAAAGGGATGAAAGAGGGAGGCGATCTGTTTATCCTCGTTCCAGGTGCAATAGGGATACAAGAGAACGAAAGGACCAGAGACTGCCTTCCGGGGACGACCGGAGGGTAAAAAAGAGCACAAGAAAGGAGGCGACGCCAGACAGGAGCAAGCAACTTCCCTTCTCCAGACAAACAGGAGAACGGAATGAGACGAACACTTCAGCGGTCCCGACAGCCTCTGCGTCAGCAAATGAAAAGACACGTACCACAGGTGAATTTATAGATACGCTACACACACATTCTGACAACACACAAGTTAGCTTAGTAAAGGTGGTAGCTCAATTACAGAATTTAATGTCACAGATGGGAAAGGAAAAAAACTTGGGACCCGGGGTAGCATGGGTAGGTCCTGAGTTGGCTATCAATACAGGGATCAGGGCGGTTCCATCAATAGGTATTACTGAAATGGGTACAGGTATGGAGTCAGAGGTTACTGGAGGTGAGGGAGTGCAGGAAAAAGGTATTTCTCCAGCAGGCATTAGGGTAGCTGACACAGTAATGAACAAATCAGCACTGTGTTCAATTGGTCCTATCGGTGAGCACGTAGCTAAAGAATTGAAGGAAAGGATTTGGAAGCAGGAGTTTATAGAGATATTCTCGCTTCTCCCGCTGGATAATTTCATAGAAGTGAAGGCAGACGAAAAGAAGGATGAGGGAAAGAAAGAGGAAGATGAGCGTAAGCGCAGATACAGGAAGATTCCCAAGACCTTTAGTAATTGGTTACAGGCCTATGTTATATTCGCCAGTATAGTGGGGGAGCGTAATCCGGAATTTTGTTCAGCATTGTTTTGTTACCTGGATGAAATTGAAGGCATTCATAGGACTTACGGTGGCTTAGCTTGGTGGGCGTATGATGAAAAATTCCGTCAGAAGTTAGCATTTAGGCCATCCATGCAGTGGGATGATAGGGATATGGGTAGTTGGTTAAAAATAGTAACACCTTTGCGTCCGGCGGTTGGGGCTGCCCCAAAACCGGCGGTATCCGCTAGTGGTAAGAAAGGGTATTGTTTCGCTTATAATGAAGGATCTTGCAGTTGGGAAAGTTCTTGTAAGTTTAGACATTAGTGTTCTGAGTGTGGCACGGGTCATCCTCTTTTTCGCTGCTTTAAGAGATCAAAAGCTCAAAAGACGGGTGAGTTTGGACAAAAAGGGGGAGAGCCCGGTCCGATTAGAAAGGATGGAGTGGTGGTTAAGGCGCTACGCCAGTAGGGCTTCTTCATCCGAGGACGCTATGTTGTTGCTTAGGGGTTTTTCGGTAGGTTTCTCTATCCCATCGTTGTTTTCGGCCCCGCTGGGGTGGCCTAGGAATTTAAGATCTGCTAGGGAGAATCCTTTGTTGGTTTGGAGCAAGTTAATCAGTGAAGTTGAGAAAGGCAGAATGGCAGGTCCTTTTGATGAGGTTCCGATAAAAGACCTGAGAATATCACCGTTGGGCCTGGTACCCAAAAAGGAGCCGGGTTCCTTTCGGCTTATTCATCATTTATCATACCCCAGGGGCCTATTAGTTAACGATGGGATTGACAAGGAGTTATCCTCGGTTTCGTACGCATCAGTTAAGCAAGCGGTTCAGTTAGTTAGGAGGGCTGGTAGAGGGGCTTGGTTAGCAAAGGTTGACATAAAGTCGGCCTTTCGGTTACTTCCGGTTAACCCGGATTCCTTTCATTTGTTGGGATGCCAGATTTGGGGCAAGATTTTTGTGGACCAGTGCCTTCCAATGGGCTGTTGTATATCCTGCTCCTATTTTGAGAAATCTAGTTCTTTCTTACACTGGGTCATCTGCGTTAAGACGGGTTTGTCCTCGGTCGTGCATTATTTGGATGATTTACTATTTATCGGTTCTGCTGATTCTCTGGATTGCATCCGGTTAATGCAAGGCTTTCAGGAGTTGGCGGGGGATTTTGGCATCCCGTTGGCAGAGGATAAGTCTGAAGGTCCGTCTCACATTTTGTGTTTCCTTGGGATCCAGCTGGACACTGTCAAACTCGAGTGTAGTCTTCCGAGAGATAAAATAACAGATTTAAAGTTAAGTGCTTCGATTGTGTTGGGAGCTAAGAAAGTTACGTTGAAGTCTTTGCAGTCCCTGCTAGGAAAACTTAATTTTGCCTGTAGGATTATTCCAATAGGGAGGATATTTTCCAGGAGATTATCATTGGCTACGGCGGGTGTAAATCAGTCACATCATCACATTAGGATTTCCGCAGACCATAAAGCAGACCTACGCATTTGGCTCGAGTTTTTGGAACATTTTAATGGGCGTAATATGATTATGAAGGAACCAGTTGCCAATGAAGTGTTGGAGTTGTTTACCGATGCGTCAGGATCTCTGGGTTTTGGGGCTTACTTTAAGGGTTGTTGGTGTGCGCAGGCGTGGCCCACTAGCTGGAGGGAGAATGGTTGGACAAGGAATCTGACGTTACTGGAGTTGTTTCCTATTCTGGTATCAATATTGTTGTGGGGTGATGAGTTAAAAAATCATCATGTTATCTTTAATTGCGATAACATGAGCGTGGTACAGGCAATTAATTCTATTACTGCCTCTTCGCCTCCAGTAGTTAGGCTACTGAGGCAATTGGTATTGAAGTGCCTTCAGTTAAATATATTAGTTAGAGCATCGCACATCCCAGGGGTTAAAAATGTGATTGCAGATTCCTTATCAAGGTTTGAATGGCAACGGTTTAGGAAAGAAGCACCGCTAGCTAAGGTGGAGCAAACACCATTTCAAATGGAGTGGTGGAATTTGATCTTATGAGCAGGACCTGACAGGAAGAGGGTAAGGGACAGCTGCCCGAACAGAAGAAGTAAGGGTGCTGCGGCACTGGGTATAGGACTGCCCAGATGTCAACAAAAGCTGTATTGGGTATAGAGGACTGCCCATATGGCAGTGAGTGGCAGTGAGTATTGTGGATGAGTTGAAGAGATCTGCCGGCAAACAAAAAGTTAGAAATTATAGTTTAAAGTGTGGGCCACGGAGTAGGAACTGCTTCAGTGTCCCTAACATGTTGGTTATTGTGAAAATAAAAGTTTGTGATATGTATATTATGTGTTTTATTGCAGGAAACCCCATACAGTTATGGATCGTAGGCCATTCATTCATTTATTGGGCCAGAAGGGCAGCAGGAATAACTGATCGGGGCCGTCAGCTGGGTTTCCCAGAGGAAGCAGTAGTAATTAAGTGGTTTGGGGTCAGGGGGTTGAGATGGGAGCAGGTTTTATTAACGGTATCTAGTCTAGCTAGGTCATCTCCTCCGTCGGAGATTCTGCTGATCCATGCAGGGGGTAATGATTTAGGTTCCATGTCCATGCGGGAGCTTATTCGGATAATGAAGAGGGATGTGCTCAGGCTTCGGGAGTGGTTCCCAGACTTATTGGTAATTTGGTCCCACATAACTCCAAGGTTACGCTGGCGGGGGGCATTTGATCATGCCAGGTTGGACAAGGCCAGAAAAAGAATAAATAAGATCATGGCATCTTTTGTTAGGCGTTTAGTTTTTTTTTCCATTAGGCACAAGGACCTAGAGACCCCGGAGGCTCACGTGTTTTTCGGGGAAGACGGGGTTCACCTAAATGAAATTGGCCTTCAGTTATTTAATTTCACTTTGAAGGAGGGTATCATACAGGCCATGGTTTCGTTTGGCGGTGCTGAGCCCGTAGGGCTTGCGGGTGGCGGGGGTGCTGCGTCACCTTAGGGCGGAGCTCATTAGCTGGGAAGGTATCCGGTCTGGGCCAATGCCAGAGGTCTCTTGGGCACAGGGTTCCATAGAGCCTCTGGCTGGGTATGAGCTCTGTCCTGGGGAAGGTATGCAGCCCCAGGTTTGGGCAGGTTATGGTACCTGCAATGTTATGTTAATAAAAGCTGTGGCCTGTATTTTACCCATGCATCAGGTGTTGTGTGTTTATTGGGTTCGGGGGGTATTTAGTATAGGCGGATCAAGTCACACATGCAGAGGTCAAGTCAGCACCCTGTAACTGCCTAGTTACAGGAGCATTTTGACCGGGCTGGGTGCTGGGTAGCCATTGGTTAGGTTAAATTTGGGGGTGGGGTTTTAGCAGGTTATATAGGGGGGGTAATTTCCCGCCTGGGAGCACTTAACCATTAATCAGAGCAGAGCTTCCCTCCCTCCCTTCCTATATTTATGTAGGTTTATGTATATGTTTATATATGTGTAATATGTTATATTGTCACAGCTTGGCTGGGGTGCTTCGTCACCTTAGGGCGGAGCTCATTAGCTGGGAAGGTATCCGGTCTGGGCCAATGCCAGAGGTCTCTTGGGCATGGGGTTCCATAGAGCCTCTGGCTGGGTATGAGCTCTGTCCTGGGGAAGGTATGCAGCCCCAGGTTTGGGCAGGTTATGGTACCTGCAATGTTATGTTAATAAAAGCTGTGGCCTGTATTTTACCCATACATCAGGTGTTGTGTGTTTATTGGGTTCGGGGGGTATTTAGTATAGGCGGATCAAGTCACACATGCAGAGGTCAAGTAACTTTTTAAAGTTAAATTTTGCCTGCCTGAGGTATGAGGTCAGTCTTCCCTCCTTTCATCTAGTACCGTATTGGTCCGAATATAAGCTGCACCTGTAAAATTCAAGGGGAAAAAATAGAAAAAAGATAGAAGTCAAATATAAGCCGTACCCTTAAAATTGGAGAGAAAAAGACTCTCTCCAAGTGATCAGCCATTGCAAGAAACAGGCTTTCTAATTAGTACTGTAATTTCTTTTGCAGGTTACAGGCCTTACAAGATGTTAGAATCACTAAAAACGTAAATCGCTATTCAATTGCTACAATGCAGTCTCAAGCATGCAAATCGTCACCCTTAACTCGCAATCGCGCAAATCGGCAATAATTTTACGCTTGCAAATAGAAGCCGCACACGTAACTCGCAAGCTCGCAAATCGGAGAAAAGGTGCGGCTTATATTTGGACCAATACGGTAAATTTGTCAATTAACCAATGTTTGGAAAATAATAAAACAGCGACATCTCTAGTGATATTGCTGATTAATTCAATAGCTGCCAGATGAATTGAATGGCTTATGACTTCTAGACATACAATGTCGGTTATGAGCAGTGATGTAGATGCACACAACCCGACCTAGCTCCTCAGGCAAGATTAAGTTGAAATCATTTTAATTACTGGTACGTGATTGCATTTAAAAAAAATAACAAGTAGGGGGCTATAATTTCTCAGGCCTTTAACTGCCACGTACACTGGTCCTTTAACGGTCCACTGTAATTGTCTAGCGTTCAGGACACCTTAGTAATGATCAGTATAAACCACTTTTCAATTTAGTGTGAAGTTAAATGTTAATCTTTTGTGAGAAAACATAGTTGGTTGTCTCATGACCTTTTACAAACTGCTTATCATTGTGCCGGAGTGTGCTACCACTTCCCTGCAGCTGACAAATTGCTGCACAGTGCTGCACTATAAAAGAAACTCAGAGGCTGCACAGAGTTAAAAGAACAAGTTTGACCTGGTTTGAAATAAGGAGGACCTAATTTAATTATTCATCCATAATTTTGCTGTTAGGGAGGGGCTATTATAGAATGTATGTAATAGGGGCTAGCTTATATATACTAACTAACCTCCCTTCCTTTAGTAATTTGGGTCCAGATATCAGATTGCATATCACCCATCGTTCAGCCAAAACAAATAAGGATTGCGTCATCATTTGTCTGGCCTATACCTGTTTTGGCTACTTACTTACCTGAATTGGCCACTTGCTTATTTGTATGCTATTATGGCATCTCCATTTGTGGATGGGCTTATAGCGCTGCTTAGGCAACAGGACCTGGCTAGGGGCGCTGGATGGCTGGCTATTATTGTTGAGCAAGCTAGGGTTCCCCCTGCTTCTTCTCACTCCCACACCCTGAGTTTCCCCCATCCATTCAACTCATTTATGCCCCTTTTCATGTGCCCATTTCTGCTCCACTTGCCACTCCAAGGCGCTCCCATCATGTTGCTAGGGGGCCCCTATGCACCTGTCACCCCATTTCCAGAGCCCTCAGCGTCACCCCCATTCAATTTGCACCAACCGTGTCTGCCACCAGAAGGGAGAAGGTGCTCAGGTCGCTTTATGCGTTCCACTGTGGAACGCATGGAGGATGCCACCCAGCCACGGGCTGCTTCACCCTGATTGCAGCAAAACATTTGCATGAACATAGCACACTCTGACACAATAAGTACCGTAGTTTGTAAAGGATGGGAGGAACTCCAATACCAAATAATTCAAAATAAAATGCTATTTTCAGTACAAGTTTTGTCTCAAAAGATCATTTTTTTAAATCACAATTAATTGAAAAGTTGGCGATACTGATCTTCAATATTTAAAATCTGCACTATTACAGTGTCCCCTTAAATAAAAAAAAATAAAAAAAATTAATTGCTGAAGGCAATGTTTGATCTGTTCTAGACTAAGAAGTGAATTGGAACAAATCACTGTTATCTAGTGTCCTAATGAGCCCCATGTCTGTTTGCTTAGTTGCTTGAAATTCAAAAGAAAGGTAATAAAACACAAGTGTGTTATACTTACAGTGCCTTACAAAAATATTCAACCTCTTGACATTTTACCTATTTTATTACATTACAGCCTTAAGTTCAATGTTGCTGTTAATCTGAATTTTATGTGATGGATCAGAACACAATAGTCTAAGTTGGTGACGTGAAATAAGAAAAAATATATCCATAAAACTATTTTTTAGAAATAGAAAACAGAACATTGTCATGTGCGTGTGTTCACCCCCTTTGTTATGAAGACCATAAAAAGCTCTGGTGCAACTAATTACCTTCAGAAGTCACATAATTAGTGAAATGATGTCCACCTGTGTGCAATCTAAGTGTCACATGATCTGTCATTGCATATACACACCTAAGGCACTCCAGATGCTGAAACACCTAAGCAAGAGGCACCACTAACCAAACACTGCCATGAAGACCAAGGAACTCTCCAAACAAGTAAGGGACAATGTTCTTGAGAAGTCAGGGTTAGGTTATAAAAAAATATCCAAATCTTTGATGATCCCCAGGAGCACCATCAAATCTATCATACCCAAATGGAAAGAACATGGCACAACAGCAAACCTGCCAAGAGACGGCCGCCCACCAAGACTCACAGACCGGGAAAGGAGGGCATTAATCAGAGAGGCAGCACAGACACCTAAGGTAACCGTGGAGGAGCTGCAGAGTTCCACTGCAGAGACTGGAGTATCTGTACATAGGACGACAAAAAGGCGTACGCTCCATAGAGTTTGGCTTTATGGCAGAGTGGCCAGAAGAAAGCCATTACTTTTTAGCAAAAAACAAAATGGCACGTTTTGAGTTTGGGAAAAGGCATGTGGGAGACTCCCAAAATTTATGGAGGAACGTGCTCTGGTCTGATGAGACTAAAATTGAACTTTTCGCCCATCAAAGAAAAGGCTATGTCTGGCTCAAACCCAACCAATCACATCAACGGAAGAACACCATCCCCACAGTGAAACATGGTGGTGGCAGGGATATTCTTGAGCAAAACCTGTACCACTCTGTGCGTGATTTGAGACTAGGACGGAGGTTCACCTTCCAGCAGGACAATGACCCCAAATACACTGCTAAAGCTAAAGTGGTTTAAAGGGAAACATGTAAATGTGTTGGGATGGCCTAATCAAAGCCCAGACCTCAATCCAATAGAAAATCTGTGGTCAGACTTAAAGAGTGTTGTTCACAAGCGCAAACTATCCAACTTGAAGGAGCAGTTTTGCATGGAGGAATGGGCTTAAATCCCAGTGGTAAGATGTGGCAAGATCATAGAGACTTATCCAAAGCTACTTGGAGCTGTGATTGCCGTAAAAGGTGGCTCTACAAAGTATTGACTTTAGGGGGGTGAATAGTTAAAAAAGGTGGGTCTACAAAGTATTGACTTTAGGGGGGTGAATAGTTATGCTCATTGACTTTTTATGTTATTTTATCCTATTTGTTGTTTGCTTCACAATAAAAAAAAACATCTTCAAAGTTGTTGTCATGTTCTGTAAATTAAATGATGCAAATCCTCAAACAATCCATGTTAATTCCAGGTGTTGAGGCGTCAAAACACGAAAAATGCCAAGAGGGGTGAATACTTTTGCAAGGCACTCTATATTCCCATGGCCACTAGCCACTCTGTATCATGTAGCTAATTGATTAGACAATAGCAGAAAGCAATCCTGCCCTGTCCAACTGTACTGTATGTTTTTGTACACTATAACTGAAAAGATCAACAAATAATCAGCTATTTTTAATCACAAAAAAATTAATATAATGTTTATACTGATCTTTATTATTTGATATTATGAATGTTGAACCTTTTGCATTAATTTTTTTTATTTTTTATTCAAAAAATGTTTTGCTATGAAGGTAACTTTGGACTACTTGCTCCCTTTAAAAAGAGTCTGTAACCAGATAGCCAGCCTACCCACGTATGGCCTCATGCTCCCAATTCCAGTAATTGTATTGTTATTATTATTTTAGTCCCAGCAGTTGCAAAACTTTTAAATTAGAAACAACATGTTCAGGGGTTATTCACCCTAGTGAAGAGATTTGGAATAAACTTTGTGTTTCTTGGAATGTAGAAGGTCTTATTTCTCAGTGTTTATAAAAGCCTGTACCAGAGCAGAAGGAATACAGCATTATTGGTGCTACTCTGTGCTGCTTTTTGTTCCACGTTGCAAATGTAGAATACAAACAGTAATACGTTAATCATATATATAGTTGTGGATCTGTGGGGTTGTCCGGAACACTTACGATGTTGGTCAAGCTTTGCGAGGCGAGCCGTTTGCGGTCTGTAGGGCCGCAACTGCGAGCCTCGCAAAGCAAGGTGTCACGCGGGACTTAGGATGCTGTTTGCCGCCCATAGGGCCGCAACTGCGAGCCTCGTAAAGTGAGGTGAGCCGTCACACGGTACTTTGGCTGCATTTGCCGTTTGTTCATTGCATGGCTCATGATGAGCGCCTCAGGCACTCATCGTGGGACTTTGCCGCAACTACGAGCCTTGCAAAGCGAGGCAAATAGTTGAGACACACGAGCCTTACGACCGAAACCCGTACATGCACTGTACAGCTCACAAAAATCCGACTTTAACGCCCAAACCACGGAACTGCAAAGACCGGAAAAAAACAACAAATATGTCTCAAATTAACTTACACACACAGCACAGGGGGAGAGCCAGGGAGCCTGTGAGTGTGTTTGCAAGTTAATTTGAGGCATATTTGGCATTTTTTCACCAACGAAAATCGCCTAAGAAAAAAATGGCTGCCGAAAAAACGCAAACACGAAGAAAACGAGGCCGTAGGACATAAAACTAGCCAGATGGATGCAAAACTAGCCCCAAGGACGTAAAAAAGTGCTCAGAGCGCCCATAGCCTCTCATTGTGTGGCAAACACCATTGCCAGGCTTACTATTTTACTCCCCTCATTTTTGATGGCCAATTTCCTAGTCTTATCATATTAAGTTAAGTCACAATATAGCTTGTAATTTTGTTTAGACTATGATTAAAAACTATGGGGGAGATACGCTAAGCCATCAAATGGGACACGATCAGCCGCAATCAAAATTTATCGCCTAGGAAATATCCATTACAAAATGCACATTACAGCTTGTATAATGCTTTGTAAATCTCCCCAATGGATTCTATATGATCTCCCTCAGTTTTTTCCTTATATCAGCAATAGAATATACTGCACAGGCATGTATTTATACAGAGGAAAAGTAGGCCCATGCTAGGAATGGACACTGTTGTGCTACATGGGGGGGAAAAAAGAGGCGTGAAACTGTTGAGACTGACAACAGCAGAGAAGAAAGCAGCAGAACAGAAGAACTGATTAAAAAGAATGCAGGGAGAAGAGGGGTAGGGGAAGACGTAGCTGAACTAAGCAGAATAAGAGAAAGCCTATGACAAAACTAAACCTAAAATGAACCTTAGTTTTTCAGACTTTTTTTTCTGTCCTCTATCAGGTGTCCAGGAGGTTGGAGAGTGTCTGCCCAGGACAATGTCCAGATATCTGCCTCCTTCCATGCAGTGGCTATAGTGGGCAAACCTATACTCTCCCACCCAGACAAATATCTCTGTCCAGCATAAATTCCACTACAGCGTATGCCAAGTTAGCTGTAATGTTGCTGTGGCACTATCCTCTCTTTGTATGAGTCACACCTTTCTCTCCTATCTTTCAGTGTCTCCTTTGGTGGCAAGTCCTCTCTTCCATTTCCACTGGCAAGTTATCTGTCCCACTGGTTCTCGGGGTACCTCAAGACACTGTCTTTAGTCCCCTTTCCTTTTGTGGTCTACATTTCCTCTCTAGGTAAAATAATCAGATATTTTAGGTTACAGTACCATCTTTATGTTGATATACAGTAACTAAATCTATCTCTCCTCTCCAGAGATACAGTATGCCTTATGCTACTAATGTCAAGACATGTCTTTTGAACATTTTCTCCTGTATTACCTCCCTCCATCTAAAAATTAACATCTCCAAGATAGACTAGTTATCGAGAATTGTACAATCATATCATCATCTCAACTCCATTGTTTGTGTCCCACCTGATTCAGACCTGTCCTTCATTTTCCTCATCTGATTACTCACCAAGTCTGCTATCTCCACCTTAAGAGTATCTTTAAATAGCATCTTCCTAACACCCAAGACTATAAGCCCCTAAATCATGCTCTCCTCGTGGCCCAGCCTGACTACTGCTACTGCAACTTGATCTTAATACTTCCACTTAAATGTTCACTCCAATTTGTCCTGAATGCTTCTGCCAGGCTCATCCACTTCCAACAATGCTCATCATCTGATGCTTCAGTCTCTACTCTGGCTCCTTATTCTATCAAGGACACATATTAAAATCCTAAACCTAATTTATTAAGCTCTCAAATGCACTGTACTTTTTTATTTCTTAACTTTTGTCTCTAAACACATATCAATCTGCCCTCTTCATTTTACTCTTGATCTGCACCTTTTATCCCTTATCATTACCTTATACCATGCCTGCTTACAGGACTTTTCAAGGACTGCCCGATTCTTTATAATTTCCTGATTTAATTAATTTATTCAGTCATTTGAAAGTTCTCAAAACATCCACCATTTCAGAAAAGCATATAATTGACCCCCTAACTCTACTATTTATTTACAACAATTTAATTAATAATTAAAAAAATTATTATATAAAAAAAAAAAATAGTTGATTAATCATTAATTAACAATTAATTAACAACTAATTAATTAATAACTAATCTGCATATTGCAGATCAAAGGAGATCTTAAAAGGTTGAATTTGATGGACTGAAAGGCGGAGGCTCCAACGTCAGCTGCAATGAGCCGAAGGCTCATTGCAGGCCGCAAATGCGGACCCTCGCGAAGCGAGGGGCCGCATTTGCGGAGGTGGAGCCTTTACGGCGCCTAACAAGCAGTTACACACACAAGCGCCACTTTAACAAAATAGAGCTAACACGCAATCAATACATACGAACTTACACAAAAAAATACGAACCACGGGTCTTACAACACAAAATTTATGGACTTAGCCCAAAAAAAATACAAGACGTGGGTCTTAGAAAAAAAAACATTACGACCTTAACGGCCGAACCGCGCGCACCTAAATACATTAGAAAAACACAATAAATACACACAAAAAAGACCTAAAAAGCTTACCCACAGCAAGGGGGGGGGGCACCCAGGACCTCTGCAAGTGAAGTTACACCTCAATTTAAGTCCAAATTCCTGAGTTTAAGTACACGAAAATCCCCTAAGCGAGAGAAAAAATGGCCGCAAAAAAACGAAAACGAGGCTACACGACCCTAAAGCCGCAAAACAACAGCAAGCACAGACGGATTTTAAAAAATGCAGTACGAGCTAAAGATACACTTTTAGCAAGCACACTAAATCATCCACACACGTGTACCACATTCGCCCCCATTTTACAACACTAACTTACACAATGCGGATGTATACAGCTACACTAACGGCTTTCCCTCGCGCATGCAGCCTATTTACACTACACACTGCACATATTGCTGACACTTACACCTCAGCTCCATAACACTGCAAACCTAAATTGTATGCTGCAAGAACATCGAATCAGGTTGTCAGCTCTTCAGCACAATGCTTCCTGCATATATTACTTCAAAATAGGTAAAGTATATTCATTTATTCATTTATTAATCATTTAATTAGCATACAAAAACACGTATGCACAAAAAAATAAAATAAACCCAATCGCAATAAACACAAAAGCCATTCACTGTGCTCCTCACAACGAGCGGCAAAGCTGCTCATAGCACACAAAGCCTTGCAATAAGCTCAAAAAGCTGATCAGCGCCGACCAAACAATAACAGCAAAAGCGCCTCTCAGAAAAAATAAATTGAACAACAAAGAAACGCCTTGCAATGAGAGCCAAAGGTTCTCACAGTACAAAACAGTTTCAATTATGTCTCAAACAGCATTCCCATGGCTTCAAATTTTATTGACCGTCATTTTTTGACGGGCAAGTCGCTAGTAACATATATCCACCAAGCAATCCCCTCACCTCCTTCTTCTACAAGCAGGGCCATTATTTCATCACATACCAATGTGTATGTACAAATGTGCTGTTATGTTAAATATTATCCATGTGTTTATTGAAACCCTAGTGCTACGGAATCAGTATAATAATAATACGTTCTTGCTTGGGCTATATAGCTGCTTTGTTCCTAACACATTTGCCACAGTCTGAGTGAAATCCAGGTGCACACTATTCTGTCAACTTGGGGTGACGCACCTTGCATCCATATCAAGGTGTACTACTGTTGGTTGATACACAGGGTAAAGAGTGAACTCAGAGTACATTGTCCAGGAATGACGAGGGTAGGTGAACTAACTCTTAGCAACTAAGTTAAGCCTTATCAAAATCCAAGGACACCGCCACCTTGGTGAAGTAGGTAAACTGATAAATTGCATTGGTGGCTCTGAGTACAGCATATAATTACAAAAAAGTAGAATTTTTTACCCCCAAAAAATATTTTACTCATTAGCACATTTAGTCATTTATTATTATTATTATTATTATTATTATTATTACTATTATTATTATTATTATTATTATCCTTTATTTGTAACATGCCAACATATACATAGGTTAAGTACAAATTAGAACAATTTTAAGACATTGCAAAACAATGGAGGGCCCCATTATTGAGCTAATTATTATTATTATTATTATTATCATTATTCATATTTAGTTATTCGAAATAGTCTTATATTATGGTACTTAAAGGATCCCTGTAGTGCATTTTCAAGTAAGGTAGAGAAAGGCAGCTCGAAGAAACTTGAAGAAAAAACAGACAATTTAAAATGTATGAAAAATTTAAAGCGCTGGACAAATACTTCAAAATCTGTAATACTATTGGAGAATGTGCAATGTCTTTCTGTGTACTAGCAAGAAAACGTCAAGGAAATATTTTTATTTATTTTAGTCTAAATCATTTTTATTGAAAGAAAGAAGGTTTACCAAGTTCAAATATACAAGATTGATACAATATAGAAGCAATTATCATTATGTAGGTTAAGACTTCAGTTTCCTTCCCTTAGTTTTTTTTTAAATACATTTCCACAAGACACTTCTAAATTAATCAGCAAAGGTTAGTATTGTCTAAAAAAAATCAAAACCATAACAACCAAGAAAAAAAAGGAGGGTGGGGGTGGGAGGCAAGCTTGAGGCCTCAAGGTTTTTCCCTAACATCTAAGAACAATATAGAATGTTTCTGCAGCTCTTACTACCATCCAGATCACAAGGTCCAAGCATCCCAACAGAAAGCCCAACTTTTATAATTTACATCAAGCTTGAATAAATATATTTAATTTTCCTAAAGACTTCTTCAAAAGCAGAACTAGCTACCTTCCAGTTTTTGGCAATGACGATTCTGGAGGCTAAAAAAATCTGATTAGACAGAAAACTAACCTTCTTTTGAGAGACCTGGAACTCTGCAGCTCCTTCAGTGTTACCTTAGGCCTCTGTGCTGCCTCTCTGATTAATGCCCTCCTTGCCCGGTCCGTGAGTTTTGGTGGGCGGCCGTCTCTTGGCAGGTTTGCTGTTGTGTTCTTTCCATTTGGTTATGATAGATTCGATGATGCTCCTGGGGATCCTCAAAGATTTGGATATTTTTTTATAACCTAACCTTGACTTGTACTTCTCAACAACATTGTCCCTTACTTGTTTGGAAGGTTCCTTGGTCTTCATGGCAGTGTTTGGTTAGTGGTGCCTCTTGCTTAGGTATTTCAGCCTCTCGGGTGCCTTAGGTTTGTATATGTAATGAAAGATCATGTGACACTTAGATTGCACACAGGTGGACATCATTTCACTAATTATGTGACTTCTGAAGGTAATTGGTCGCACCAGAGCTTTTTATGGGCTTCATAACAAAGGGGGTGAATACATACGCACATGCCAATTTTCTGTTTTTAAAAAATAGTTTTATGTATATATTTTTCTCATTTCACTTCACCAACTTATTGTGTTCGGAATTATCACATAAAATTCAGATTAACAGCAACATTAAACTTAAGCCTGTAATGTAACAAAATAGGTAAAACGTCAAGGGGTGAATACTTTTGGATGGCACTGTTGATTCAATGCCAATATTGCTGGTAACCTTCAATAATTACATTTTATTTGGTCCTTCCTGTTCTGGGTGAATTTTTTAATTGCGCAATCAAACTTGAAAGAATAATAGATGAGATTTGCAATATGTAAAGAATGGTCAATGAGAGCCATATGTGTGTGTTTACTATGAGCCATGTACGTGTTGCACTCACTGTAACATAATTCCCCTTGACTAAAGCAGCACAGCCTACGGCATTTGCAACAATAGAGAATTTTTTCTTGCTTCCTTATGACATATTTTCAAAGACATATTCTGGGCATTCAGCCTGTTTACACATAGCCTGTTGTAATCAGCAGGAAAACGCAACTAAGGATTTTGTCGCAACCCACAATACCTAGAAACACATCATGACAAGAAGTCTAGCAATTACTTCTGTGGTTTGATTAATTAATGTCACAGACTTTATGATCAATTTCTTAAAGAAGCCAGAGCTGTTTCAAATATATATTCTTATTCTTTTTATTGAGTAAAAAGTCTCATTAAAAAAGACGAAATAAACGCATCTAGAGCTTATTAAATGTACCATTACCATTCACAGGTCTCCCTTGGAAGCTGCTGAGTGACGTGTCAACAAGGTCTCTACTAAGAGAAAAGACAGTCCAGAATATCTGTTATGTTTTTCATAGATTCATAAACAATTAAGGATGATTGGACTTCTTTTCAGCTCTCATGGTTTTTACCAGTTTTTTTCCTGTGGCTTTCTGTTCTTCCACCTGTTTTGGTATCCAGTGGCGGAGCTAGTGAATGGAGAGCATCAGTGCAAAAAATAAAAAATAAACTTGCCCACTCGCCCTCAGCATGTGAGTACAGAGGAAGAGATAGAGGAGAGGAGAGAGGTAGAGAGAGACAAGGGATGGAGATGGGGAAAGAGTATAGGGATAGAAGGGGAAGAGAGAAGGAAGATGAGAGAAATTGAAGCAGGAGTGAGAAAGTGAAGGAAAGAGAAAAGGTAGAGAGAGAAGAGGGAAGGAGAAAACAAGAGTGAAAAGAGTAAAGTGTGGGACAAAAGGGGAGAGAAATGAAAGAGAAGGGAGAAAGTGGAAGAGAGAAAGTGCAAGGGAGAGAAGGGAGCGTAGAGATGTAGAGACTGGTAAGGTGATGGAGAGGGTGAAAAGGTAAAGAGACAGAGGGAATGGTAGAAGTAATGGGGAGACAGTGAGAAAAAAAGTGGGAGAGAGGAGAGATGAGCGATGAGTGGGATAGAGTAGGAGAGAGAGAGGATAGATTAGGAAGAAGAGGAGAGGGGAATAAGAAGGGGTAGAAGAAAGTGAGGGTAAGAGAATGAGAGAGATAAAGTGGGAAGAAAAAGGGCGAATGAGAGGGATAGAAACATTTGTAAGGGAATGGATAGAGAAGCAGGAAAGAGGATAGTAGGAGAAAATTTGGGTGAAAGTAATATAGAGAAGGGGAGGGAGAACAGAGAAATGGAGAGGATTGGGCAGAGAGTAGGAAGTGATAGAGAAATAGTCAAAAGGGAGAGTGAGAGAAGGGAGAGAGGAAGAAAAGAGTGGAGAGGAAACACCCTCGAAGGGAGAGAGGAAGAAAAGATTGGAGTGGAAACACAAGGAATAAAGAGGAGGATAGAGAGAGAAGGAGGAAAGATAGATATTGGAGAAAAAGAAGAGGGAGATAAAAGCAGGAGAAATGAGGAGGAGATTATATGGAAAAGATGGACAATTAAGGGTAAAGAGGAGAAGAGAAGAAATGAGAACAAATGGAGATAAGGGTAGAGATGAACCAGGAGGAAAGGAAACATGAAGGCAAAAAGGAGAACAGAGGGGTGGAGCGATAAAAAGGAGAAGAGCGATGAGTTAGGTAATAGAGAGGGAGAGAGAAGATGGGAGTGAGCGATTGTGGATAGAAGAATGGGGGGAACTTAATAAGGGAGAGAGAGAAGAAAGAGAAATAGGGGCAAGAGGGAGAGATGGAGGAAGAAGAGAAGAGGAGAGTAGAGTAAGGGGATAGAGAGAGTGAAAGAACGGAGAAAGAACAAGAGAAGGGAAGAATGAGGACAATGGGAATAGGGAGGGAAGGATAGGGGTACATATAGGAGAGGTGATAGAGGAAGGAAGAGTGAAGTGGGGTAGAGGAAATGAAGGGAGAAAAAAAAAGAAGAAAAACAATGGAAGAATATGGGGTGAGAGATGAAAGAAAGATAGAGAGAGGGCTATGGAGCTATTTATGGAATTGGGGGCATAGAGGTGATGGAGAGGGGCTGCAGGAGATGGAGAGGGTCGCTTAAGAACTAATGTGGAGGGCTTTGAGTACATTCCCGGGCCAGCTGCTGGGGCTTGTGGGACTGCTGGGGGCCAGAGAGAGGGCTGCTGGGGGCCAGAGTGGGCCACAGGTACCACCCGCCAGTGGCCAGAGAGGGCCTCAGGAGTGCCAGAAAAAGCAATGTGAGCACAGGGGGCTCCATGAGGGCCCCCTGAAGTGGAGGTCCCTGGTTCAGCTGCACGGTTGGTAGCTCTGCCCCTGGCTCTGCAATCCAGTCCTGTCCCAGTAACAGGCCCAGTGCTGCTCTAATGGTAAGAGGCAAAAGATGAATCTACTTATAAAGGAGGTCACTCCTTTGCCCATGCCCCAATTCATCCAGTACTCTTCTTAATTACTCCCCTCCTCTCTCCACCTGGTTGTGGGAGGGCTGAAGCAACAGGCACCCAATTTTGGCAAGGGCTTAAGAGCCAAAGGGGTTCCAGAGCCAAAGGGGCCCCAGAGAGACATTATGTAGTAAGAATGAGAATGATTTTACTCACTGTCTAATGTTAAAAATTGTGCAATTATATATTCACAATCTAGCCTTTGGTGGGAGCAAAGCCACTTCAAACCTTCTCTCCCATTACCACTCTGCATGTCTAGAAGGAATTTACATGCAGAGAGGAGGATGGATAGAGATGAGCAGCACTGATAAGTGCAATGTGCAGGGCTATATGGAGATTACTATATACACCGATAAGTGCAATGTGTGCAGGACTATATGGAACTTGCTGAATCTTTATATATTAGTACTGTGCAGGGCTATATTTAGTGCCTGGTGTGTTGCCCATTGGATTTGTAAAATGTTTTGCAACAGTTCTTTAGGTCTTTGATTCTCTTGACCAATAGAGAGCAGAGTAAGAACAGTCTCCATTAGAAGTAGAAGATCGAAATGCTTAATGGAGTTCAAGATGCCTGAGATATGTTTATAAGGAAAGAAAGACCAAGTCACAGAGCTAAAACTTAGCTTTTATCGACAAATATAAATTTACAAAGAGCATCATCAATATGACTTATAACAAGACAAAGTATCTGATACAGAGAATACTTAAAGTGTTCAGGTGCCTGCTCAGAAGCGATAACTATATAGACTCGATGACAAAATGTAAAGCCCTAATGTTTTCCATGTTGTCCTTTGCAAATAGTGCAGAAATTAATAAAGGATAAATGCAAGACACACATAACTATTTCCAAGGGGTACCCTGTACGACAAAGGACAAGACAGACATTCTGACACATGAGGAATTGACGACCCTGCTCCTGAGAGCTTACAATGTAAAGGAAATGGGGAAGTGACACAAGAGGGTGAGAGTATGATGGACTATAATCCAGTCAGCAGGCTGGACATACTGGAAGAGGTGGCTGTGTGTCCATGTAGGGTCTTCAGATATTTATTACTGTTTTGGATTTATCTCAACATAGCAAGAGTTGTGAGGTTGTGTTCCAGGACAGTGTTTTTTACTTGGTTGCATGCATTACACTAACATAATGCAGAGTCTCTAGTCTCAGATTGTGTATTACAAAAACACTGTATCCAATTTCTTCTTACGCAGCAGCTAAGATCAAGCCAGTAATAATCTATTTGAATAGAGGAGAAGAGAGGTAACTGTCGGAAGAACTCATGTATATCTCCTAATATTCTCAAATGTTATCAGTTCAATGCTTCATTCAATGTTAAAAATGCAGAGGATATTCCAGGAAACCTAAATTCAGTTCCATTTGGCTTAAATGTCTTGTGAGTCTCAGGGTGCAGAGAAGTGAAACAAAGTTAAAGAGCACTGAATGGCCTGTATACCTCCCCAGGCCTCCTAGGGGATGGCTAGCAGGGGGCGGAGCCACTAATAGGCGTTTTGGCGCCATCTTAGCCAATATGCCCCTAGCGAGCCAAGTGAATAGATAGGGGTAGCTCTGTCCTCTGTCTCTTGTTAACTAAAAATGTTCTCTCCCCTGTGAGTTCTTCTTTCTCTATTCTTCTGCTATCCCTCTCCACTCGCAAGGAGCCATTCCTGGAAGCCTGGCGTCGCAGGCTGCATCCCAGAGGTGGTCAGCCTCGGTGGTTTGTCGCTTGGAAGCAAGGGGAAGGCTGGTGCTGTGCCTCTTAGCGGATCTGTGACAGATCTACAGCTGGGACGCCACAGGGGTGCCCAGCTAGACAGGAGGTGGTGGTTAGGGAAGCTGGAGTCCCAGCTGTTCCGGTGGATCCTGGGTGTGGAGATCAGCGGCATCGTGGCACAGGAGCGTGTGAAGAGTGGGGGTCTGAGCAGCGCTGCCCGGAGACCGCCTGGAGCAGTGGTTTGCTGGGAAGCAGCATCGGCGCTGCAGCTTGTGGTGAGGCTCCCAGTCAGGGCAGGTGAGGCATTGTTCCGCCCCCCTCCTCCCACATTTCCTGTTTGCTCCATTTATTGGTTTTTGCCTGCATCAAGGTGTGGATGTCGGTGAGGGCCTGGGCCACCCCCCACCCCCCAGCCTTTCTTACTATGTTGCCCGTGGCCCTGTCTTTCGCTGTACTCACCCTCTCCCCAGCTTCAAGTATTCACCCTCTTTCCCTAGCCCTGTCCCTCCAGTACTCACCCTCTCTCCCCATCTCTTTCTCTCTCCACTACTCACTCTGTCTCTCTTTCCTGCTGGTCTGCTGGTTTGCGAGAGGTTGGCGGAAACAGACAAGGTATGGTGACCTAAGGTGATCAGGTGACCATGTGGCTGCAACAGTCCAAGAGGAATCAAGCTGGGAAAAGGGAGGTAGTTACAGTCTCCGAGGTAAACTGATCGGTCTCCTTTTTTGTGGTAGTACGATTATTGGACCCATCGCGTGATTTGGTTTGTGCTTTTCCTTACGGGAGAAAGGTGGTTCCCTATGAGGAAGATTCTGCAATTTGGTGACGTGCAGGCAGAGCTGGGTCTATTCCGTGCCGGAACTTGGTACCCACTGGCTTTGTGTACGAACACATACTGTAGCAGCCCGCTGTTTTTTTTAGCCCCGTGGCTTGGAGAAGTAAAGGTCAAATTTTGTGACAGTGGACAATGGGATATTCGTATATAGGACCAGGTCGGTGCTTCGCCTCAGCTGCCGATCCATGGCCACAGGTGGGGCGTTTGGCCCAGGTCAGGTGGAAGTACATTCGGTTTGTTATGGAGATGGGTAATATCATCAGTTGGATTAGCGGGTGGTGAGTGGCACTATTTGACGCCTACCTTGGTATTGGTCCAGATGGTTGTGACGTCCCCGGTAATGCACCCGTGAAACAGCGGGTTTTTATCAAGGGTTAGGAAAGGAGCAAGTGTGGTCACAGTTACCACATCGGCCAGCTTGCAGGATCGATTGTAGAAGGACCAGTTAGGGCCTGTAGGAGAAGCAAAAAATGCAAGTTTACCCTTGCCTGGAAGTAGTTTACTGGAGCAATGGTAGCCTAAATGCTCCAGGGTTAATCATTCAGGATTATAGCTGGTTTAAAGGTCATGAGTAGGTAGGAGCTCTTAGCGTTAGGGGCTAGGTAGGATGGCAGCTGGCCATGGCGTTTGTTGGGGGGTTGAATGCCGCAAAGGCTGTTGCAGGTGGTAAGGGGAGTCGCCGGGACAGTGGTAAAGTGGGTGAGATCCTACCCTATGGTGGTACGGATGTCCCATCAATGTAGGCCCTGGACAAGGGTTCAGGGAATAGAGTGTACTGTCTCTGGGCAGGTTTCTCCCCTCACTTGTTTATGTTTACTTAAATATTGGTATTGTTATTACGTAAATTTGTGTTTACCAATAAACGCTGTGGCCAATTCGTTATCCCAACAAGTGTTTTGTGTCTACTCATTATATTCAGGGAGTTAGTTGCGTCCAAAGTATTATATGTACATAAACACTGGTTCTTGCTTAGGTCATGTAGTTTTACAACACTCATTGGCACTCATCGCCTAAGTCATACGCAGTTCGACAATTATAAGTGAGGGGCCGCGTTTGTGGAAGGTGGAGGCTCCAATGTCGGCTGCAATGATGGGGCCGCATTTGGGGAGGTGGAGGTTCTACGCCACCTCACAAGCGGCTTACAAACACCCACAAAGCCGGACTTTGAAAAAATACATCTAACATACAAGGAATAAATACGGACTTACACAAAAAAATACGAGCTGCGAGACTGAGAACAAAAAAATTATGGACTTACACTAAAAAATAGGAGCCGACCTTAACGGCCGAACCCCGCGCAGCTGAAAACATTAAAAAAACAACAAATACACAGGACCTCTTCAAGGGAAGTTACACCTCAATTTAAGTCCAATTTAACCAGTTTAGACAGACGAAAATCCCCTAAGCAAGAGAAAAATGGCCGCCGAAAAAAACAAAAACGAGGCTACACGACCCTAAAGCCGCAAAACACCAACAAGCACATACAGCTTTTCCAAAAAAGCCCTACGAGGTACAAGAGACACTTTTAGCAAGGACGCTAAATCATCCACACCCGAGTGCCACATACACATTCGCCGCCATTTTACAACACTAACTTACAGAATGCGGAAGTACACAGCTACACTAATGGCTTTCCCTCGCGCACGCAGCCTATTTACACTACACACTGCACACATTGCTGACACTTACACCTCAGCTCCACAACAGTGCAAACCTACATTGTATGCTGCAGAAACATCAAAACAGGTTGTCAGCTCTTCAGCACAATGCTTCCTGCATATATTACTTACAAATAGGTAAAGTATATTAATTTATTAATTTATTCATTATTGCATTGGCATCACAAAATACATATACACTAAAAAAAAAAACACTATTGAAATAAATGCAAAAGCCATTCACTGCGCACCTCACAACGAGCGCCAACGCTGCTCCTAGCGCACAAACCACACCAGGGGACAGCCTTGCAATTTGCGTAGAAAGCAGATCAGCGCCGACCTTACAATGACAGCAAAAGCGCCTCTGATAAAAAAATATACAACAACCAAGAGGCTCGCAATGATCGCCAAAGGATGTAAGACCACCAAAATAATTCATGTCTCTGGCAAACAGCATTACTTGCCTTACAATTTTATTGGCCCATCATTTTTGACAGACAAGTCGCTAGTCTTAAATAACACACATAGATACACATAGAGCTAGGTCACTCTATAAACACCCCTCCATTCTATACCCCACTCCCCATCCCCCAACAGTTAATAAATACACTTAAAACACACATTTCCCCCCCATCATATACCTACAGAAATGCTTATTTTGATTTATCCTTATATTCTTTTTAGGATAATTATGGAGGGAAGAGAGAGGAGGGGAGAGGAGTTGAGAGGTGGGGAGGAGAAGAAGAGGAGAGGTGAGAAGTGAAGAGATGTGGTCCTGGGGAGGGGTGGGGGAGAGGAGAGGAGCAGGAGGTTAGGAGTGGTGGAGGAGAGGAGGAAAGCAGGAGATTGGGGGAGTGGAGGAGGAGGCAGGGAGTGGAGGAGAGAAGGTCGGTTTGTGGCGGGTGCCCATAGAGATATGTACATCCAGTTCAGGGACAGAGGAGGAGGGGCCTGATCCCAGGGGGGTGGTAGCGTGAAGGAGGGACAGGCCTCAGGGTCAGATGAGGGAGCACAGGATCCCCCTCGGCCCAGCAGCAACCGGCACAGGAGGAGGAGGAAAGGAGAGGAGCCGAGGGCCCTGGTTCTGAGGAGGACATCATCTCTCCAGAGACTGTCACCAGGGCCCTTCTACCGGAGGGACGAGTGGGGCTCGCCCCCACCTCCTCCTCGCCCAGCAGTGCGTTTGACCAGCCACCACCACCAGGCACACCACCACCACCTCAGCTATGGAGCGAGGCTCCAGCCGGGACCCAGACCCTCTCCACTGGGCCACCACCAGCACCTACTCACCCAGCAATGCCCGTCCCCTCCCCCATGGACCTCCATCCCCACCAAGTCTGGCTGCGCAGGTGGAGATGCTGGGCATAATGCGTCAGCAACTGGAGTGTCTGCTTGGAATCCAGGCCAGCATCTCCGCCAAACATGCAGAGGTCATACGCAGCCTGGCCAGGCAAAATAGGGCTGCTACCTTGCCCTGCTGCTCAGGATGGGGGTGGACCAGAGATCATTCCAGCAAATGACTAGAGACGCCATGCGCTGCGCTCTGGACCCCAGTCCCCCCTCCTTCACCCCGGAGGCCTCCCCTGCACACCTGCAGCCCGGCTGCACCACTCCTCATCCCATGCCTCTGCCATGACCACCAGCACCACCACTGCAGTTGCCACTGCCTCCTGCTGGGACGCTAACCAAAATGGAGTGATTTCTGATGCTCCTTTTTTTCATCATATTCCGGTTAGAGTGGTGTAGGGACCACATGTGACCCTGGTAGGTGTTATGCATCATGATTATTCTAGACTATGACATTACCCCCTTTAGGTAACCCCCTTTTTCCCAAAAAGCTCTTTCCCTCCTGGGATCCGCCCACAACACACCCATAATATTACTGCAAAGTCCTGTCTATTTCTGATTGTGCTTTGTGTATGAAAAAAAGCTTTGTTGTACCATTCTCACCGTGTCAGTGTGTTTTCAATGATTGGGGTTTTGGAACATCCACATACATCACATTTGAGCACATTCCTATATCTGTAACCTAATGAGCCCTAGTTACTGGGCAATATATTAATATATATATACAGTATATATATATATATATATATATATATATATATATATATATATACACACAGTATATATATATATATATATATATAATGATATAGAGTTAATACACATGACAGATCCAATTTGTGATACTGTGGAGACTGAGGGCCTGATAACAATATGACAGGTAATAATCTAAATTGATTGATAGCAGAACACTTGATGGGATTTAACCAAATGATAATCTGTATACATCTTGGCACATGGCCACCAGAAATGGTGTGGGTCTTGTTAGGTTGGGTTAGCGGAGTTTGTCCCTGATGGAGTTGAGTTGGCTGTTGCTCCACGTGTCCCTGAACAGCCTCCATGTGTGTTTGCGGCCCTTCCTGATGGGTTAGAGTAGATTAGTGTATGTTCCCCAGTTCCCCTTCTGGATCTCTACCTTGTCGTTGTGAAGGGGCTTGTGTACTTCAATGAAGCTGTGAACTATACCATGTAGGGTCCCTCTAGGTGGGCTGGTCATAGCAGCGAGGTCAGACAAATCGCAGTCCACTGAAGAAGGAACTGGCAACCCACTTCAGTATCTTTTTGCATGCAAACCTTGTGGATAAGCACCGACAGAGACATAGCTAAGGGTGCTGCAGTCCATGGAGTCACAGAGAGTCGGACATGACTGAGGGACTGAACAACCAATATTACAATGTTCCCCTGGTAATTGACATATGTAATGTGGCGGTATAATTTGGTCACTATTTGTTTGCCCAATGTAGATCTGACGAGTGAGATTTATATAAGATGATCTTTGTATTTTTAGGGTCCACATTAGAGCCTCTGTGTGTGAGAAAGGGATAATATGGCAGCCATATTCATGTTTTTTGTTGCAATTTAATCAGGTAGTGTCTCTTTAATTGCTTTGAGCATCTTGCAGCCACACTTTTCATATTTGCATATGCATGACCATTTAAACATATGATATTTTTTGAAGGCCTATTTGTTCCTTGAGAATTGCTTTCCCGATATTTTGAAGTCCATTGGGGTGTTTTACTTGTCTTTTTCAGTGCTACAAACTAGTCTGTAAACCCTTTGCAGGTCCTACACTGCACTACAGATATACACATACACAGATATATGGGCTGATTCGCTATTACGCTGTTTTTCCTGTAATACCCCATTTAACGCTAAACCCTGCTATAACTACGGTATGTTTTTGACCCCCGATCCTCGTTTAACACTTTACCCTGCTATAACTCTTTTTTTTCTTGCCAGACCTTGTTTAACGCTCAACATCATCTGCCATTTAATGTGGACTGTTTAACTACTGTTTGCTGTTTCTTTACATTTTATATAAAAAAATGTTTATATTGTGTTGTTTGCTGTTTCTTAAAACATTTTCAAATTTCAATTACTTTTGTGTGTTTTTTTTTCATGAGTTCCCCCTCCCTATCTATCCTATGTTAAATGACCTTGTTTGGCTCTGTTTTGCTTAGCACTCCAATTGCCTGGAACCTATCTAACAGCGTTAAATGGAGTATACCTGTATAAATACAGGGGTAACTCGGCACTCAGCGAATTTGGTATTTAATGCATTTTGACAGGTACGAACACCAAGGTTTGCTTCGTACTTGTCATGCTTGGGAAGACCTGTATGAGTAAGTTTAAAGATGAATAACAAGGGTCCACTGTGTATATATATATATATATATATATATATATATATATATATATATATGCATGTCTCTGCCAAGATTCCCAGAGTGCAGTGTAATAATTATGTTTCTGGGCATGAAACAAGTTTCTAGACGTTCAAAGGTACTATTTATTTGCTGTACTATTGTATGGTGGAGGGCTTCTGTTGCTCTTTTGCCCACCATAAATTAAATGATTGTTGTGGTAAACTGCCTCCTCAAAAGATCTACTACGCAAGTTAGGAACTGGCCCCATTCTGATGAGAGGCAGTAACCTTGAAACAGCCGTACTTGGTTGGTCCTTTTGGCTAAGATCAAGTGTAGTACCTCCTCTGAAAGGGTAGGTGTATGCTCTGGCACCTGTCAAGTAAAAGGAGGGAATCTTGGTCTGGTCAGGGGCCGAGTAGATCTGAATACATGGACATAGGGCAATATGATGCCATTCCCCCAACATTGCCCAGTACGCACATCTTCTTTAGTACATTTGGGCCACCTGGCCAGGACATTTTGGTTCGTGGGGGGGTTCCCTCATTTTTGATTTTGACCCCAGCCTATGGGTTGGGGGAGCACTGCAACCCAAGCACTTAGCCAGAGAGACTTGTGAGAGAGGTCTACCTGGCTTCGCACTAAGTCAGTTGGGGTAGATGGCAGCTGCCTCAAATTATGCTAGCAACCATCACTTATTGATTTTGAAGGCACTGATTATGGTATGATTTTGATTTTAGGCATGGATATGATTTGGACACAGATGCACTCCACAATCTAGGTCTTGCTATCCCTTGAGGGTGGCGCCTTATGGCCGGGGCCCTCTTGGATGGCCTGGTGGAGTAGGTGGCAGCATAGAAAAAACATCCCAGTTGCTGATATGATAGGATTCTCAGTACAAATTAGAACTGGCACTGGCTGAAGAAAGGTCTTGGATCGGACTTTCTTCTTAGACTCAATATTCTCATATAAAAAATCACATATACTAGTTGTCAAACTGCGATACGTCGTCATGCTTGCGACAAATCACAGTTTGACAACTACGATTGCTGCGTATTACGGTGTGGCATGCTTCTGTGCGCATTGCGGCGTGGGGGAGGAAATGCGCATGGCGCTGCGTAAGCCGCGCATACGCATTGCGGTGCGCCGAGACAGAGGTAGAGAGAGAGAGGAGGAGGAGTGGAGACACACAGGGAAGGAGGGGGAAGACACATAGGAGAGGGGGGAGACACAAAGGAGAGGGGGGAGACACAGAGAAGGGGTGAGACACACAGGAGGGGGGAGAGACAGGGGAGGGAAAGAAACAGCGGAGCGAGAGACACAGGGGAAGACACACAGGGGAGGGGGAGGCACACATGGGTGGGAAAGGAGGGGGGTAGACACACAAGAGAGGGAGAGGAGGGGGGAGAGACACAGGGGAATGAGAGGGGGAGAGACACAGAGGAGGGTGGAGAGACACACTGGAGTGAGAGGAGGGGGGAGAGACACAAAGGAGTGTGAGGAGGGGGGAGACAGGGGAGCGAGAGGAGAGGGGAGAGAAACAGGGGAGGAGGGGGAGAAACACAGGGGAGGTAGAGGAAGGGGGAGAGACACAGGGGAGGGAGTGAAGTGGGAAAGAGACACAGGGGAGGGGGAGGAGGGGGAAGAGACACAGGGGAGGGAAATGGGGGGGAACAGACACAAGGGAGGGGGGAAGAGACACAGGGAAAGAGACACAGGGGGGAAAGAGATACAGGGGAGGGAGAGGGGGGCAAGAGACACAGGGGAGGGAGAGGGGGCAAGAGACACAGGGGAGGGCGAGGTGGGGAAGGAGACACGAGGAGAGGGGGTAAAAACACAGGGGGGAAAGGAGACACAAGGGAGGGAGAGGAGGAGGTAAAAGAGACACAAGGGAGGGAGAGGAGGGTGGAAATGAGACACCAGGGAGGAAGTAGGCCAGTAAAATAGAGGGTGAGAAGCTCCCATTTTGTGGCGAACAGCATTGCCAGGATTCACATTTTATTGCTGTAAGTTTTGACGGGCAAGTTGCTAGTATAGAAATAATATTATTATTTTTTGATTGGTTAAGGTATGAAAACATTTAATATTGTTAATAATTAGCATTATGTACACTTAATTACAGCCTTATAGCTCCAAAATATGTTCTAATTCATAATGTGAACTATATAGTGACTAGCTACTTGCCCGTCAAAAATGACGGGATAAAAATTTTAAGCCTGGCAATGCTGTTTTCCACCCAATGTGAGCACCTTCGGCACTCATCGCGTGGTTCGCATTGAGCGCCTTTGGTGTTCATTGCGAGTCTCTCCCCCTGTGTACTTCCTCCCTTGTGTCTAATTTACCCTCTCCTCTCCCTCCCTTGTGTCTCCTTTCCCCCCTCCTTTCCCTCTCTTGTGTCTCCTTCTCCTCCTTTGTTTTTACCCCCTCTTCCTACCCTGTGTCTCTTCCCCCTCCCCTGTGTCTCTTTTCCCCCTCTCCCTCCACTGTATCTCTTCCCCCCTCCCCTTTCCCTCCCTTGTGTCTCTTCCCCCTCTCTCCATCCTCTATGTCTCTTCCCCCTTTCTTCCTCCCCTGTGTCTCTTCTCCCCCTCTTTACCCCCTCAACCTCCTCCAACTCCCTTTCCCATTATCCTTCTCCTTTTCCCCCCTTATCCTCCTCCTCCCTTTCCCCCCTTATCCTATTCCTCCTCCCTTTCCCCCTTCCCCTCCCTCCTTATCCCCTTCCCCTCTTCCTCCCTCCTTCCCCCCCTTATCCTCCTCCTTATCCTCCTCCCTCCTTCCCATCCTCCTCCTTCCCCTCTACAATTACCTTCCTATCCCCTCTGTCCTTACTATCATGCGATCAGCTCCTGCTGCCATTCTGTCCCCAGCAGCGCCAGCTTCTTGCAGTGTCCGAACCAGCATATGCTAATGACGTGACGTCACATGCGCGTCAAGTCATTAGCATATACCGGTTGGGACACAGCCAGAAGCCGGCGCTGCAGGGGAGAGCAGCAGGAGCTGATTGCATGATAGTAAGGAGAGAGGGGATAGGGAGGTAATTGTATAGGGGAAGGAGCACTGCGCTGAGGGACGCAAGTGCTTTACCAACATCGTAAATGTCACCAACACTGACAACTATATAACGTACTTTACACAACGTAAGAATGGTGCAAAAACACTACCTAGTTGTCCATATTTTCAATAATATGTGTCCCTCTTTGACTATTTGAAGTGCTAGGAGGTATTATTATTATGCTTTATTTGTTATGCACCAACATAATCCGTATTACTATAGAGATAAGAACAAGGCAAAAAACTATATTAACACATTGAGGAAGATTGGAGTGTGATCTGTCTTTGAGCTTAAAATCCACAATACACAGTATTTTTTCACAAAGCTCCTTATAAGATTGAAAACTGGCAAACTTACAATCTAAAAGGCTAGGGTGTGATACAGGAGAGTGATAGATACAAGATGGCAGTGTAGAAGGCAATAGGCTCAAGCAAGTGGAGTAGGATGTGTGTTTAACTGTAGATTGTGAGTTTAAGTGATATTATGTTGTAGAGTATGCCGTTGTGCATATTAAGGCTGAAGGTAATAAGCTTCTTTCAACATATGCATTTTTAGTTTTTGAAGGTTTTGAAGCGGGAAGATAGTCTAGTGGAGCGGGCCAAGTAGTTCCATAAAGTAGGGGCAGCTAGAGAAAAGTCATGAAGGCAGGAGTGAGAGGAGGTGACAAGAGAGCGGGAAAGAAGAAGATCATTAGCAGAGCGGAGAGGCGGTTAGGGAGTATTTTGAGGCGAGGGCAGATATATAAGAAGGGTGCAGTGTTGTTGAGGGCTTTGCACATTAGTGTCATGATTTTAAATGTTATTCCGGAGGCTACAGGAAGCCAGTGACGTGACTGACAGAGAGGTGCTGTAGACTCTAAGCATATGGTTTTGTACGAGGGCCTGTGATAACCAACGCCAGCGCTCATCAGTCAGTGAAGAAATGGCATTTGCGTCTTTTAGTGCTGGCCTTGCATGTTGCTTTGTACATACCTAAGAGAAACATTGGTTACATAGATTTTTATTAAAAACTAGCGACTTGCCCATCAAAAAATGACGGCAATAAAATCGTAAGGCAGGCAATACTGTTTGCCACACAATGGAAGGCTTTTGTGTTTTTGGATGTGCGCAGTTCGGCCGTTAAGATCGTATTTTTTGCGGGTATCATTTTATTTTCTCTAAGTGTCGTTTTCCTTTTCAAAGTGTTACGGGCCATAATTTTCTCAGGCAATTTTTTCAAAGTTCTACGGGTCTCTCACTGTGAGTTTTCTGTTGTTCTGTAGTCCCGCGGGTCATAGGTATGATGCTTAATGCGTGCGGGGTCGTAGGGCTGAGCACCTATGGTGCTCATCTCCACCAGCGCAGTGAGCACCTTTGGCACTCCCTGCCTAAGTCTTACGGGGTCTTAGGGATGAGTGCCTTTGGCTCTCATCTCCACCAGCGCAAGGGGCCGCAGTTGCCCGCAGTTTTAACGTTGCAGTACCAATGGATTTTGGCAAGCCCGCGCTGCTGAGAACTATATATGTGATGTAACAAGTTTCAGCAACAAAAACCTGATAATTGGACCACTGTAATAGGACCACTGTAATTGAAGAAAAAAACATTTGTGAAGTATGTAACAAATTATCGTTAGTAAACATGTAAGCCATGGACACAAAGCATTTTTATAGAAAATCTTAATATTTTAATATTTGTGCATAGAATGCTTCCATCATGTCTAACTTGAGTACTTCCTGATAACTTTGAGCCTGCATGCAATTATTATCTACTGAACTGTGGAGAAAGGGGTGAGAGATTTGTAAACCGATTGAAGCTCAAAAATCTTACACCTACCCCCTTCCTCTGAAGTAGGCATCATTCAATAATAACTCGTCAAAATATATTTTTTCTAATTAACCAGCCTCAATTTTTCAAACCTATATTTTTTATTATACAGTAGTTCTTTACAAGCAACATGTAATGAATAGTCCATTTGTATGTAGAGTATATTTAATATAAAGAAATATGGCCCTAGATCACTGATATTATCAGTCAATGGCATGTGCCAAGGCCTAAGTGAAAAAAAGATTAGTCTGGTCAAACAGGAAACTTGTGGTAAGTTTGATAAGGTAATCATTCCGCTTTTAACAAGTTCTCATTATTAAAATTATCCGTGTTTTCCATAGTAACAATCAGAGACGTAAATGGAAAAAATAAAACAAACAGCTTAAAGATAATACCGGTAAAAGGTACATTATGATTTTTCTGTGCAAAGAAACTATTTGGCAACCTCTCAATTTGGGATATTTTTTAATTAATAAATATAATATTTACTGTAAAAGCGCTGTAATATTAAGTAAAATGTGTATATGTTTTTGAAAAAAATAGAGGTGGGAACCTGGAGTAAATGTTGTTAAGAGCAGAAGTGAAATGGATTTTGAGGAAATTGTCTTTGCTTCTTTCTTACAGAGATACATGGCTCTACGTTGGAATGATCGAAGTGGGGGTTTTGGATCTATGAGGAACTTGTTTTAAGCTATTAAGCCCACAACTCGGTCGCACTAGGCCATATGTCAACGGGTGTGTTGCGGGCTCCCGTTCGTTTCCGATTGCGACGTTATTCAATTGAGCAAGGGTGCGAGTTAAGAGGCTAAAGCCTCAAGCCCGTAAATCCTTCCAGCGGCCACAAACTGTTAAGGGGCTGGCTGAGATGAGATCGGCCATTACGGTCCAATAGCGGTATAACTTAGTGCGACAGCCTCTCATCCAATAGAAAGCGGTCTAGCCGCAGATGATTGACAGAGGGAGATAATAAATGTGAGTTCCACCCGTCCATGCGTTGACTGTGTTGTATTTTCTGACAAAGTAGAACGCAGGTCCCGGAGTTGGAGGTTTTTCAGTGAGAGAGAGAGAGAAAGTAGGAGTATTTTGAGAGCAGTAATTTGGAGTTTTCTTCATTTATATTATATTATACCACTTACTATTTTACACTTAATCCGTGATTACACATATTTACAGATTACACATAATTGCAATACACATAATTTAAACAAGACACATAGAGATATTTAGAGGTAGGTCACTCCATACAGTGGAGAGGTGAAAAGGAGGAGAAGAGGAGAGGCGAGGAGGAGAGAGAGGAGTGAGAGGTGGCCCTGGGGAGTAGGGGTGGAGAGGAGGAGGAGGTGAGGAGTGGTGGAAGAGAGGAGGTGAGGAGTGGTGGACAGGAGGAGGAGGAGGTGGCGGATGAGGAGGAGGTGGCAGAGGAGGAGGAGGAGGAGGAGGGGAGTGTAGAGGAGCAGGTAGGTGGTGGCAGGGTGGCCCTAGTACCAGGCACACTTAGAAGAGGAACAGAAGGGAAGGGGCCTGATCCCGAGGGATAAGACAGGCCTCAGGGACAGGTCAGTGAGGCAAGTCCACAATCAGGAAGGCAAGAGGGTAAGGGCAAGTACATGACCCACAATTACTTGCACCAGGAGAATATGGTCCTCCTCTGTGCTATCCGTGGCCGCCCTGTGATTCTTGCAGGTGGGAGGGAAGCTAGGCCAGGGCCTAGGCATGGAAGGAGGTAGCGGCTGAGGTGACAGCAGTAGGCACAGCACCAAGGGATGTGAGTTCTGTCAAGCACTGGTTCGATGACATCAGGGCCAAGGTGAGGAGGATGATGCCTAAGGAGGACAAGGACCAGACCGTGACCTATAATGAGTGGGAGAGGGTCGCCAGGCACATCCTGAGACAGGTGCCCGCCGCTGGAGCTTCAGGCCTGGTGGCCCAGCAGGACCCAGACTCCATGTCAGGTGAATATCACATACACCAACATGCCACCACATGTACATCACTCACACTACACATGTACTGTGGGAAAGTCAGCAGGAGCCAGGGATGTATCATAGAGGGACGTTATATCAGCAACAGGCTGAACAATTCGTTGTGTCCACCAGTCAGGGAGTTAAGGCAATTAACTGCACCTAGTTCAGCAGCTAGTAGAGACAGGAAGCTTTGTGAACTTGGGAGGACTACAGACCAAGATATTGTCGCAGGCTTCACCAGCGCTGATTGGTCACCATAAAGGACTGCCTACCCTATATAACTGGAACCTGCATTCAACATCAACATCTACTCTGGAGATACTGAAGAGACATCCTCTGCCAGCTGTTTTCCTTATCTTTACACCCCCCAGTGAAGGGACTGTTTGCAACAAGAGTGCACATATCTTCATAGAGTACCCGCTGTACTCTGTAAGGGTCCCTGGGGGTGGGGCAAAAAAGGTTGAACTTGATGGACTAAAAGTATTTTTTCAACCTCAATTACTATGTAACTAAATCTTGTAATTTTCACTAAAAACACATCTCAAAAATTCATCACTTTCTTACACACATAACCAAAATTCTAATTCACTCTCTCATCATTTCTTACCTTGACTACTGCAACTTTCTCTTTGCCAGCCTCCCCATCACCCATCCCTCTCCAGACCAATCCATAATGATTTTCTCGGTTAGGCTCATCTACCATACCCAATGCTCAGTGTCTGCCTCTCTGTCAGTCACTCCACTGGCTTCCCATAGACTCCAGAATCAAATTTAACATCATGACCTAAACATATAAAGCCCTCAACAATAAGGCAGCCTCTTATAAATCTGCTTTTTTTTCAAAATACTCTCCCAACAGTCCTTTTCGCTCTGCTAATGACTTTCTCCTTTCTTCCTCTCATCACCTCATCTCACTCCTGCCTTCAGGACTTTTCTCGTGCTGCCCATATTCTTTGAAACTCTTTGCCCTACTCCACTAGACTATTCTCCTGCCTCAAATCTTTAAAAAGCTCACAAAAAAATCATATGTTTTAATGTTTATAATGGATGTTGAGGGGTTATGGAAAAATGCATTGTGAATGTTGTGAGCAAAGTTCAAAGAGTAAAGGACAAGGTGTCACTCACTGGGTGCAAACCAGTCTCAGTATGAAGGATGTTGATCAAGACACTGGGGAAGATTTTAACCCAAACCATTGCAGAAACTTTATGGGTAAGAACAATGAAGAGTCCTCCAAAAGAAATCTGGACAGACCCAGCCTGTCCCTGGTGAATACTCTGCGGGGGGGAGGATGATACTAAAAAAGGAAATGCCTGTCAAAGGTCTCTGACGCAAAAAAAAGGGGAGATCAAATAGATGATTGCAGCCAATGTCATTTCAAAGTAACAATGTAGTGATTTTGATAAGGAAATGGAGTCCTTCAGGGAGTCCTGCAGATGGAGAGTCCTCCCTTGTATAAGCTGAATGAGCAAGTTTTCTAGGAGTTTCAGCACAATGGCTAACAGGAGGAGCGAGATCTCATCACTAATAGTTTGTCTCAGAGAGAAGCAGAAATCCCTAGTGTCATGACCCACTTTTCAAAAAAAGGCCTTTCAGGGATGTCACAACCATATGGCCATTTGGGGCTTGGTGGGGTGTTACTGTTTGTTTTGATTTATTGAATAAATGTAGCTTCTGTCATTGTTGCATTGAACAAGAAGTTTCACATTTTGTTACTTCCCATGGCAGACTTACTGCACAATGCCCCCACTCAGACAGAGCTATTGTTCACATTATTTTACCAACCCTGCTCTTTCATATTCTGCCAGAGGAAGCAGGATAAGCAGGATAATGGCTAATTACATTTTGTGGTGTCCATAATCTTGTCAGAAAGGGCCAATAAGCTAGTATAACAAGATTCTCTGACACCTAAGTGGTAGGGGAGACAGGAAGTTTTCATCTCCCTAGAGCTAATCTTGTCCCATGTGGTGATCATTATGCTGTTGTATATTCTGTATTCTGATTGGTTAAAGCAATTGTTTTTTGATGTTTTGCATGTGAAACTGATATAAAAATAGCCAAACTCACTATAAATGTTATGCTCAGTTTGACTGTACATAAACACAGTGTATGGCTGATTCTTAAGGGAAGACTTTAATTATTTTGTATTGGGTTAAATCACTTGCTGGGATCCTGATTCTCTTACGGGGTCCTATCTTAAAGGGACCTACACCTGCTCCTGTGTTCCTGTATCCTGATCCTGTGTTATTGACAGGGAGAAGCAAGCTGGTCGCCAATATTTACAACCTATCACGATCTGAGGGGTGGTCTTGTGAGCTGAAAGCAGGAAGGTTTTGGTCACCTGGGTCATGACAATTAGTACCTCCTCCCAGGTACAAGAGACAGAATATTCCCTGAAGCAGAGGGAAGCAGCTATGATAGAGAGGAAGCTGCTGGTACATACTCTACAAGAGCAGGAGCTTGTACAGGAGAGACAGAAGAGGAAGAACGTATTACTGAGCAGTCAAAGTTATTCAGGGGAGGACCCGATGAACAAGACAAAGGAGATTCTTCCGCTGAAAACTGAAGAAAAATTAAACGCTGGAAGCCTTGTAGGCAAAGCAAGACGAGAAACAGAAAAAATAGATGAAGAGACGCAGTTAAAAAAACTCTGAAATCACTAGGGTTTTTTCAGAAATCCAAAACTCAAAAGGCTTCTAAGATGGGTGCTAGCCTATCTGTTGAGTTTAAGTCTGAAGCCAGTGAACAGCTGGATATATGCCAGGAAAGCAAACATTCTAAGAGGTCCTTCTTAGCAACGATGCCTGCTGTTAACAGTGAGACAGATGAGTTGCAGATTTGAGGAGAGCTAGGAGCAGCCCTAAGAGATATCATGCTTGTTGAGCATGTGGAGCATAATTAACCAGATCAGAAGCTGATTGGGCATATCAAGCTAATACAGTTCTGTGAGAATTATCAGCTAGCCTATTGGAGCACCTGGAACAGAAATACCCAGATCACCTGTCAATGTAAACCATGGGCTCAGAACAGTTTCCGAGACAATGAAGCAGTGAAAAGTGGAACAAGAAACAGCCCAGGAAGTCTCTGTCCATTAGTGAAGGTGATGAAGACGATAATGATAATGATGAACCTTGTGTTAATGGAGCAACTGAGTGATGTGAAAGTGTTGGGGAGGTAATAGGAAGCCAAACTTCATAAGATGGAGAGTACCCTTAACAGTGTGAGGCAGGAGCTGGCAGAGTGAAAGCAGAGAGTGAGTGCAGAGATGCCAAAACACAAGTCAAGGTGTAGAAGCTTCACAATGCCCTTGTGAATCAAGAGTCTTATAGAAATGAGAGCTAGGGACTTCCCTGAAATGATCAGGTAGCAGAAGGCTGATTCCTCAATTGAGAATGGAAATTTGGTAAAGTTACATAACATGTTACAGGTGGTCCATAAGGAAAGCTGTAAGATTATGGCTCTGCCCTGTCTGCTAACAAAGAGCTTTCCAAGACTATCAGTAGAAGCTGGGCATTTGGCATAAAGAGAAGCTGAATCTACAAAATGCCATCAAGTCACTATGGACTGCCTTAATCCAGATATCAGAGAAGAAGAAAAAGGATGCATGTGATACTGGAGAGGACTGGAAGGGTGAGATGTTACACAGTGTGCAGAGGGTACTGGAAAGTGAGCGGCAGTACTACACCTTGAAGAAAAGTCACATAATTGCTACCATAGGTTTGGAGAACAGAGCTGCCTTCTGAAAAGAATGGAGAAGATATTGAAAGAGTTGGATGAACAGAAGCTTCAGCAACTACAAGAACGCCTCACCAGTGCAATGGGTAAAGTAAGAATTCACAAAAATGACAGTCAGCATGGTAGAGTAGATGTGTTGGTTGCTCAACCACATAGTGTTAACTGGCGAGGGGGGTGCATTAACCACCCTTACTGTGAAGAACCCTTTTCTTTTTTAACTTCTAACCTCAAAGGACGCCCTCCTGTCAGTTGAAAAGCTATTGGCACAAAAAGCTCACTTCACAAAGCTTTATACTGACCCTGGATGTATTTATATAATGAACTATTGATCCAAGTTGTATGCAAACCACTTGCAATACTGCCTTATGGGCTGCCCAGACTCCCATCTCATCTACTTCGCCACTGCTATTCAGTGCAAAGTAGTCCACCATGGAATGTCTCCATAACATAGCCCCTCCATTCACCTTATTAGTTTTGTAACCCTTCTCTGTAGCTTTTCCAGCTCTAAAATTTCCTTTTTATGAAGTTTACTCCATAATCCAAATGAGGGCATACTAGGTATTTGTAGAGTGGCAGAATTATATATGCTTCCCTTGCTTCTATACCCTTCTTAATACATGCTAATATTGTATTTGCCTTTGCAGCTGCTGCTTGGCATTGAGCACTGTTACCTACCTAGGTGGATGTCCACAAGTACTCCCATATCCCTTTCAATATCAGATACCGCTAGATTTGCTCCATTAAAATGATAAATTTCATGACTATTTTTCCTTCCCAGATGCATAACTTTACATTTATTTGAATTAAATTTCATCTGCCATTTAGATGCCCATTCCTCTAATTTATGTAAATCCCTTTGGTGGGAAAGTACATCGATATCTGATTGAATTACTTTTAACAACTTTGTGTCATCAACAAAAAGGTAGACACCACTTTCCAGTCCCACTTATAAGTCATTAATAAATATGTAAAAAAGGAGAGGACCTAATACTGAACCCTGAGAAACCCCACTTACAACATTAGTCCAATTGGAGTATGTTCAATTTACCACAACCCTTTGCTTCCTGTCCAGCTTTTGATCCATGAGCAGATATTTACTGCAATTCCTATATCTCTTAGTTTGCACAATAGTCTTCCATGTGGCACTGTAACAAAAGCCAAAAATACTACATCCATTGAGTTGCCTTGATCCAGGTTCCTACTAACCTCCTCATAGAAACGAATTAGATTTGTTTGACATGACCTATCCCTCATAAATCCATGTTGACTCATACTTATAATCCTGTTCAAATAGACATATTATTGTATATTATCCCTTATTAACCCCTCTAAAAGCTTTCCCACAACAGAAGTGAGGCTCACTGGCTTTTAATTCCCTGGATTTGTTCTTGCTCCCTTCTTAAATATAGGTATCACATCTGTTAGTGACCCAGTGTTGAGTGAATCTTGAAGAAATAGAGATAATGGTTTGGCTATTACAGAACCCAGATCACTCAGTACCCTTGGATGTATTCCATCAGGACCTGGGGCTTTATTAACATTGATTTTTTCCAACCTCTTTTGGGTTTCTTCCTGCGGTAACCAATTATTTGGTGAAGGTAGTGTAGCTCCATGATGTTGCACTGGTACCTCCCTTGTGTATACAGAAGAAAATAACCTATTTAGCTCATGTGCCTTTTCCTGGTCACTAATTATCAGACGGTGTTGTTGATTTCCTTGTACTTATGTAATGCAGTCTCTGTCCCCTCTTGTTTGTATAATTTAAATGCCTGTTTTTTTCTACAGATCTTGATCTTCAAATAATTGGTAAGCCACTTTGGATTTACTCCTTTAACTTTTATTCCCACATGGTATATGGTGATAAGTATGTATATTTAGTAAGGAGTTAAATGTTTTCCATGTACAGTGCCTTGCAAAGGTGTTCACCCCCCTTGACTTTTTACATATTTTGTAACATTACAGCCTTAAGTTTAATGTTTTGTTAATCTGAATTTTATGTGGTGGATCAGAACACAATAGTCTAAGTTGGTGATGTGAAATGAGAAAAATGTATACATAAAACTATTTTTTAGAAATAGAAAACAGAAATTGGGCGTGTGAGTATGTATTCACCCCCTTTGTAATGAAGCCCATAAAAAGCTCTGGTGCAACCAATTACCTTCAGAAGTCACATAATTAGTGAAATTATGTCCACCTGTGTGCAATCTAAGTGTCACATGATCTGTCATTACATATACACACCTTTGAATAGGCCCCAGAGGCTGCAACACCTAAGATAGGCACCACTAACCAATACTGCCATGAAGACCAAGGAACTCTCCAAACAAGCAAGGGACAACGTTGTTTAAAAGTCAGGGTTAGGTTATAAAAACATATCCAAATCTTTGATGATCCCCAGGAGCACCATCAAATCTATCATAACCAAATGGAAAGAACATGGCACAACAGCAAACCTGCCAAGAGATGGCCGCCCACCAGAACTCACGGACCGGGTAAGGAGGGCATTAATCAGAGAGGCAGCACAGAGACCTAAGGTATCCTTGGAGGAGCTGCAGAGTTCCACAGCAGAGACTGGAGTATCTGTACATAGGATAACAATAAGCTGTATGCTCCATAGAGTTGAGCTTTTGCAAGTAGAAAGCCATTACTTTCAGCAAAAAACAAAATGGCATGTTTTGTGTTTGCGAAAAGGCATGTGGGAGACTCCCAAAATGTGTGAAGGAAGGTGCTCTGGTCTGATGAGACTAAAATTGAACTTTTCAGCCATCAAAGAAAACGCTATGTCTGGCGCAAACCCAACACATCTTATCACCCAAAGATCACCATGTTTTTCAGCAGCCGGGATTGGGAAACTGGTCAGAGTTGAGGGAAAGATGGATGGTGCTAAATACAGGGATATTCTTGAGCAAAACCTGTACCACCTGTGCGTGATTTGAGGCTAGGATGGAGGTTCACCTTCCAACAGGACAATGACCCCAAACACACTGCTAAAGCAACACTTGAGTGTTTTAAGGGGAGACATGTAAATGTGTTGGAATGGCCTAGTCAAAGCCCAGACCTCAACCCAATAGAAAATCTGTGGTCAGACTTAAAGATTGCTGTTCACAAGTGCAAACCATCCAACTTGAAGGAGCTGGAGCAGTTTTGCAATGAGGATTGGGCAAAAATCCCAGTGGTAAGATGTGGCAAGCTCATAGAGACTTATCCAAAGCGACTTCGAGCTGTGATTGCTGCAAAAGGTGGCTCTACAAAATATTGACTCTAAGGAGGTGAATAGTTATGCACATTGACTTTTTCTGTTATTTTGTCCTATTTGTTGTTTGCTTCACATTCAAAGTTGTGGGCATGTTCTGTAAATTAAATGATGCGAATCCTCAAACAATCCATGTTAATTCCAGGTTGTGAGGCAACAAAACATGAAAAATGCCAAGGGGGTGAATACTTTTGCAAGGCACTATATGTTCAGTATTTTTACCCATCAGTTCTTTGTCCCAGTCTATACTTGAGTTTTTGTTGGCCCCTTACAGTTTTGTTTTTTCAATTCAATCTCAAATGAGATTGTGTTGTGATCACTGTTTCCCAAAGGTTGCCCTATTTCAACTTTTGATACCATATCAATATTATTTGTTAAAACTAAATCCAAGATAGCCTCATTTCTAGTAGGTTCTTGTATAACCTGGGCCAGATTATGATCTGTGGGTGTACTCAAGAACCTGCTCCCCTTAGCTGAACTGATGGTCTCATTTATCCGGCTTATTTCAGGGTAATTAAAATCTCCATTAGAACTTGACCATGCTTAGCTGTGTTTCCAATCTGTAACAATAATAGCATTTCCTCACGAATTATATTTGGGGGTTTATAGCATACTCCTACCAATATTCTTTTGGAATTTGCTGCTCCGCTATTTAACTCTATGCACAAACATTAAACATTACCGCTAGTCCAATCATAAGCACCTTATATTCTGAATTTGTAGTTTGGTGGTGCCTGCCTCTGTACTTGAGTTACTTAGTAATACATCCCTTTTGACTATACTAACCCGCCCCATCTTCTCCCCCATGAATACTTAATTTATCCCTTATCCCCTCTATACTTTTAACCCCATTACATTCAACTAGTACCTCCCCCCCACCTATTAGTTTAAAAACTGCTCCAGCCTTTCTACTATAGTTTCCCCTAGTACACCAGCTCCCTCATCATTAAGGTGCAATCCATCCATGCTATGGAGATTGTACCCAAGTGAGAAGTCAGCCCAGTGCTCTAGTTCTCTAAAATCATTATTTTGGAAACTCCCATCTTCCACTAACGTTATCATTGGTACCAATATGTACCAAGACCGCCGGTTTATTCCCAGCCCCTCCCAATAATTTATCTACCCAATCCACAACATGCCAAACGCGAGCACATAGCTCCCTTTCCCCAGGAGGTGTTAAATAGTTAACTCCTGGAGCAGTTTGTTTAGCTTTGCCTGATCAGACCTAATAAATGACTGGAGCTGGGAATTGGGTGTGGCCATTTATGCACTGCAGCCAAACAGAGTGTAGAGGCTGTGTGTAAAGCCTCAAGCTTTTTTGAGGACTGCCAGAACAGTATGCAAAGATTGTAAGGAGTAAAAAACAGGCTCATAGAAGTGGAGGCAAGAAAAGACAGACGTGTGTACAGCTGGTTGGAGTTGGCAAAAGAGACACCAGAGAGAAGTGTCTATACTGGTGTCTGAAGCTGGAGAAAGGCCGGCCCTAGACAGAGATACCAGCAGCGTGGAGCTGAAGAGAATGAAAATATGGGCCCCCATTCAATTTAGGTTTTGGGAGGTCTGGAGGCCCGAGGTCGCAAACTACTTTGCTATTCAATTGGCATCATTTGGTGGGCTTGGAACGGCTTCCGAGTTCCAGGTTTGAAAAAATGGCGATGGTTAACCTCACAGCTTACAGCCTCCAGAAGCCTTTGAACTTTCACTTTCACAAGGCTAAAATCACAACTCGCTTTTCAATTGCTCAATTTCCCCAAGCCCACAAATGTTTTCACACCCGCAAACGGCAAATGAAGGAGGAAATCCAACGAGTGGTAGAGATGACCCGTGAAGGGATTAAACACCTATTTGTAGCAATGTAAATAATGCACTGTAAGTAATGGGGAATGAAAGACATTAGAATTAATTGCACAACAGTCTCAAGCTCGCAAATCGGCAGAAAAAAATATATTTTTGTGTGTCATTTCGGGGTTAAATCGATCTCAGGTATCAATGAGTTAATACATATCAGGCCACCCATATGGACTAGAACAGTATTGGCATTCATTTTCATAATTCTTTATTTCTTGGATTTGCGAGTCTGATTGCATTTCGGACCCAGGAACCTAATTGATTGACATGTAACCTCCATGTTTTACTGCCGTAATAATGACAGTCTCATTTTCTATTGGCTGATTCGAAATGGCAGGTTATGGGCTTGCGTAATTGATCATGTTCCCGCCCTGAAGTGCTCCGAACCAGCCCATGGTTTACGGTTTTGGCATGGGGCCCGTAACTTGCGGCCTAGAGCAATTGAATAGCATCACACCTGCAGACATACAGCCTACTATAATGGAGTTGCAGGCTTCTAATTGAATGGGGGCCATGGACTTTAAAGGATGGGCCAGAAATTGAAAACAAAAATTGGACTGTTTGTTTTGTTTTTGCTCCATCCATGAGATGTGGAATTATTTTCTTATATTGTGTTCTGATTTATAACTTGATACAGTGTGGCACAATTCTTGAGTATCCACTAAATATCCAGAAAAATGTATCTTATTACCATTCCTTTGAATGTATAATTTTAATTGAGACTGAGGTGGACCAAACACATTGTTCATCATCTACTTCTGTTTTGCTCTACTGTCAGCTTTTATTTTTTTACTTAATATTTTAAGCAAAAACAAACAAACATGAAATGTATAAAACATGCCCGAGATAAATTTTGCAGCATTTTGGTGAATGGCTAGCTTGAGGACTGCAGGCCAAACCCATGCTGCTCTTCACTTGAAAGACACAAGGCATACTAGTAAATTATCTATGCTAGACAGCGATACTAACAAACTATGGCCCAGTACTGTTTTAGGAACATAAACATAAATATTTGCACATCAACTGACAAAGACAATCCCCCAAAGACAATTATACATTCAAAGCAGTTTATTCTGTTCCAGGGCTGTCATTTAAAAACAAAGAAACACAAAGTGAAACATTATGAAATTACCTCTTACAGATGTAACAAAGAGAAAGCATACTTTCCATGATCTCATGTAACCTGCCCAAAAGTGATCAAGTGGATTGTAGACTTAATATGACCTCTCCGAAAAAGCTTACAGCAGCTCAGAACCTCCATACTTACTCCCATATAACTGTACATACCTAAGACATAAAACAGAGACATCAAAGGGATCATTCAGGCTGCTCCCCTACACTACACAATCAAATAAGCCCAAATCATCCAATAATTCTGCCCCACTAAAAATATCACTAACGCCATCACACTGAAAGTGGTTCATACTCTGGTCAAGAGATGAAATGTGACACATGCCCAAAATGCCACAAACACAATGCTTTTATGTGCCATGTATTGTGAGCATGTATGAATATTATAAAATCACAAATATATTAGGATACACTCTCCTTCCACTCACTTTAGGAATAATTTTGGAGATAGATGTAAAGGAAAGCTCACAAACTGGATAAATACTCCGTCCCTAGGCTCTTCATGGGAGTCAAAAATGTGCAAGTTCTTATTTTCATGAAATAGACAGATGTGTAACAAATAATCCCACAAGAACACATAGATGCTTCAAATCTTGTGCATCCTACACATAAAGCAAACTTTGATTCTTCAGATCAAAACTTGTTTACACTTTGGACAAAGTAAATCGGTGCTTCTAAGCAGGATCTCCTTGGGCACTCTTTCCTTCTCGTGGGCAGACTTCAAAAGAGGAACAATAAACTAGTTCTAAACACAAGCATGCATCACCCTAATACATGTGACTTAAACATTTATAGAACTCAGTATATTTGACAGATAGTGAAAGTGTGTAGTTTGTATAAAAAGGGAACTGATGTACGTTTTGTTATCTGGAACTGTCTTAACAAGTAAAGTTGGAAGTCAGAAAAGATAAAATGACAAAGAAATAATGGCTTCTAATTTTCATATTCTTAGCAAATGTTATTGTGCTATACTGCATAATTTTTCTACACAATACTAATCACAGGGCTTGGTAACAAAGATGATGTTCATTCACTACAAATGTGTATCTACAGTATATATTATGCACTATAAAGATGTTGAACTTTAAATTATGTGTATCCTTGTATATTTGCTTAATATACACAGTTGAGTCACATCATTATCCCGAATAACCACAGTGTGCAGCATGGACAGCAGCTAGACAGCATGGTAGTGAGTCAGTAAGATGCTGGAAGGTTTGCAAGGGTGTCTGGAGCCATGCAGACTGCAGTGCATCCGACAGCTGCTGAATAGTGTGTGGTGGAGGATCCATACTACGAACATGGCGATCAAGATGGTTCCACAGGTGTTCAAGGCTCAATGGGGTTCAAGTCCAGGGAATTTGGATGCCAGGAAAGTACTTGTAAGTCTTTATTGTGCTCCTCCAACCACTCCAGAACAATTTTGGCCGTATGACATGTTGTCCTGCAGGAAGATCTAATTTGCTTCAGGGAAGACAGTCAACATGTATGTGTGTACTTGATCTGCAAGGATGAATAGATAACCCAATCAGCTGAGAGTGCCTTCGAGAGGTATGAGTGGACCCAGACAATGCCAAGAAAACATTACCCAGACCATAACACTGCCGCCACCAGCTTGTGTTCTTCCAACAATGGTTGAAGAGTGTTTGCTCTTGGGGGTTTTGCGCCTGACAAATTAACATCCGTCCAGTCGATAGAGCAGAAAACATGACTCATCAGAGAAGGCAAAACTGTGCCAATTAGAGGTCCGATTTTGGTACTGTCATGCAAACTGAAGAGGTTTCTGATGATGAACCCTTGTCAGCATGGATGTAGTGACCATCCATTTGCATCTGAGCCCCATATGCATCATGTACTTTTAGACACACTTCTGGTAGCTCGCTGGATCATTTGGACAGTGAGTTGCTCAACTGTAGTGTGTCTGTTGGCCCTCACACACCTTTGCAGCCGACGTTAGCCTCTGACATCAATGGCACATGGTGCTCTGCAGTTTCCATGCCGTTTATTCGCAACAGTGTTGTTTGTCCAGTCACTGTACACTTTAACCATAGCCGCACGTGAACAGTTCAACTGGGCAGTTTCAAAATAATGGTACCGTTAGCCCAAAAGCTATGATGGTTGATATATTTGCAAAATGCCTACATGTCATCTTATATACCCACCAAGCTAGCTCATGACATGTGCTGTATTTCATTGACTATGCGCTGCTGACGTCAAAAGTAGGAGATGGTCAGAAAAATGTGACTCGACCCTGTATATAAGCAATACTATTGCTTCTCTATTAATAACAAGAAAAACAAAAGACTAGCAAATAGTATCATCAAATTAATCTATGAAATGTGTGTAACTATTTGACCAGTTTTCTCCATGTAAATGTAAGGGTCCATCCATCTACCCACATTAACCCTGGTCACCATGCTCTGTATTTGTGTGCAAATGGGTATCTCTGGTCATTATGGAATCCTCAGGGGAACCTGCTGAAAGCAGACAATTCAACTACATACATGTTTTTTGTTGGGGGAAAAAACTATCACATATCACTAAACTGTTTGACCTTCTATAAGGGGTGACAACATGTATCAACATGGATCTCGAATGGGAAGGAGAAGAATGGAAGATTGTATTTAATGCTTTGCAATTACACATATTGTATGATGTTTTTGGCCTTTGTAATGTCCTTGGTGTTTTCCACCGTTCATAAATTAAGTATTTCTGATATGCTGTTTATTGTCTACCTCAACTAAATCTTAATATATTATAAGTATCCTACTAACCACCTACACTACATCTGAAAGGTCTTACTGAGATTGCATGAGAATCAACTCTTTGCCAAGCAGAGTAAAAGTCTCTTTTAACCTAATTGCAGTTCCATTCCTTGGATACATTATCACTTCTTATGATCCTAAGATGGATCCGACAAGCTTCCAGCTGTTTTAGAGACACTTCTTTACCACTCTGAATGGTATTCAGTACTTTGTTCTTTTTGAGAACACTTACTGTACGTTACCCATTATTTCTTAATGATCATAACACCAAGCACTGAGTTAACTAAAAAAGTGACAAACTCTCACAACTGGAAATATCAAGCACAAATGGCCTTTTGCAAACTCCAAAAGACTTGTCCCTACTCCTGTATATGCAAATGCTGATACACAGGAAGCCTTCATAGTGGAAGAAGATAACTCTGAGATTGGAAGTGGGGCTGTTCTTTTCCAGGGAATTTCCAAGTTACCACAAAGAGCAATCACAATGTGTCTATAAAGATCTTCTGGCAAAATAATGAATGTTTAAAAAATTTGATATCTTATGGAGGGTGCTATCTTTCCAGTTAGCATACATGCTATCATAGCACTATTATTCTTCATGCATTTCAATTTCATAATCCAGACCTCGCTTAAGGAATAATAAATACACAGATGCTCCGCCACACACTCCATTGCAGCCTTCTCCCAGAAGATCCTCAGGAAGATACATGAGGTTCAAGACAATCTGCCTGAGGTGATCACTCCTCCATCCATTTGTATGTGCATTCTCCTTATCATATACCATTGGTTCAGTGGCATCATGACTCTGCATCCAGAGGAGAAAAAAAAAAACCTTCTGTGGCCTAATATAGTCAAGGAGACTAAAGAATGTGTTTATGTATGCACTACCTGTTTTCAAATGATAATTCCTCATCATGCTCCTGCTTGGCTGTTGCCAACAACTGCTAGCTCCTGAATACTCTTAAACACATACATCCATGGACTTCATGGTCGATATACAAGCAATCATTCTTCAAACTTTGTCAACTTGAACCCCTTAAAGAAACTACTACTAGCGACTCACTGATATATCTATTTGTTCAAAAAGTCTTCAGGCTAAATTGATTCTCTCTTACTGAAAATGTCAAGATTAAGTTCTATTGTCAAGTAGCTATGCTTTGAGACATAATCTAAACCATCACCAAGGTATCTAACATCTGCTGATTGTGCATGCGTTTTATGAGGTCTGATTCTTGTTGGCAAGCTAGTTTTTGCCAATCAAGGCTCTTTTCTTCTCCTCCCATATGCATGAAGTCACATGCAAAATAGGGTTATCTATTTTAAAGGGATAGTTTTCCTTTGTGTGTGTGTATTGTGTATGGCTTTCCAGTTCCTGTGTATTATTTCTAGTATTTGTCATTAAGCTTATTCTTTCTGCTTCTGTGAGAATGTATTCTTATTTTTCTCATTTCTCAGTATGCAGGTGTGTTATTTGGCTGGATTTGATTGCTGGTTCCCTGGATAATATACAGGTTTTATGACATTTTATACATTTTTGTCTTCCATATTCCCTATTCAGGAACATGACGATTCTGAAGTTGACTCAGATTTTGCTCTTGGTTTTGTGTTAAGTTCTCATATTATTATTTTTTTCTGGTGACTAAAAATTGTCTTTTTTCATCAGTAACTGCAAAGTTCACCTTTTAAATATAATAAAAGTAAAAAATAAAATTGTGTAGAGCTGAAACCACATCATTATATATATTTCAATATTACCAGTCCAGAAAAAGCCCCAAAAATTAGAGGTCTGCCAAGGATGTGATAATGCTCCTCTATAAGGAGAGAAGTTATGTTATGACTGCCTTAAGGTTTTCACTCCAGTGTCTCAGCATATACTTGATGATTTATCAGGCTGGCTTACTTTCGCCCATAGAAAGAGGGATTGACAGTGTATCCCAAGAAACAAAGATGAGTATATACTTACTTATCCTTATGAATATATATAATATTCTTCAGAGTTAGCTGGAGAAGGTCCTTCATATATTCCTTACAAAGATCAAAATTCTCATGTGAGGAGGCATCAGAAGAGGAAGAATGGAGTTTCCTTACAATCTTGTTAAGTGTTTGGTACTTGCTATTATAAAATATTTGAACATTAAGGACTTTGACCTCATACCTCTTACTTCTAAATATTATGCCAGTTTAAAAATGAGAATTACTTATTTTCGTATTATTGAAAACATCAGAGATGTAATCTTGTATGAATGGAACAAAGTAGAAAACTGTATTTCTACGTATCATGGCAAATGTTTAGATTATATGTATTCTCTGAATGGATACACCAATAATTAAGGTAGCTAGAAAGATACATTTGCCCCTGGATAGTTCTTTGTCTTTCATAGACATCATAGATGACAAATTAGATACTAATTTTAAAAGAGACTACATAGCAGCAGGAGCTGTAGCTTCGTCCTCAGTCTCTAAAGCCATGAAAATATTGGTTTCTAATATGGAGGAAGCTCTACAAAGACACTGCTGATGCTTTTGTTGATGTTACTAGATTATCTTGTAGGGTAATTGCTATGTTTTTGCCAGCAGATTAGCTCTCTGGCTTAATTATTGGAAATCAGACATTTTTAAAAACCAGCCTTTGCACTCTACCCTTTGATAATGACATGCTCTTTGGAAGTAAATTTAATGAAGCCATAGAAAGAGTAAAATGTACCAGGAAAGTTATGCTTCCTAGAGATTATGAACCTAAAAGATCTTACCAGTTTCATAACAGACAATCCCTCAAAGATAGGATTTTACAGCAAAGTAGATTCTGCGTCATAATCTCGGTGGCGTTGTGATCACTGGTAAGCCCCCAATGAAGGTTCGACTTCCCGAGTGCTCGAAGACGACGCTTCTTCACTTTCTTCATAACTGCAAACAGTCCATAACAAAGAAGCGGGTCCTTTCCATCATAAAGATTACTCCCCAGAATAGAACTCAACACTCAAAGAAAGATTTCTTCAGACAAAAGTTATCCAGCCTTCCAGAGGAAAGGAAGGCTTTCTGGTACTTTATCATCCTGTACCAATGAATCAAAGAGGGAAGGGTCTTCTACCCTGAGACTGAACAATTTCTACAGACATCAAGGATGCCTACTCTCAAGATCCTTTCAACAACATCACAAAAGGTATATAAGATGTTGTGTGTCCAAATATCATTGGTAATTCAATTGTCTGCCCTTCAGGTTACCAACAGCCCTGAGAACATTCATCAAGATCCTAGTCGCACTGATTGCAGAAAAAGAAAAAAGTTATATAATTATTCTGTACCAACAGAAAGCCACTCATGTCCCAGAGACAAAAAGTCCTGGAAGTTCTGCATTCTCACGGTTGGATGATAAAACTTAGTAAGAGCTGTTGTATGTCTTCCAGAAAACCAGAAGACAATTGGTTGTAAATAATTGGTCTCATAGAAATTATGTTAAAGGAGGGACATTTCATAATAGTATGGTTCTAATGACATCTACTTTTCTGATGATAAGATAGGCCAAATTTCAGGCCAATCCAACATTTTTTTATTCTATATTTTAGTCTTAAATTGGAATAACAAGATCCTCGTCACTTGGGAGCTCATGAACAAGCTTCAATAATGGACTCATCTAGAAAATCTCAGCAGATGCCTTTCATAAGGCCAGATTCCTTAGCTAAAAGCTATGAGGGATGCCGGTCTTCAAGGACTAGAGCTTGGATGCAAGACAGATCTGCACAAGGAATCTTTAACAGCCTCAGCAAATGTTCTAGAACTAAGAAACATTTGTTTTAATGCCATGCAAGAATTTGCTTTCACCTAAGAGGAGAAAATGTACAGTCTAGTTGCTGTGTCATATCTAAACAAACATGGCAGCACATAGAGCAGAAGACTTGTATATTACTGAATTTGGGGAAGTTATGTCAAATGGTATTTTATTTTTGTCGTTCAGTCGTTTCCGACTCTCCATGATCTTATAGACTGTAACACACTAGGTACATCTTTATGTCCATGGTCATGCTGATCCACTTGGTTTTCATGGTAGAGATACTGGAGTGGGTTGCCAGCGCCTTCGCCATTGGGCCACAGCATACAGCTCCTGGTATTCCTAGGTGGTCTCCCATCCAAGTACTGATCAGGCCTTACCTTAGGTGCCTTACTCTCAGCCAAATATTAATATATTTAACCTTTCCCTGTGGGGACCTTTCCTGTTTTATGCTATCACAGGTGCACACGCGCGCGCTCACTGCTCTGGAAGCCTCCTGTTGCTAGGTGCGCTTGCGTCCTGATTTACTCCCTAAGCCCCTAACCCCCTACACCCCTTGCCGGCCCTAACCCCCTACACCAGTTAATGGCCCTAACCATAATCCTAATTCGATACACCCCTTGCCGGCCCTAACCCCCTACATCAGTTAGCAGGCCTAACCCTAACCCGCTACACCCCTTACCGGCCCTAACCCCCTACATGAGTTAACGGGCCAAACCCTAAACTTAACCCACTAACCCTAAATCCCTAACCCCCAACCGGCCTTAATCCTAATCGCCTACAACACTTCCCGGCCCTAACACTTAGCTCCTAACCCCCTACACCTCTTGGCGGCCCTAACCTCCTAACCCTCTTAGTCTAACCCTAACCCCATAAAACTAAGTCCCTAACCCTGACCCCCTACACCCCTTCCCGACCCTAACCCTGTAAACCTAACCCGAAAACCCCTAAGCACTTACCGGCCACAAGGAGACAGCTTCATCGGTGCAGGGCAGTGCAGCATTCATGCGTGCACATAACAGATGCATGTGTGCTAGCATAAAACAGGAAAGCACCCCCTGTGGCATGATCTAGGACTAGGTTTTAATATCTTAAAGGTATATTTAAGTGAGCTGGATTATGAATGCATCTGATAAAGGAGAATTAGTAGTGTATGTAAACATGTGTTATATATAAAAGTTCAGTTTACTTATAAAATTATTTGCACACAAGTCAAATTCAGCTGTTTACACCCACAGGATGCTTACATAAGCAGGGTACACACAGAAAATACAGCGGTGTATCCACAGGAGATACAGCAAGATACATATTTTGACCTTTCTGGTACAGAGCACAGAAAGTAACTGTTGCAGTTCTTGCGCTGAGCACATGACAGAAGCCACTGAGGTACAGAATGATACAATGTCCTGATTCTGAATTGAATGTTATGCTAATTGAGGGGTGTACACGATCAAATGCAAATGCCCAAAAACATAGGACATTTTGCTAACTTCAAGGTAAGCTAATTAATGTCCATCTTGGGATATTTTCATGCAAAAAAATGTTTTCAGAAACTACTAATTCTCCTATATCAGATGCATCCATAATCCAGCTCACTTACATATCCCTTTAAAAGTCTACATTTCTACACTCTCTCTGCAGCGCCCTCTTGTGAACACATTCCGCTTGCTGTCTCACACACAGCTCTGCAGCGCCCTCTAGTGCTCACACTGCTCCTGCTCTTACACACAGTTTTACAGCGACCTCTCGTGCTAACACTGCGCCTGCTGTCTTACACACAGCTCTGCAGCGCCCTCTAGAGCTCACACCGCTCCTCCTGTCTCACAGACTAGTCTCCGCCCATCGTAGCTCGACGCACCTAGTCACATGAACCCTTCGTCACGTGAGGGTATCTCAGGTCGCGTGAGCTTAGATCGCTGAACATGGCGAGTGTAGAGGAGGAAGAGGAGGCTCTGCTTCCCGATAATGCTGGCGGCTCCAATGGCTCCGAGCAGAAGCAGAAGAAGATGGCGGCGATCTGTGACCCCAAGAGCTTCGCGCACAGAATCGTGGTGCTGTGCCTCATGTGCTTCCTGGGCTTCGGTGAGTGAGAGAGCGGTGTGTGTGTGTACACTGGGGTCTGTGTGTACACTGATACACTGGGGGGCTGTGTGTGTATGTGTGTACACTGGGGTCTGTGTGTACACTGATACACTGGGGGGCTGTGTGTGTATGTGTGTACACTAGGGTCTGTGTGTACAATGATACACTGGGGGGCTGTGTGTGTGTGTATGTGTGTACACTAGGGTCTGTGTGTACAATGATACACTGGGGGCTGTGTGTGTGTGTATGTGTGTACACTAGGGTCTGTGTGTACAATGATACACTGGGGGCTGTGTGTGTGTGTATGTGTGTACACTAGGGTCTGTGTGTACAATGATACACTGGGGGCTGTGTGTGTGTGTGTACACTAGGGTCTGTGTGTACAATGATACACTGGGGGCTGTGTGTATGTGTGTACACTAGGGTCTGTGTGTACAATGATACACTGGGGGCTGTGTGTGTGTGTATGTGTGTACACTAGGGTCTGTGTGTACAATGATACACTGGGGGCTGTGTGTGTGTGTATGTGTGTACACTAGGGTCTGTGTGTACAATGATACACTGGGGGGCTGTGTGTATGTGTGTACACTAGGGTCTGTGTGTACAATGATACACTGGGGGCTGTGTGTATGTGTGTACACTAGGGTCTGTGTGTACAATGATACACTGGGGGCTGTGTGTACACTGGTGTATGTATGTATGTGTGTACACTAGGGTCTGTGTGTACACTGATACACTGGGGGCTGTGTGTATGCACTGGTGTATGTATGTGTGTACACTCGGGGACTGTGTGTGTGTATACTAGGGTCTGAGTGTATGTATGTGTGTACACTGGGGGGCTGTGTGTGTGTGTATGTGTGTACACTAGGGTCTGTGTGTACAATGATACACTGGGGGCTGTGTGTATGCACTGGTGTATGTATGCGTGTACACTCGGGGGCTGTGTGTGTGTATACTAGGGTCTGTGAGTGTATGTATGTGTGTACACTGGGGGGCTGTGTGTGTGTGTGTGTGTGTGTATGTGTGTACACTAGGGTCTGTGTGTACAATGATACACTGGGGGCTGTGTGTGTGCACTGGTGTATGTATGTGTGTACACTCGGGGGCTGTGTGTGTATGTGTGTACACTGGGGGGCTGTGTGTACAATGATACACTGGGGGCTGTGTGTGTGTGCACTGGTGTATGTATGTGTGTACACTCGGGGGCTGTGTGTGTGTATACTAGGGTCTGTGAGTGTATGTATGTGTGTACACTGGGGGGCTGTGTGTGTATGTATGTGTGTACACTGGGGGGCTGTGTGTGTGTGTGTACACTAGGGTCTGTGTGTACAATGATAAACTGGGGGCTGTGTGTATGTATGTGTGTACACTGGGGGCTGGCTGTGTGTATGTATGTGTGTACACTGGTGTATGTATGTGTGTACACTGGGGGCTGGCTGTGTGTGTATGTGTGTACACTAGGGTCTGTGTGTACAATGATACACTGGGGGCTGTGTGTATGTATGTGTGTACACTGGGGGCTGGCTGTGTGTATGTACACTGGTGTATATATGTGTGTACACTGGGGGCTGGCTGTGTGTATGTACACTGGTGTATATATGTGTGTACACTGGGGGCTGGCTGTGTGTATGTACACTGGTGTATATATGTGTGTACACTGGGGGCTGGCTGTGTGTATGTACACTGGTGTATATATGTGTGTACACTGGGGGCTGGCTGTGTGTATGTACACTGGTGTATATATGTGTGTACACTGGGGGCTGGCTGTGTGTATGTACACTGGTGTATATATGTGTGTACACTGGGGGCTGGCTGTGTGTATGTACACTGGTGTATATATGTGTGTACACTGGGGGCTGGCTGTGTGTATGTACACTGGTGTATATATGTGTGTACACTGGGGGCTGGCTGTGTGTATGTACACTGGTGTATATATGTGTGTACACTGGGGGCTGGCTGTGTGTATGTACACTGGTGTATATATGTGTGTACACTGGGGGCTGGCTGTGTGTATGTACAATGGTGTATATATGTGTGTACACTGGGGGCTGTATGTATGTGTGTACAATGATACACTGCGGGCTGTGTGTATGTATGTGTGTACAATGATACACTGCGGGCTGTGTGTATGTATGTGTGTACACTGGGGGCTGGCTGTGTGTACACTGGTGTAGGTATGTGCGTACACTGGTGTAGGTATGTGCGTACACCGGGGGGCTGTGTGTGTGTGTGTGCGCGTACACACTGGGGGCTTCTCGTATAGGACTGCTGGTATGGTCCTGCACACAGTACAAGGGCTGGGACTGTGCATGATGTGTGCAAATAATAGTAATGGGTGTTTATACAAAGGTAAAGGGGTACTGTAGTCCAACGCTTTTTTGCACGACATATTGTTAGTTTTAAGGGTCACTTTAATGTTCCTATAAATGGCTCTCTAAAGAATAGTTAGGTAGGACTTGATAAAAAAAAAACTTTTACTGTGCATGTACACACTGAATTACTATTTTCTAATCGCGTCCCAGACAGTATGGGTTTATTATCCCTCCACTCCCTGGATTATTTTTTTGTCTCTGGAGTGGGAGCTTTCCAGAGGGAATGATCTCCAAACAATTACAGTACTTGTATTAGGATAGTGGGAGGTGACTATAAAGTGTATTTGTGTACACTGCTAGCAGCTCTTGTTGCACAACTGATACTTGTTTGTACTTCCTCCACACTGCAGAATTTGGTATGATTAAAAAAAGTAATTTACAATGAGAAACGTAATGTTTTCTTTATCAAGCCTAGAGAGATCTTTATAAGAACGCTAAAGTGGTACAATAAGAAAATTGCCAATAAAGTGCCGCAGACCAGTGTTTGATCTGCCTTTATCTTACCAGTACAATGTGTAATGAGAGTTTTTGTGTTATATTATTCGATCTACGTTCAGTTTTATGGGAAAAGGGGCACAATTTGTTGTGATTTTGACATCTGCAAAAAAGATGCACTTTTTGCAATGTTTAAAAGTATGATCTTTTAGTTGCATATGAAGAACATGTTCAGTAACAGTGGCCCTGAGTTAGTTCTGGCACAGTTTGGAGGCTCAGTTCTCTGAAGGGCCATGCAGATAGACACACATTTCTATAAATCAGACCAAATGCAGGATCCATCCAAGAGGAAGATGAGGCCATGCTACAAGTATTTCACAAAGTGCAGCCTTACTAAAGCTTGGAGTCAGAAGATACACTTTTTGGAACCATGATGGGCACTGCTACAAAATGGTATATGTGATTTGGAAAGGAGGCCAAATTCAAGTCGAATATAGGGCATCAAAAGAAATTGTGTTGTCGGGGTGATACTGAAAATACTTCTTATAGTTAATTTGAGTCGGTGGAGGTATGAACAGGCTTGTATTCATAAGGTAGTGGTATAATAATGTGTGTCATATATAGGACCCAGTCTGGTTAGGGAGGGCCCACAAATACATATTTTAGAGCAAACAAAGTTCGATATAGATAGATAGTTTGATATAGATAAATGTGCAGTGAATTAAACAGTTGAGTGGTTCAAGATGATCCTGGGGTAGTCAGACCCTTGCATAGCGTGCTTAGAAAGTAATACAAGGTGCTTATTTGGAGATCTTCTGACTAGAAGGGGAAACGCTGGCGATGTGGGGAAGTAGGGGAACAAAAAAGCACAATGCTTGATGATATCATAAAGGGATACATAGAATTATGGTGCGAAGACATTGCTTTCACATAAGTTTCTTTACTGAGAGACCTGTTCTCATAGGATTATTAATATACAATAATATAATTATTAATATAGTGCTGTACACAATGCTGGGGAGAATCCCAGTGCCATGGTATGCCATTGAACATAACGTGTGTCTGTATTCCTATTAACCTGACTAGCTCCTTGCATTCACATACATTTTTCCTTTAACTTATGCTAAAAATACCAAACTTTCATGGTCTATTATCTAACATGTCTTCTAATTTGCTTTTAATAACCAATTTTTATTTGTATGTGAACTTTTCATTTCAGCTAAAGCTGTGACATTGGCTGTCACTTTAAACTGGTTTGTCACCTTGTAGGAAATGTTATATTTAGGGTAGATTAATTTTATTCTCGATAAAGAAACTAAATTGAAACCTTATATACATCCAGTGCCCCCCTACCCAAGTTAACAATCAATCAGTGGCATCCTTTAACAGTGGTTCCCCAACCCCTCTGTGGAACCCACCAGACAGGCCATGATTTCGGTTCACTGTGGGGCTGTACACAGGACTGGATTTGAGGATATCCCTGTTGCACCCAAGTGAGACTATCATGTCTTCAGTCATCCTCAAGCTCCATATTCCTCAAGCTCAGAGTTCGCCAAATCCTGGGTTCCTAATAATATTATTGCTGTCAAATAGTAGTTATATGTAGATGATATACATATACTCCTGTATATACACTATACCCTGACCCCTAGGCTACTAAATTACAGATGCATTTGTTAACCCTTGCTCTAGCTTCTGAATTCCTGTGGTGTGTTTGCTGCATGGTACTCTAGATATTCATAGTTAACATAGTCTAACAAAGATTTTAAGGAATTAAGAGATTAACTGTGTTAAACAAAATGCATTACTCAGGGATTTCATGTCACTTCTCCCTTTTTTATGCCCAACTGGGAATGGAGGAAGGTAAATCTCTTTGCTCTTCATAAAATAGATTGTTTTTTTTTTTTTTTTTTTACCAGTCACAGTTTTTATTAAAGAGACCATAAAGGTTTTCAAAAGTGTATAAGATAAATAATATAGGTCATATCAGTACTTTATTAAGTGAATACTATTAAAAATGCACTGAAGACACTGGACTCAAAGCCCTAAGTATTAATCATTGTTTTTCAGTAATCATCTCCAGCTAAAAACAGATGAGTCTTTTTGGGTGGATCAGAAAGACAGACTGACAATCAGAAGGTAGTGGGGTAGGGATGGATGGAGCCATTGTAAGATAATTGGATAACGCTGGAGTTGACACCACATCCCTCCCCCATTACTGGCATAGATGTAGACCCCTTGGATCACTTGCTACAACAAGAGCAGCCCTATCCTACACATAGATATCGTGGATCTCTCCAGGGTGCTGCAGAAGCATCAATATTCTTTTTTTATTTTTATATTAAGAATGACTTTTCTTGCTTAATTATAATCTTAATCAGACTCCGGTTTTCAAACATTTTCCCCCCATTGTGCTTTTACCATTTAAGGACCACTGCAACTGAATGAAAATGACAATTGTTTGTCCGGTGTGTATCAAACTAACCATATTATCAGCTGTGTAAGTCATGGACATCAAAACATTTTCTGTGAATCTGAATTTTTAACCGTGACATTTTGTGTTTGTTCCATCATATCCCGAGAGCTGAATGATGATGATGATGGGGAGTGGTGTTTGTAGTAAGGCTTGTGTGGCTTTATTGTGCTCTTAGTTAGAAATCTCTCCAAAATCTGATATATGTAAAAGAGGTTATTCTGCAACAAATACATATAGCATTGGAAGTTTTGTATCAATGTTAAACAATATTTTACTCATATTTTATCTTTCTTATGTCTTCCAGGAAGCTATTTTTGCTACGATAACCCAGCAGCTCTGCAAACTCAGGTCCAAGGGGTAAGCTACAACAACATGTAAACAATCCTACTTCCATTTTGTAGATCACTGGGATCCTCAAGATAGTTGTAGTCAGGAATATGTTTAAATAAATAAAGAAGTGTTTCATAATGGTAATGTACATTATTTTTGCATCTCGTTTCTTGAAATATATTTTGTATTATTGTTTACTTTCAATAAGCATATTAAAATATACAAGGTTTCACATTGGAATTTAATTTTATTTTTGAAATAGTTAAATAGTTTTAGCAGGCACTGCCTGTGCATGTTTCTATATTTATAATTGTATCACGGCCTGCTGATTTGGAAGCCTTAGGGGTGTGTTCTGATATTTTTTTATATCTGTTTGGAAGGAGGGAGGAGGATTTGTTGGCTCATTGATCAGTCCAGATAAGCTTATAGCATTTGGCATCTTCCGTCTTCCCACACATGCTCAGTTGATACAGCTTACTATAAATACTTGGAAGCCTGACTTGCTCGGAGTGGAGTAAAAATCTCTTTATTTTTTTGTTTTCTATCAATTCTCTGCATTTAGATTGAAAATTACTTCTATTGGTGTCTCTTTAATTATTTAATTAAATAAAAATCTTTTTGTAATGTTTAAAATATTCTTTTCTAATTGCATGCTTGAAAATGGGCGACTAGTGTACTTTTTAATGAGCCAGTTAGAAGAAAAAACTAGGAGCATTTGATATTTTTATAGCAGTGACACTGATTAACAGGCAAGATTGAAGTAAATTGTGCGCTGACATATTGATTTAAAGGGTGTTAACTGTACAAAGTTAATATGCTTGAGTTTAATTAGTGTGCTACTTCCAATATGTTCACTGGATCCTTGCCATGCTGCTCTTTATAGCTGTGTTTTCAGTGCTCCTTCATAGAGGGAATATTGCACTCACGGGTTAGAGTCGCTTACGGGCTTCTAATAGAATAGGGCCTATTAAGGTTTGCCATTTTTAGCGGTCAGTCAGCATTTCTGATCCACTTATAAATTGAGGTTCATATCTTTTGTATCTTTTTGTTAAAGGTATATGAATGTTTTCTGGATTTTACGGAGTATATATCTGTGTATCTATTTACATTTGTGCACTTTATTTTTTGAAGAAGTGCTTAAACATTCTGTTTTTGCTGCCTGAAATCAGAGTGCCTGTATGGGTCTGCCCGCTGCAGTTTGTATGCAGACACAGACTCTGTAGTGCTAAGTGTGCAGTGTGGTATTCTAGCCTATTGGGGACCATACCCCAGCAGCATGTTGCAGCATGTTGTTGAGAGATGGTCTCTGATTAGTATGAGACAATACACAGTCACTACTGCAGAGTGTGTGTCTTCATGAACTGCAGGTAATATTTATTTTATTTTAGGTAGTAAAAACAGAGCTTATAGGCACTTAATAAAATAAATTACATAGAAGTAAATATATACACAGGTATATTATAAACCCAATAACATCCAGAAGCCTTCCATATCACTTTAATGAGAGATCAACGCCAGTAATTGCTGATAAGCTCCTGAAGCACAAGGGTACATAGTCTTCAGTGCAGTCTCTTGCAAACTGAGCATGCCTAGTTTATCTAGGTGTTGGGGTGAGCAGATGTATTCATTTGAGGAATCATTGTATGTTAGGAAACATATATTTGTGAAGTATGTTGGCATCTAAATAAGCCAAGAGCATAAAAGCATTTTGTAGTGAAAATCTTACCTTTAACATATTTTTATCTTGTTTTGCTGAGTATATATGACTATACTATTATAATATTGCATGTGTAACATTATAAAGCAGAATTGCTTTTAAAGTGATTTGAAAGATAAATGCATAATATTGGTACCAAATGTTTTATTTCAGGACCAGCTATATGAAAGTTACTTACTTACTATTTCTTAACAGGACATGAAGGTGAACACTGCTGATTTCATGCAGTTGTATGCATGGTATTCCTGGCCCAATGTTGTGCTTTGTTTCTTTGGAGGATTTCTGATTGACAGAGTATTTGGAATCCGGTATGTTTTTTTTTTTTTACATTGACATATCTATTTTATATTAAAACCTATACATTTAGATACAGTAAATAGTTGAGCTTCTTTAAAGCAATACATTGAAAATATACATTAAATATCTCATGTATTATGATATTAAATGGGGTTAAATTATTCCTACAGAAGCTTGCCAACAACGTTTTATACTTTTTACATAAGACAATTTATATGCATATTAATAGAAGGAAGTGTGTGGTGTTAATACTTTTGTTGAATTTTTTATCCGTAGATTGGGAACTGTAATATTCAGCTTGTTTGTGTGTGTTGGTCAGGTAAGCACATCTTTATTATACAAGCCTACCTCATTTATTATATTTATGTAAAACTAATGTTTTTCTGAAAACATATTTTTTCAGCCTATTAAGTACTTGCATATAGTTTAAAAAAAAAAAAATTTCTTAAAATAAGTTTTAAAACTGTGTCCCTTACCCCATTGATTTTTGCTTATTTAGTTCTGATATCATTTTTATGCCTATTTTAGCCAACCCAGTTTGTCTGTACTGAACTACTTTTATTATCACTGTGATGTGAAAACCAGATTTTTTTTTTTAAAAGTAGCCTGTATCCATATACCGTAATTAACTTTTCATTTTGATAAAAAAAAAAAAGCTGATCGGTTTTGAGGATACTTGAGAATAAAAATGTGCTTGTTTCAACATCTCTAGGCTAATAAGTTTTTAAGGATGGGAGAAGTACCAGCCTAGAAATGCTGGAATATCAGTCATTTCCCCATATTCTGACAGTAAATCTGTGCAGGGAAGCTTTCTCACAAAAAAACAGTACAATGAAAATGTGTTTAACCTCATCTTTACTACTTGCAATTCATGAATGCTAAACATTATATTAGTACTATAGGCATATTGTGAAAGGAAGCCAAAGCTGGTATTTTTTTTTTTAAGAATTGATGCTTACTCAAAAGCCTCACGTCTTGGAAAACATAGGAAGGGAAGTTTGAAGTTTAAAGTTCATATTGGGTGTCCTCTTCATGTAAAGCATATACCGTATTTTTCGATAGATAACGTGCCCATGCGCGTTGTACATATGAAAGCAGGGTGTCCTGCTGGAGGGTGACATGCAGGATTTGAGCTAGAGAGAGAGATGGAGGAGGGTGTCCTGCTGGAGGGTGACATGCAGGATCTGAGCTAGAGAGAGATGGAGGAGGGTGACATGCAGGATCTGAGCTAGAGCGGGAGATGGAGGAGGGTGACATGCAGGATCTGAGCTAGAGCGGGAGATGGAGGAGGGTGACATGCAGGATCTGAGCTAGACCGGGAGATGGAGGAGGGTGACATGCAGGATCTGAGCTAGAGCGGGAGATGGAGGAGGGTGTCCTGATGGATGGTGAACATGCAGGATCTGAGCTAGAGAGAGATGGAGGAGGGTGTCCTGCTGGAGGGTGACATGCAGGATCTGAGCTAGAGAGATGGAGGAGGGTGTCCTGCTGGAGGGTGACATGCAGGATCTGAGCTAGAGACAGAGATGCTGTACCTTGTATGTTACTCTACCATAGTCCTGACTGTAACATGACATGCAGGATCTGAGCTAGAGAGAGAGATGGAGGAGGGTGTCCTGCTGGAGGGTGACATGCAGGATCTGAGCTAGAGAGAGAGATGGAGGAGGGTGTCCTGCTGGAGGGTGACATGCAGGATCTGAGCTAGAGAGAGAGATGGAGGAGGGTGTCCTGCTGAAGGATGACATGCAGGATCTGAGCTAGAGAGAGAGATGGAGGAGGGTGTCCTGCTGGAGGGTGACATGCAGGATCTGAGCTAGAGAGAGAGATGGAGGAGGGTGTCCTGCTGGAGGGTGACATGCAGGATCTGAGCTAGAGAGAGAGAGATGGAGGAGGGTATCCTGCTGGAGGGTGACATGCAGGATCTGAGAGAGAGATGGAGGAGGGTGTCCTGCTGGAGGGTGACATGCAGGATCTGAGCTAGAGATAGATGGAGGAGGGTGTCCTGCTGGAGGGTGACATGCAGGATTTGAGCTAGAGAGATGGAGGAGGGTGTCCTGCTGGAGGGTGACATGCAGGATCTGAGCTAGAGAGATGGAGGAGGGTGTCCTGCTGGAGGTTGACATGCAGGATCTGAGCTAGAGAGAGAGATGGAGGAGGGTGTCCTGCTGGAGGGTGACATGCAGGATCTGAGCTAGAGAGAGAGATGGAGGAGGGTGTCCTGCTGGAGGGTGACATGCAGGATCTGAGCTAGAGAGAGACAGCTGGAGCGCCTGTGCGTCAATATACAGAAATATGTAACTTAAATACAAGAAATGTGTACATACCTTTCAAACAACACACTCCTTTGTCCTTGTGGCCCTCAGTCAGTAAAAGTCTGTACTTCCTCACTTTACTAATAGTTAGCGTCATGCGCCTTATCTGTACGTAAAAATAATTTTAATAAAGTTTGGGATGCGCGTTATACATTAGGTGTGCGTTATTTACTGGAAAATACGGTAGTTATTATTTATATGTATTATTTTTGTCTTCAGGTTATCTTTGCAGCTGGTGCATTCTTCAATGCCTTTTGGTTGATGGAAGGTGGTAGACTCGTGTTTGGGTGAGTAAAGATGACCTTTCTTGTCAAGTCAATTTCTCTGCTACATATAGATTCGCTGGTTTGCACTATGCACAGACTCAATATGTGATCTGATCTCTGTTATCCTTTTCCAGCATTGGCGGTGAATCACTTGCAGTTGCACAAAATACTTACGCAGTCAGTTGGTTCAAAGGGAAGGAACTAAACCTGGTGTTTGGATTGCAGCTTAGTATGGCTAGAGTGGTGAGTCATACGTGTTGGTTATGATATGTGCATATGTACATTCAGCAGAACACAGTCTTGAAAGAATAAAATAAAGTATTTTGTGCTGATCTTGAACAAGTGGTTTGTTTTTCTTCTCAGGGCAGCACTGTGAACATGAATGTAATGGGATTAGTGTACGCTCGTGTACAGGAGTTTATGGGCTCTGCTGGGCACACTACCCTTGGGATTACGCTATTGATAGGTAAATTCTCAATTTGTGACTAGATCTATGAACATTCAGCTAAGTTGGTTTAGATTACATTATTTATTTCACCCTGTTTGTTTGAACACCACCAACTAGGTAGAAGCATATATAATGTACCCATTGCATTTTCTTTAATTAAAGTACAGGGCGACTTTATATTTTATTTTACTAGATATTGTAACAAATTTTTTTGGATGGTCATTCCATTTATTTAACACTATTGTAGCAGTTCTGCAAAAACACCCCGAACCTTCCTGCCTTTTGGTTTCTAATCGGCACCTAGTGATCCTATTTGTTTGCACATTGTTTATTTAGAGGCTTTTTGGGAAGTGCACTTAGGGCCTCATTCTATTATCGGCCGTAAATCGGCCGTAAGGCTGCGATTCCTTGCGGGGGTTCAGTTTACTCGCGATTCTATTATACGGCCCCGCAAGGATCTCCTTTTACGGCCGGCCGCATATCTTGGAACCGGCCGTAATCTGTGAAATATAAAAAGTCAAAAATAAATTCAAGCCTGCACTGTACAGCTCTGTAAATGCTAGGGATCATATTGGGGGACATGAGGAATAAAAGGAACCCACTCTCAAGCTTGCACATCTGCCCAAACCCGAGTTCAAATTAACTGTTTATTTGCCGGCTGCGGCGTGGGCGTGTCTGAGGTGCTCCAAGCACTCTGGACTTTTTACATGTATATTTTACGGATATTAAAAATGAAATATTTTACGGGTTTGAGTACAGGATGATTATGTGCTATTTTTTCTAACACCTAAAATCCCTTTATAGTCTTCTCAAAGTGCAGGATGGCTTTATTTGAGCTATTTTATGTGCTTAATTGGTGCTAGCGAGACCTTTTTCCTGCAAGTAACTGCGGCTCGTTTTTAGCCTTGCAGAGAGGTTTCCCGGAGCAATTGAATTGCAAATCTCTTGCGGCCGTTTTAGATCAAAGGCTTTCCTCCGGCGCGATCGGCCGCAAGAGATAGCAAGGCACCGGCCGCAAGCCTGCCGGAGCCTACGGCCGTAAGGGAATAGAATAGCAGAATAGCTTGCGGCCGGTCCTTGCGGCCCCGCAGCGGCTGCGGCCGATAATAGAATGAGGCCCATAGTCTGCAAAATGATAACCTAGTACATTTGCAGTATTTATAAGTACTGTTTTGGCTTGAAGTACATGTAAGGAAGATGAGAAGATCTTTATGTGCTCAAATGCTGTACTTCGTATGAAGTCCTGACTGTAACAATTAGTTTTTGGAATGTACCCATTTTTTGCAGGTGCTGTCACGTGTCTGTTCTCCTTGACCTGTGCATTAGTACTTGCTTACCTGGATAAACGTGCAGAAAAGATACTGAACAAAGAACAGGGAAAAACAGGTAATTACATGTCGATTTCCTGATGTGTGCATGATGGGCTTCATTGCTTGAATTCAAGTCTAATACACAATTTTATATTTTTACAAATGTAGTTTACCAAAATTAAAGAATCACTTTAGTATAATTATTTTAATTTTATTGTAATTCATTTTTGTCATCATATAATGTATGTAGGAAAACAATATCACCAATTAAATACCTTCAGTCTTTTACTTTATATATAATCAGCTGCAAGACGGTTTGTTTGTTTGTTTGCTTGTTTGTTAGTTTCAAAAACAAATAAAAACAGTCTAGTGAATTCTGCAGATTTGTTTGCTTTGTAAAGCTTTAGGTAAGCTTTCTGTACATATTTATTATAGTGACACTAGTTTTGGAGAAATTTAATCTTGGTAAAGTACATAACAAACTAACAATATTAGCAACTTTGTAAGCAATGAGCATAAATGCATTTTTTACAGAAAATCTTACTTACAGTCTCTGCTAGTATCTAGAGGCTGACATGTTTATCCTTTCTGCCCAGTGCATGGAGTAGGGGGGAGCAGATCAGGGCAAGCAGGATTTGCACTTCGTACGGTAACTGGGTGATTATAAGCATGTGCAGGAGGACGGTGTGAAGTAATAAAAGCTAATATGACTCACCAATTTTATATGAACCCCACAATGTACTGCTGAATAGACTATAATGACAGAAACTCCAAGCCATCAATTCTGGAGTAACTACATGGAAGTCCCTAGAGACAAGCCAAGTGTGCTTAAACTATGCATGGTTTTAATGCACATGAATTACATAGCTGCTAATGTAGTTTAGTTTGTTTGAAGTTATCACTTCACTAATGTGATAATTTCCCAATCTGCATTTAAAAAGCCAGACCAATTTAATCGCTTTTGTTCATCCTAAAAATAATTTATCCTATACTTTTTTTTTTTTTAATTTTAAGAAATTCTTTGCCGTCTTATTTTTGATTCGTGTTCATGGTTCTGTATGTGGATTAGACATGTATGAATACTGTATATCTTCATTTGTCAGGTGAAGTTATTAAGCTGACTGATGTCAAGGACTTCTCCCTCTCTTTATGGCTGATATTTATGGTCTGTGTGTGTTACTATGTTGCTGTCTTTCCTTTCATTGGGCTTGGAAAGTAAGTATAATTTCACCTGTATGATTAGTTTTATTTTTTTTACAATTTCTCTGCTTTATTCCTAACTGGGAGGGATAGGAGAAAATGTGGATGCAGATGACATCTTTTTAGTTCTTTTCTGCCATTTTGATTTAGTCATTTAACAATACACAGACAAGAATTTTTGGTTGAATAACGCCTCTTGGGCTCTAGACCAACAACCAATCCAAAATGGAAAACCCATGACAAAGCAGAGACTACTAAATTTAAAGGGACATGGAAATATTTTTTTCTTTGTTGCATCAGAGTACTTTGATAATGTCTGTTTTTTTTACGTTTTTATTCTTTTTCCTTTAAATAAAGGGCGTGGAGCAGATAAACTTATTTGCATTTCTTGTTTGTTTCAGTCAAATTTAAACAGATTTATATTAATGTTTTTTTAATACAAAAATGACTTTGTCATGTTTAAATGTGCTGTTTGAAACACTGAAAAAACAATTGTGTTACGTGGCCATTTAAGATTTTACCTAAAAAATGTTTATACTTACACAGTGATTCATGTATTACTTCACTCCAAGTTGTCTCAATGTATGTGAAATCTTAAATTTTTCCTTTTAAAAAACTGGGGATAGTTTTATTTTTTATGAAGCATATTTCAAAATTGCTACTAGCTGTTCATCGGACATGAGACATCATAGTCCTATATGTCAGTGTCACTGCACCAAATGCCACCAAAATGTCACTACATTAAGCCATGTGGCCACTGTAGCGTACAGCACCCCATATATTTTATGTAGTTTTTAAATTACTTTTGTGTCCTGTTGGCTTTATCATTTTTACAGTTTAATGATCAGGTTTCCTTTGACACTTGTGTAGTGTGCAAATTGAACAATTTTTGTGATATATGAAACTTTTTGTTTTTTTTATTTCAAGGGTTTTCTTCATTGAGAAGTTTCAGTTTTCTCCTTTACAAGCTGGTGCAATAAACAGGTAATGTTGTGACATTTTTTTTTTCTCAGTTTCCGTAATGAGACGTTGTATTTGCTAATAGAAATTTAGTAAAATCCTGCTTACATTTTCTTGTACCATCACATAGCGAGTGTATATTACCTTCTTATGCAAGTATGTTTCTCTATTTTAGTGTGGTCTATATCATCTCTGCACCACTGTCACCTTTGTTTGGGTTTGTGGTAGACAGAGTTGGTAAGAACATTATGTGGGTGATGTGTGCGGTGGTCGTCACACTTACTGCCCATATTATGCTGGCGTTTACATTCTGGAATCCATGGATTGCTATGGTAAGGAAGTAAAAAAAAAATGTGTATATAGGAGCATAGATAACTATGAAAAATAAGTTATGTTTATTTAAATAGGTAAAGATACCAATTTTACATGATTATTTGTATGCTTTTTATTTTAATTATTTGTTCCTATTACAGTTTTCAGTTATTCTGTTTAACTATAAAAAATGATTTTACTCCATGACTAAAAATGTATGTATTTCCCCCTTTTAGAGTTTATTGGGTGTCTCATATTCTCTGCTGGCATGTGCTTTATGGCCCATGGTAGCCTTTGTGGTTCCAGAACATCAGCTGGGCACAGCATATGGTTTGTAAGTATTAGCATGAAGCAGCTACAATGATAAAGCATGGTAAGGGATGAAAGTACCTCTAAATAAGACCAGTAATAGTGTAGAATATTTTTATAACTAAACGCAAGAATAGAGAACATACAGGAGGATATATTTCCAGCAGTGTACACAACAGAAGCATGCTTACACTGAGGTGAAGAGCTACAATAAGAGCACTTGCTCTGGAGATAGAATATAAAGGTCTTAGAAGCAATATGTGGAAACGCTACTTTACTGTAATGCTAATGAATACATTAAGTAACCTCCCAGTAAAAAAGGTTGTGTAAAAGGAATTTTATCTTGTTTGGTGCTTTCGAACAAATTATATGATTTAAATAATCATTCATTCTGTGTGGCTGTGTAAGTAACCGATCATCTGTATTTTTCTATTCCAGTATGCAGTCTATCCAAAATCTGGGTCTTGCTGTCATTGCTATTGTTGCTGGTACCATATTGGACTCCCGGGGATACCTGTTTTTGGAAGTCTTCTTTACTGCTTGCATCTGTAGTAAGCATCATGTTTTAGAGGGTTTAATCTATTAAGTGATTCTAATAGGATCAATCTTGTCCCTACGATTATTTTATTTTTTTCTTTCTTTTTAAACATGGCTTTACATTTGTTTGTGTGTTCAATTCATACTAGATGTTATATTTATTTACTGCGTTTATACAGTCTCTTTGACATTCTGTATACATGCAAGTCTTGATGTATAGTAACACTTATTCTCTCTTGTTACAGTGTGCATTGTATTTGTTGTTATGCTGTACATTGTGAACTTCCTCAGCGGTAAGTCAACAGTATTTTGCATTCTCCTATGTAAATTGTAGCATCACTTAGAACAATATTTGTGTGCGTGTGCAAGATAATGATACCTCTTACGGTAAAGTAGTAACATGTTTTGTGTTCCTATCTGGCACATAGCACAAATTGTAACAAATAACGAGGCTTCCTTTTAGCTCAGGTATATGGTTATGAAATATTACATATTTGTTTTCCACATGCTGATCATGGACTCTTTTCCTCCTACCATGACTACAGTTCAGCCCTAAAAGTGTGAAACTGTGCAAAAGGATAGGCAGCATTCAGTGAAAATCCATATCCTAGTTTCTATTGAACTCCCAGCCACTCCCTGTTAGTGGTGTCTACTCTAGAGACTGCATTATGAAGTTTCACAGCTTTTATCCTGCCCCCTCTTAATACCATGAAGGCTGCAGGATTGAGAAGAGCTAGGGATAGCAAAGGGATATTTAAAGCAAAACAGATTATTTTAGGTAATAAGACTTTTCTTATGCTAGATGCTATTTATATTTTGTGAAGGGCCATGACAATTATTTTTATGTAAAGAATGCTACACCTGTTTAGTAAAAAATAAAGGCAGATTTGTTTGTTTGTTTTTTTTTTTTTTACTTTTTGCAGAGGCTTTTGTTTTGCTATTGGAAGATTAAGCTTTTTTGATAGAAACAATTTAGAATTGTATGAATATCAAGTCATTTATGGCTTAATAATTTCAATGTTCTGCCTTTCATATTTAAGAATTAGGTTGAAGATATTAGTTATTGGAAGAATAGTTTATCCTATTTTAACTGTAATAACCATTTTACTGGGTAAAATGATCCTAAATGGGCTTTTTTTTATATTCTGTTAACGTAGCATGACCTGTCCAATCCAAAAGTACAATTTCTAAGACTTACTTTATTGGTCATAGGTGGCGAACTGAATTTATCTTCTTGGGAGAGAGAGAAGCTACAGAAGCAGGCGGCTATTGAGTAAGTAGTAACTAGAAGGCACACACCTGCTACATTGTGAATGTAACTGCTTTTATTAGACATGTCTATAATAAGCAAAACTTTAAAGGAATATGGAAGGTTCCTGGGTTTTACTAGGAACATAATATATCTATGTATTTATTTACTTCTATGTACTTTATTAAGAAGTGCTTCTTAGCTCTGTTTTACTGCCTAAAATTAAGCAAATAGTCCCTGTATGGGTCTGCCCACTGCAGTGTATGCATATACAAAAAATGGATGTGCAGTGTAGTGTTCTAGCCTATAAGGGAGCATATTTGAGCAGCATGTTGCGGAGAGATGGCCACTGGTTAGTATGAGACACAGAAGAGGAAATACAGCAGTATCTCTGTCTTTGTGAGCTGCAGAGGTCGTAAGTAGAGCACAGTTATGTGTGTGTATATGTGTATAAATGTATGTATATGTGTAAATATAAAAGCTGTCTAGTAAAATTCCAAAACCTTCCATATCCCTTTAAGATAAACACTTCTATCTGTCCTTAACTGCCTCTGCCATTCCCTAAAAACAAAAGCCTTCACAGAGGAGTTCTAATCCTACCAGAGCTGAAACACAAATACGTTAGAAGCAAGTGATCCCAACCTGATTTTATTGCATGGACAAAGTCCTTACAAACATTGTGTAAGCCAATGATGATCATTCTTCACCTCACCCTCTACCCACTAATCACAGTAAGGTGGGAAACTGAATATAGATCCATAAGCCGACAGGCAGAGGAGCAGGTTTGTTTAAAATGAACAGCTCTGTTAGGTTTAAACTGCCACAATACTAACATTAGTCTGTATCAGTGGAAACCAGTGTACAATATATGTATACAGAAATACAGAATTATTTTTCAGAATGTTCAAGCTAGTTATTTTTTATATAGTATTGTCACTTAATGGTGTGACAAATACATATATTTCATTACTATGTAATATCTGCTTCGGTAGCATTGCAACAACTATATATTCTGCATTTGTTCACTGTGGCATCAAGATATCGGTATTATGAATTTCAAAGACATCTTAAAGTGCAGGTCTACACTGCCCTACCCACTGTACCACTCACTGCTAGTTTCCACACCTTATGAAAAGCATCCTCTCGTAATAATGCTATTACAGGGTTAGGGGCTGAATACATATTTTTTATTTATTTATATATATATATATATATATATATATATATATCTTCTCCCTGATACAGATTAGTTGAATTACTGGTGTTTGTGTCCTTTTAAGACGTTTCTTTATGTGCCCAAATGTTTTTAATAGAATTCAAATTGTTTTGCCACTCAACATGATCTCCAAGCTATTTGTATTAATACAGCAATTTGATTATTTGCTTTGTGTACTTTACACTATGTTAAACTTTATGGCTAAATAAAATCTATTTAATAGCGTAATGTGTCTTTGTATCAGTCTCCATTTGTGAACTTGTGCTTATATCCTTCAATAATTTTCTTTAAAATTATCAGATACAATAATTTGATATGTAACATCTAGATGAAATATATGCTTCATAGAATGATTTCAAAGTTATAAAATATTTGGGCTGTAAACAAGGATTCTGGGTAATGACTTGCAAATGATCATTCATGGTGCTTTGCTACACATACTATATGCATTGCTTTATGCTTATGGCTGCTGAATAGAAATGCATTTAGAGATCAGCATGTTGCATAGCTGTAAATCCTATGTAATGATCACTGATCTGAAATGTAATGTTTGTGTGCGCTTTGCAGTGCTTGTTGGTGTGCGCTTATTAGCTATTAGAAAGTGATCACGTTCAGTGTGCTTGCTAAACTGCTTTGGTGTGCTTTCATTGCAAATATATATATATATATATATATATATATATATATATATTAGGGTTTTAAGTGTTTGTGTCATTGCTAAATCACTAAGTAATATAAATCTCCATTACTTATGATGTTTTATTGTAGAATAAGTATTACAATATGTAGCTGACACATTCATAGCAAGCTTAGGAGCCAGAGAATAATGTTTGTATAAAGGTATTCATAGAATGTAGGGGCCAGGAGTAACATTTGGAAGCCGGGGCTCCAAGGTTTGTCTTGCCCTGCATTACAGGGCTCTCCCCCATACCTTCTTGATTACAAATAAATAAGTGATCAGTGCTGTCGATACGCATCAAACCCCATGTCTACCCCTGTGGATTTGCTCAGTAATACAACACCACAGACATTTATGATGGCTGTACCCCACTGCATAGCTCATCTCTTCATTTGCATTTATAAATATTACAAACTGGTTAGATATCAGTTTTGTTAGTTTGATTTTCAATTAAGAGTTGATTATATTATGCCAGGAGATGACAAACTGAACCCAACAAGACTAGAGTTTTATGAACATGAGTCAGCAAGACTAAACAAATATAAAATAAACCCAAATAATAGGAATTGTTGGAGCCTGTTTCTGTTTGCCTCCTTGATGTGCTTAGCCCTTTATTTGGATACCAAAATGTTATTGCTGGCAGTATGAATGCTACAGATATAAGACTGTAGCTGCCTTCAGGGACATCACCCTATTAAAGTGTCCTGTGACTATGGGCTCAGAAGTTGGTTAGTCCACACTGCTGCAATGCATTAAGAAACTTAAACTAATTGTTTGGCTAGGTGTCTGTTTTACTGAATCATTTGTATTTCATTAAATGACAGTATGATATTTCTGGCTTTGCTGCTTGCTATTTGTCCTAGTTACTAATATTGAATAATCTCTTTACTAAAACTATTAGTAACAGTGTAATGTCCGCTGTATTGCTGAAATAAGCTTGTTGCAGGACTTATAGGTCTCAACTTAATAGTAAGTACTTAAATGTTTAAAAAAGAAGAGTAAAAAAAAAAGCAAATGGAGATATACCAAATGTTGCATTTAACATCCATAGCAGGCAAGGTAGGAGGGTTTTTGCCCAACATTTCTGGTGGGGTCCACATCTGCTTAAGTGGATCAGAAGAGGTTTGAAAAGGATGAGCTTTATGTATGGTCTTTTTCTCAGCCTCAAAGTCTGTTTGTCACAGTTTGTTTAACTGCCTCTCCGTGCTAGCATTCTCAACACTCTCCTTGTCAAAAAGCCAGGTGACTTGCCAACCTCTGAAAAAACTCCTTAAAACAATAGTAGAGCCAAGGGGAGTGTTCTGAATACTCATTTGTGACGTCAGCCGTTTTGGGCTCCCACCCATGCAGTGTGAGTTGAATAAGAAGCTTCTCCTGTCTTGCATGCTACATTTCTAAAAGTATGATGTTAATGCTTCTATTTGTGTTTTTTAAGGGACTCTGTCACCCTAAAATCAAGTTATGGTTTATTTTTAAAGATCCTAAAAAAATGGCTATACATTGTATCAACTATTTATTTTTATTTTTTTAATGAATCATTCCTGAGAAATGTAATGTTGCATGTAGTTCAAGGTTATGCAAATTAATTAATTAATGGTTCCCAAAGCTGCTTTGATTTACTAATTAGAATGGCGGTCTGATTGTCTGTGATGGCCAAACCAATGATCCCAATGTTTCCCTCCACCACGCTTATCCATTAGTCTGAGGTGCAAATTCTCACATTAAGCTGCATATTGACCACACATATATCTATCTATCTATAATTACTCACTGTAGAGAAAAAAAGGCAAGTACAATGTATAGCCAGTTTTAAATGCTATGTAAGATTAAAGACATAACTAAGTTTGCTGGATTATTCAATTTCTGCACTGCTTAGGCAAAAAGCAGCCTTGTGTATGCAGCACATTTCATAAAACATTTTATTTTTATTACTATCTAAAAATCACTCTATTATGTTGGTACTTCCAGGGGGTGTCTAAATAGGCGTCTGCATCAGGCGAGCAATATTAACAGACTATATACCTATATACCTGCTGTTGCTCACCCAGCCAATCTCCTTGCAGCTTCTTGTCTGTATATCAGCAGTGATACACTAAATATCCCAGGCTGTTTTGCAGCACAAACAGGAACCCCAGAGTTAATTCAAACATTTCAGCTAATCTGATTGGCCAAAATAAATCATTTTAAATGTGATGCTAATTTAGCCTGGGTTTGGAGCGTGTTAGCCCTAATTTCAAACTGTCAGAAATTACAAGACCTTTTGCTGATTTCAAAAAGTGTTTAAATGTTTTTTAGTTTTTTTTCCATGCAAAAATGTTTGCATACACTACTGATTCTCCTATCAGATGCATTCATAGTCCATCAAACTTAAGTATGCCTTTAAACCAACTTTCTATTGGGGTGACATAGTTTCTTTAATTGGATGCAATTTATCTACTTCCTATTAAGATGAAGAATATTTTAGCTTTAAATTGTAAAACCAGATTTAGTAAATTGTGCTCAGGGTTGATTGTACTAGCTGTAACCAATCAAATCATACTGTGTTCTAGATATCATAGTCACAGCCATATAAAAGTTATAACTTGTTACATTTTACACCAATGTTTTGCAGAAAAGAAATTTGAATAGCAAATGTCATCTTCATGTATGCAGAATGCGGTCAGCAACTTGTCAACTCGAAGAGCCTTAGTGTCTTCTGAGCTTGATAGGAATAGTCACTCTGCCTTAATCAAACTGCTTTACAGTAAGATTGTATACAGGGAATTACTAATGATGTCTGTTTTATTCTCCCAGTGCCAAAAGGGACAGCATGGCATTTGTTACATTGCAAACCTGCTTGTACTGAGAACTTATATTAATAGGTGCTACCTATTACTGGTACATATTTCTTCAAATGTGTATTTTTATGTTTTTATAAATTAGACTGGACAGCACTTATTGGCACGCTAAATACTGTATTCATTCTTACAGTATTTTTATGTGCCAACTTTTTTTTTTAAATAGTATTTATAAAGAACTAAAGACAATATTTTGTACTGTTACTTTTAGCACTTAAACTAAATAGTACATTTTCAAAAATAACACATTTTTTATGTTCATGTATTGTTTTTTTATAAGTTAGACTGGACGGCACTTATTAGCACATTACGTATAATGCAATAATTATGGCAATATTTTGTACTGTTACTTTTAATGGTTAAAGGGACTTGCAGTTCTTATACCATAGGGTTTCATTTGTTTAATAATTGATTAGCAATAAAATCCATGTCTGAATTTAAAATGGGTCGCTTTGAAAGCTTACATTTTTTAATTTTAGTGTTATAGCCTCTAGCAGAGCTACTTCTTTCCATCCCAGATGTCCAGTGGGTTGGAACAGATCTGTACAGGAGGCTGTCCAAAAATGCCACTAGACCAATCTGTTTGCCTACCATGGGTATGGTAAGGAAAGACTGCTATTAATACAGCCTCCTGGCAGACCTTGTCTTACTCCTTGGACACCAGATAGAAAGTGGAGAGAGACATCTGCCCGAGGCTACAACACTAAAAATCAAATGTAAGTTTTAAAATATACTATTCTTTCTTCAAATACTAATTTGCTGCTAACTAGTTATACAAATAAACACATCATACCATATTTTATGAGCCCTACAGTGGCCCTTTTAAGTCTTTTTATGTTATTTCATTTAATGTGATAAAGATCAAATCCGTTTTCATTTCTTTCCACATAATTGTTTCAAATGGTGTTAGTTAAACTCCATTATGAGAAAAACATCTTTAACAAACATTGGGCCTTTTTATAGCAGCTTATCATATGCGTGACCTCACTGCAACACGATATGCTACAATATTTTTAAAAGTTACCGAATGGAAAATATTTTGGCTCCGAGAATGGGAATCATTTGGATATATTTACTAAAATGCATAGAGATCTTCATTTAAAATAGTCTCCATTAAATAACATAGACATTGGAGAGGTTTCCGTGTCTAGAGGGAAAATTTTCACGTTGGTGAATACAGCTCAAGCTCTCTAAAAACAAAATGCAGCCCATACAAATGTGTTTCGTCTATGGATGGGTTAATGCATACTCTCAATATTCTGGGTTAAGTAAATAAAATAAACTTCTGCATATCCAACGATTTTGCTATGAGATATCACATTACAATATTCTAATACAGAATATCTTTATTTTATTTTTTGGCACTTCTCTGTGTGGGATAATTTTATAAGACATTTGGAGAAATTGAGTACATTGCATTGCAAACATATATGCACTTATTTTCTCTGTTCTGCACCATGTCAGCTAGAACATAGATGAACTATAGTTATTACAGCTTATATTTGCTGGTACTTGTAATAGACCAAAATAACAATTCTTACTTATTGAAACCAGTGTTAAACATCTTACATTATACACTTGACACACACAGACATTTTAGCCTAATAATCTATGAACAAAATGTTATGTTGGTTCAATAAAGAATATCACCAGCTATAAAGACTGTTTCACTAGGAATAATACAGCAGTGCATGTATTTATAGTAATAATTATTAATACTGCAGCAATCCTATTTATGCATGAAAGCTCTTTAAGCTGCAGAATTAAACACAGGTTAGCACTTCAGTACTCTGCACCTACAAATGTTGACTGTCTACATCAGGGGTCATCAAACTCGGTCCTGGAGGGCCGACCCAGGCCTGGATTTGTGGATATCCTTGCTGCAAACAGGTGAGAATCTTGTTTCTTCAGCCATCCTGATTGACTCACCTGTTTGCAGCAAGGATATCCACAAATCCAGGCCTGGGTCGGCCCTCCAGGACCAAGTTTGGTGACCCCTGGTCTACATCTTCTAAATAGAATTACTGCTTTTATTCATTGAAAAAAATGCACTAAAGTGGGTCAAATCCTTTTTTAATTCTATGTTGTTTCAAGGAGACATTTTAGTGCAGCGGCTCAAACCATTTCTTAAAATTAGAGCCATATGTGATCTATGAAATATAGTTGCATACTACCAAATCAATGTATACATACCATGAAATGATACATTGCAATCTCTTCATTATAATAGAAGAACTTAACTGCACACTCTTGTACTATACCATGGTTTGGTAGGTATCTATATGGTGGAGGAGTGAATTACTGCCAACGAGGTGCCATTGGTTCTGAAAAATGGTTCCATTGAAAATGGAAAGATTTTACCTCACTAATGTGGATGCTGTAGTGTGTGTGTGTGTGTGTGTGTGTGTGTTTTTTTTTTTTTTAACCCCATGTCATGCAACTTCTTCTGCAGAATCGAACAATGTCAATGTTAGTGATATATTAATTGTATCTGCAGTATATTGCTGTGAGCCATGAAAACAATTTCCATTTAACATAGTTAAATTGTTGGTGGCTAAATAATGATTTACTTTGTAGGATGTTATAATATTAAAGGGAAAAAACTGTGGACCAGGCTTAATGTAAAACAGAATGTTGTTCTTGGATTTTAGTTAATTTTACCTCAAATAGTTTGTGTTTTGGTTAAAAGTGGTGAAAATAAAGTGGCAGCTTAAACTTAAAATGGTTCTTACATACTTGATTACTGGAATCACAAGCATTACCATTGTAACCCTTGCTGACACAGGGCTCAGTAATGCTTTTCAATTCCCTCTGGTAAAGCATTTGTTTGGTAGGAAATAATTTTGGACTTGGAGAATTTGAAGAAATTCTAGTTGCACACCATATACTCACTAGGTTGTTAGTCTAATGTATAAAACGGGTATCCGTGTATTTATAGCGCTTCATGTAGTGGAGATATTTAATTCTCCAACATGGAAAATGACAGCTGTACAGTAAAGTTCACACTGTAAGCAGAGTCTCATGTACTGTTTTGGCTTTCTTAAGTTTTGTTGTTCTTCTTCCCATCCTGATTATTTCATCATTTTATACAACTGACAAAGTGATTCTTGAAGCAAACATTTTTTATTTTACATAAATGTTTTTACTAGGTTTATTTTAGCCTTCTCAATGTGGTTACCATATACAATTTACACTTTGTGTACTTCTAGGAGGCCCCAGATTAACAGATCAGCTTCTAGAGTTACATAGTATTTAAGGTTGAAAAAAGACTTTCAGTCCATCAAGTTCAACCTCTTAAGATCTCCTCTGATCTGCAATATGCGGATTAACTATTAATTCATTAGTTGTTAATTAATTATTAATCAATTATTTAATGTTTTTTTTTTTAATTATTATAAATTAGTCCAGAGGAAGGCAAATAGAAAAAAAAAACACAAGCGAGACTTAGCCAATTGTCTCAAAGGGAAATGTAAAAAATTTTGGATCAATACTGTCTCTCTAATTATCCATGATAACCCTGAATTCCCTTTTTAATTAGAAATAAATCTAGTCCCCTTTTAAAGTTATCTATCGAATCTGCTGTGACTACCTCCTCTGGTAGAGAATTCCACAGATTAACCACCCTTACTGTGAAGAACCCTTTTCTTTCTTTCTTTTGAGGTGGAATCTTTTTACTTCTAACCTCAAGGGATGTCCTCTTGTCAGTTGAAAAGCTCTTGGCACAAAAAGCTCCCCTGACAAATCTTTATACTGACCCTGGATGTATTTATATACGGTAATCATATCTCCTCTTAGACACCTTTTTTTTCTAGAGAAAATAAGCTTAATTTGGTTAGTCTTTCTTCATAACTTAGCCCCTCCATTCCCCTTATTAGTTTTGTTGCCCTTCTCTGTACCTTTTCCAGCTCTAAAATGTCCTTTTTATGAAGTGGTGCCCAAAATTGTACTCCATATTCCAAATGAGGGCGTACTAGAGATTTGTATAGTGGCAGAATTATATTTGCTTCCCTTGCTTCTATACCCTTCTTAATACATGCTAATATTTTATTTGCCTTTGCAGCTGCTGCTTGGCATTGCGCACTGTTACCTAGGTGGTTGTCCACAAGCACTCCCAAATCCCTTTCAATATCTGATACACCTAGATTTGCTCCATTAAGATTATAAATTGCATGGATATTTTTCCTTCCCAGATGCATAACCTTACATTTATTTGTATTAAATCTCATCTGCCATTTAGATGCCCATTCCTCAATTTTATGTAAATCCCCTTGGAGGGAAAGCACATCATTATCTGATTTAATTACCTTGCACAACTTCATGTCATCACCGACGATTGAGATACCACACTCCAATCCCACCTCTAAGTCATTAATAAATATGTTAAAAAGGAGAGGACCTAATACTGAACCCTGAGGAACCCCACTTACCACATTAGTCCAATCGGAGTATTTTCCATTTACAACAACCCTTTGCTTCCTGTCTTTTAGCCAGCTCTCAATCCATTAGCAGATATTTACTGCAATTCCTGTATCCCTTAGTTTGCCCAATAGTCTCCCATGTGGCACTGTATCAAAAGCCTTTGCAAAATCCAAAAAGACTACATCCACTGAGTTGCCTTGATCCAGGTTCTTACTAACCTCCTCATAGAAACTAATTAGATTTGTTTGACATGACCTATCCCTCATAAATCCATAGTATGTACCTTTCTTCCTGTTTACGGTCACGCAGGCTGCCATCTTTTGCATCTGGGGCATAAGGTAATGGCCATATAAGGCTGGGACTTCAGAGTCATGTTTCTGTTTGCAGCCACATGAGTCACTGAATGTGAAGTCCCTCCCCTGTGAATATGGCCTTAGGTCAAAGATGTGACCAATGTCAGTCTGCATGAGAGTGAAAGGGAAGAAAGGGGGATGTTCCAGAAGTGGTGAATATGTATCAGTGGGGTATGAAGTATAAATATTATATGACAACCACTTTTAAAGAAGATATACTAAGCAATATAGTTAAAATATTTTATCACATAAAACAATGTCTAAAGAGTACATTTTTAAATGGACACTTCCATAAGCAACACATCACAGTACATAGAGAGATCTGAACTAAACAGAAAAAATGCTTTTAAAATGTTATTTGCCTAAAAAAAACAATGTAATTATTTCATTCACTCTCTGCAAGTTGTTGTGTTTAAAATAATTAATAATGTCCCAGGATAAGTCCTTTGGATGGCTGAAAAGCTAACCTAGATGTACTGAAAGGGAACTGACATTGTGTCAATTAAGCATTTGGACCTTACTTCCTTGTTGGAAACAATTATTTTTTTTGCTTTTACTAAATCGAATGGCAGTTAGGCATTATAGAGTCACTTTAACTTTAGCATTATATTTCCATGTACATTACAGTATATGCTTGTAGTTCAGAATTGTCCTGTTCATTAGTGCTTTTTAGCAGCGATTCACTTGAATTACCACTATGACATTGTAGTGAAGATTCCTATCAGAGTCATTTGGCAACTGAGCCATTTGTTATTTGAGTGATTTTACTACTTATCTGTAAATTTATGGTTTATAATAAAATAATTTATATAGTTAAAAAATGAGGTTCAGTGATATTCAGTTTTTCTGCTCTGCAACTTGTATGAAACTCAGTGCTGCTCTTTATACAACTTATCTGTCAACTACACTTAAGCCACAAAAATGATTCTTGTGTTGCCTGAAATTATGTGGTAGCCAATCTGCAGGTACTAATTGTATTTAATGTTTGCTAATGAAAGATTTTAATAAAAGATCAAAAATGCATAATCTTGTTAAATTTATACTGTATCTTTTACGTATACTCTTTATGGAATATATGTATTTAACGAATTTCAAAAATAATTTCTAAATGGTACAAGCGCTTTGAACGCTAAATGTTGTGTAATAATGTTTCCGTTTTTCCTTTTTTATTTGAAAGAGATGGCACTTTAATTGATGCTCAAATTGTTTTAAACAAATAAAATAATTGACAATGAATTCATTGTATTGTCTTTATTTTTCAAATACATACTGTAATAGATATTTTTTCATTCACATTGTTAGCTTTTGTGTATAATGTAGAGGTTTATTAAACAAGTAAATTAAGTTTTTATTTTCCATGTACTTACCTAGAGTTTTTTTTCTCGTCCTAGGGCTGAAAAGCAAAAAATGCGCCGTCAGAGCTCTGCAGATTGGACCAGGAATCGTCCAATGAGTGCTTTTGCTGTTCGGGTTCGGTATCTTTACAAGCTGGGAGCTCAGGTATGATTTCTAACAATGAAGTAAGAGGTGTCGTTTGCTTCATTGATTCCTGATGGCATTTAGACAGATCATATACAATGAATAAAGCCTCAAATGCTATCTGGCTGTCTGATAAGAAACCAATATTACATGTATCAACTGAGAAGATTTTCTACGTTTAAAAAAAATAAAATAAAGTAATCCTATCATGGTGTAATGTTTGTACATATAAGTCACACATGCGCCAACTAGGTTTATTTAAGATTTTCAGCTTTAGTGTAATTTATATTAAATTATACTTAATTTACATTTAACAAGGCATCAAATTAACAGCTTATTAAGATCTGAATCTTCCCACTTTCTTCTTGTATGCTCATCTGCATGCGGAAATCTTTCATATCTGTGATGTGGCACACTGAATTAATAGTGTTGGACTAAGCTAAAGCCACAGGGACGTGGCAAAGACTGTGTATACTGGAAAGGTATAAAAAAGAATAGCAAATGAATTGAACTATGATGAGATGGTGTGAATTAAGTTTGTACATGCATTGTCTTTTTGTTATATAATAATAATAATAATAATGAAACGTTGCATGTATAGAATGTGAAAAAGGAGCATTTCCGTATCTCCCCATTTTTAATTTTTTGAAAAAACACACCTTGCCAGTATGAGCTGTCATGAGATGCTGGTATAATGGTCTCAGCTTAGCACCCCAAATACAGTATGCCATGTCACAGATGTGAAAGATGGCAGCATGCAAGGGAGTATACAAGGGAAAAGGGGGAGGTTCCATATATTGAAAAGTTTTTTTTTGTTGGTTTATTTAAAAGTATACATTTTAATATAAGTACATTCAGATGTCAAAATAAATTAAATAAATCCAGTTAGAATACTTCTATAAAATATATAATATAATTGTTTGCATCATTGTCTTGATATATTTTAAAAGTGTGACAAATGCATATATATTTTTTAATTTGTTTTTATTTTTCTCCACAGCTGCCAGAACATTACACCAGTCACATGTCATCTCTGGGACACAGAAGTGTTCTGAAGTAGCATACTATTAAGCCATTCTCATACATTGTCATACAGTTTACATAAAACATTGGACAAGGTTTGCAGAGTTCTTGTAAATCTGCACATGGAGTTGCATTAAGTCACAGGTCAGACAGTTCATGATACACAATTCATTAGCCCATATATGCATACAGAGGTATTTACATTAAGATGATGATATTTTGCTGCTTGCTGATGAAACATTTAACACTAACAGCCTCAACATTTATAAGCATTATAAATGACATCCTGCTTTTTGCTGGTGAGTGTGGGTTGAAAGCACCATGTTGTTTTATAAGACTATCTTGAAGTATATTAATTTACTGCCCAGCACCGTGAAACATTTCATAACCTAAAAGGAGCCTTTATTTTGTCTGTTAAAACTATGCTGCAGAGAGATTATTGCAGTGTTTCTAAATCTCAACAAGGTATGATCACAGATAATTCTGAGAGAGCCCATTGTGAGAACAGTAAGTGGGACTTCATCTCTAATGTAAAGGCATTTTAATCGACAGTAGAAGAATATGCTAAGCTGCCATGTAGCAAATTTGAGGATTGACATGTTTCTGCCTTTAGAGTAATTGCAAAGCACATTATCATTTTTAATTAAACACAGAAGTCTCCATTTTCCTGACATGTATTTGAAAGAGCACATTTTATCTATTACAAAGGTTTTATTTCTTGCGTGAAAAACATAGTAAGTGTATTAATTAAACAATAAAACATCAAATAAATAGAAGAAAAGTATTATGGATGCCTCTTAACTAGTGGACAAAACAAATTTGGTAGTTGGTGCTATTTAGTGTCCCAGTAAGACCCTTCTTTGGGCTTGATTAGCTGGATTTATATTTTTAACGATAATAAATCAAAGGCATGTGAGCATATTATAGATACTAAAGTCTTTCTGCCATTTTATACAGTTAAGGACAGAGGATGAGAGAACAATTTAGCTTCATTCTTTTTTTTCTTCATACAACAAACATTTTTGCAATGATTAAAGCAAGATTAAATGCATGAAATTAAATGTTAGACTACATTGATCCTGCCTTTACTGAATTCTCATATTTATGGTATGCTATTTTGAAGAAAAAACAAAATTCAATTATTAACAAAATGTTTTAGAATATAAATACAGACTACAAATATGCGATTCTTTACAAAATAGAAAAGTAGGCTCATTCATGTGAGGGTCATGTTCTGGTTTGTTCAGTGAAAGAAAGATTGTAGTACTGCAGATATCTTATTGAAAGCTATTAAATATTGGGCTCAATAATGCATTGATACACATTATCATAACCGCAGATAAACCTTCATCTCAAACCTCAACATCTCAATTTAAGAGAGGAAAAAAAAAAATGCATCTTTTTTGTTCAATTCCGGTCCTTAGTATTTTTCTACCAATATTAATATTTCTCCACTTAGCCCCAGTGCTTGCTGATCAGTGGCCTTGGTTGGGGTATTACACTGGGCCCTGTTACAGCATATAGGTTCAGTGTTAAGATTTCAGTTTTAGTAATCCCCCTTTAACCGGGAAAAATTACCTTATGGAAGTGCCTTTCAAAAGGAAACTACAATAATAATGTGTGATGTTTTCAAATGTATATTAGTGTTTTTACAAAGAGAATTGCTGCTCTGATTGCAGATGATATTCTACAAATTTACATAACGTGGATTTTTTGTTTAAAGGATTTAAAGATTTACACTTTATAATATTTGTGCAGATAATGTCAAAATTGTGGTAATTCTTCAGCATTTGCTATCATGGTATAATAAGCTAAGAAAATGTGTATTGTAGTGCAATCTGCAGTACACTGAAGAAATCTCCTGTGCTTCTCTGAAGAGGTTGCATGTTATTTGAGTCTTTGAACGTATAAATTGATACACTTTATAAGATCCAGATTCCAGAAGCTTAAATCCAGGATAAATGTAACTGCAAATTAAAATTACAATCGTTAGTTTATTGCGGGTTAAGTTTAAAAAAAAAAAAAAAAAAAAAAAATATATATATATATATATATATATATATATATATATAAATACTTTAGGCTCAGACTTTGTTTTCGTTAATGAATGTGAAATGTTTTTTTTGAGAATGCACTTGACTTGAATGAATGTATTTTTATAAGCAAAATCAAGTTAGTGATCATAGATTAAAATTGTATTTGATATAAACAATAAGTCCTAATTTCATAGAAATTTGCACTATTTTTGTATTTCTATGTAATATTACATTTGTCATCAACCAACAATTAACTTGCTTAGTTATTTTGCTCATTACAGTGGAAATTTTGACTAAAGATTCAGAGGATAAAAATGTTTGAAACATAATTGTAGTAATTTATGGCAACTACTGCTCTTAAAAGCACTCTTTTTAAGGGACGCTCCATCTAAACATAAGTTGCTCTTATATGAACGAGTCCCTAGGGAAAGTCAATTTTATTGCTATTAAAGATGATGTCTTAAAGGAGCCAGAAAAAATATAGAAGAACCAGTCAAAATATTATTAAAATATCCAGAATTGTATGTATCACTGACCGAAACAAAACCCTTTCTTTTCTAATTCCCCATGTGAAGCATGAAAAATAACTAGCACACTAAATAAAAATTCCATAGTTTCTACGTTCATGTTTATTTCTCTAGTGGTGCCCTTTAATATAAAAGAAACACATGTTTAGGTGGAACAAACCTGTTAAAAATGCTGTGTTCCTCTGCTCCCCCACCCCAGTTTCACTTTGTAAAATGCGATGCATCCTCGTCTTTTGTCACCACAGTAATGTAGTGAGAGAGAAGGGCAATTCCCAGTGTATTTAGGTAAGCTTAGCTTACTATTCTATTAAATTTAATTCACCTCGTGTTTAAACCATTTTCTGTGTGTTATATTGGGTGTTCGGTATATGGAAAGTGAATGTGACGGGCCGAACTTGCCTACCCCTGGATAGGGTGATCTACCTCAATAAAAATCTTTTTTAACCTTTAAACCTATGTGTGTTTATTACATCTCGTCTTTGGTATTAAGTACATTTTAAACGTAACTACTGTAAATGAGACCATATGTAGCATGTCATTTTAGAGGACAGGGTAGAGGTACTTGCCTCTGAAAAGCTTCTTTTCACTAAGAGTCAACATTTAGAGTTTGTGTTTACATAGTAGTTATCCCTACCATTCGTCACCACAAGTCTTTAAAGAGACACTTTTGTCTATTATTAATATTATTATTATGCTTTTTTTTTTTTTAAAGAACAAATATTGACTATATGCAAAGAATTTGGAGAAGGTAAACATATAAACAGCGTTTACATTTGTTACCAATGTAATATATCTCTCCTGGTCATCTCCTTAGTTGTCGCTTAATCCCCATCTCTAAATATATTCTTCTTTTTTATGTAAACGGGATCCTAGGAGGCTGAGTTTAGTTCATTGCCACTAAGAGAACTGCTGTTTGAGCATTTATAACAAATAGTTGATTTAATTACTTCCAGGCTTATTTTGTTTTAAGGGCAAGATACATGCAGGGTAGGTTTAGGCTTTATAACACAACCATGGAGATGACCAATATTGTATATAATTATAGCTGATAAATTGAAGACTAGTTTTATATTTTAGATTCTATAACATTTTCCCAATGGTTAATTCTAGTTCTTTACAATAGAGCACTGAAAATATTGGACTACTTTGTCCATTTAAAGGGCTTCTGTAGTCATTATTTAACTTTATGTAAATGTTCTATCGTTATTTACTAATGTAATTATCATATAACATTTACACTTCACTTAAATTAGCTTCTGGAACCAACCCTTTCCTTACTGTCAGTCACATTGCAGGCTGCCATGTTTCACATCTGTGACCTAGAGACCCATTTACAGCGTGTCCTTGTGTCACAGCAAGTATCCACAGAATATCAGTGTCTGCTTTCTATAGTATTACACAGTATTTTTTTATTTTTATTCATTTTTAACAAATAATAACAATGCAACGTTCATAAATACAGCATATTTACATTCATACACATATATACTAATACATACAGTGCAGCAAGAAATTCCATATTTACAAAAGCGGGAATCAAAACACTTAGGGTAAAGTATGTTTTTGTTGATTACATATATCCCAACTGTTTGTTGATATTTTTATACCCAGGTTGTTAATACCCTTCTCTAATTCTCTATTGTTAATTATCAAAAGAATTTCATTCACTTATGGAAGACTTCCTTGATTCTATTTTTTTTCGTGGTAGAAACAATTTGGATAATCAAAAAAATCTCTTTCAATAATTTTTTTTTCAAGGGAAATATGTATCAAGGCAATTTCAAGTGAGTGGTTAATTTTCCTCTTATATAATTGAGAGATATACCGTATTTATCGGCGTATAACACCGGGTGCACCCGGTATATGCTAATGCCGTGGCGCGCATGTGACGTCACATGCGTGCCGGGTCAAGGAGCGGAGGGTGGAGCAGAAGCAGGTAAGTGAGGGGGAGGTATTTAGGGGGGGTTTAGTTCGAGGAGGGTGGGGGGTTAGAATGAGGAGGGAGGAGGGGGAGGGAATATCGGCGTATAACACGCACCTATCATTTGCCCCCTATTTTCAGGGAGAAAAAGTGCGTGTTATACGCCGATAAATACGGTAATCAAAACATATATTCCATAATCTGCTAATTGGAGAACATTCCCACCAGCTATGCTTATATGTCCCCTTTTTGTTTACATAATCCCCAACATAAACCTGCATTTGCATCTTTCTTTAGAGCTGCTAACTTTGATGGCACACAATACCATCTGTTAACAATTTTAAAGAATATCACTCTATATGTTTGTATAGACTCAAAAGGTTATTACATTTCAAACGCCTTGAAATACTGTTCTGTTGGGAAGATTACATTTAGATCTTTTTCCCATTTTAACCATACCAGATGTCTTCCCCACATATTATTAAACTTTTTGAAATACTATACCATTTAGAAATAATGTATAAGTTTCTCAAATGGAGAATAAGCGCTAGTTTTCCCCATATTAAATTCAGATTTATTAATAGTTTTTTTTTAAGTATTCATAATCTAACCATTTGGTTTTTGGTAATTTTAAATTTCAAACTTAATTCATTCACACATTTAAAACCTTTGTTGTTATAAAGGTTTCCTAAACAGTGGATGTTCCATTTATACCAATCACCATTATAAGATAATTTAAATATTTTTCTGGAGCGGTAAATACAGATAGTTTGTGTTTCTTATTCAATTTACACCAAATTTTAAATCCTGTATCTATTATCGGAGATAAGCTTCTACAGTATTACACCTAATTCTAAAGCAAGTACCCCTTAGTACACTAGTTTAGGTCAAAGACGTGAATGAGGGCAGCCTGCCCGACACTGAGCAGGAAGAAAGGGGACAGTTCCAGAATTTGATAATGATAGTTTAAAGCAGGGGTAACCAAACTCGGTCCTGGAGGGCCGCACCCAGGCCTGGATTTGATGATTTCCTTTCTGTGCACAGGTGAGTCAATCAGGATGACTGAAGAAGCAATAGTCTCACCTGCTTGCAGCAAGGATATCCACAAATCCAGGCCTGGGTGCGGCCCTCCAGGACAGAGTTTGGAGACCCCTGGTTTAAAGCTTCTTAGTGTAAATTTTGCATTGTGGAAGAACAAATTTAATTTAAAACATTTATATAAAAATGTTTGTGTAAAGAGTCCCTTTAAGTGTTTAGGCATATGCGTTGTGGTTTATATCTAATGCCCAACACTGACTTATTTTGTATGTTACAAACTGGAGTAATAAAACTGACTTAGAATACACGTCTGCTTTACTCAGGTACCCATTTTTGGGTTATGCCACTCGCAGTTAAAGATTAACACAAATGTCTTGTTATTTATTTACTCTGTGTATTGGAGTTAAATCAAATAATTATATTTCAAAATTTGAATTTTATTTAAACCGTTTTATATTCTTTGACTTGCTACAATTAAACTTGTTTTCCTGAGACTTTCTTGTTACTTTCAGGTTTGTCCTTGTATCTCTGATTATTAACAGCCTTATTAAATTGCTTTGAATAGGGCTCTTTAAGCACAGAGCATATTTTTTGCATAAGTTTTTAGTTGGTTAACTTCTAGCCAAAAGCAAGGTCTTCACGAACTAAAAACTTCTGTAAAAAAATAAGCTTGCTATCTGCTTAAATAGAGCCCTATTCAATTGGCAGAATCATAATTTAATAAAGCTGTACAGTCAGGTCCATAAATATTGGGACATTGACACAATACTAATATTTTTGGCTCTATACACCACCACAATGGATTTGAAATGAAACGAACAAGATGTGCTTTACCTGCAGACTTTCAGCTTTAATTTGAGGGTATTTACATCCAAATCAGGTGAACGGTGTAGGAATTACAACAGTTTGTATATGTGCCTCCCACTTTTTGTTTATATTTTCATGTTTTGTTGTATTCACTGGTAAATCAGCACAAACACTGCATGCACAGTCCCCTAAACAATTCTTGTACCTCACACTACTACTTGGTGCAGAGTTACCAACTCCAAATCACCCACCATTTCCACTTTCCACTAAACTCTGAGAACAGGGCACTCATCCTTCTATATCTGTATATATTTATGTTTTCATCCTTTTTCGTTGCACACTGTTGGACATAAAACTACTGTAATTCTAGAAAAGACACTTGCTTGTCAAGTATGTGCCAAACTAACAATGGGCCCCATGAAAATCTCTGCAAAATCAATTAGGAGTGCTGTAGCAGCACAGTAAATCCTACATAGCTATGTTAATCCCCCATCCCTAAAACATTGTGAGAGAACTCCTACGGGTCACAACAAAGCCGCAAGGCAAAAATCTCCATTGATTTTTGCATTGACAATAAATTACGAGTTACTCCCTGATTCTTGGACACCCAAACCCTATGCTAATAAGATTTTAATGATCACTCCCAAAAGAGGCCAATGCCGTAACTGCAAAATCAAAAGAAAGATTTACGAGAGTGGAAGTCCACTCGCAAGTGGTTTTTAAACCCTTGCAAAGTCCCCAAGAAATATTTAAAGTGACAGTCTAGTACAAAAAGCACAAAAAAATTATGACATGCTAGCAATATTTGACACTTAACCATCTGATATGTAATTAAAAAATATGATATGTTAGTATTCAGACCATTTTATGATACAAACTCCAGTACTCAAAGGGTTAATACATGTCATGAAGCCATGTTGCCTAGGAACAAACTCTAATACATTGTCTATTATTATATCCTAATATAACACAAAATAAACACATCTTTTTTTATTGAAGCTATATATACAATTATCACATCTTTTTAATATCAAAATATATTAATAAAAAAAATACTTTTATATATCTTTCTAATGATTCCTGGTGGCAGTAGTTATGGCACTTTATGGCTCTTCCAACCCATTGTAATATTATACTTGCATTTCCTATTGTCTCCTAGAGCCCTCTCTCATTTGTAAAGCTTGGTTTGGCTACTCCCTGCACAGAAATCTGGTGCTGACAAGGCAAGGGCTTATGGATGTGAGTCGAGTGCCCTAACTTGGGGAAGCAAAATATATATACATATTGTTGTAGATTAGGGAAAAAGCTCCCGCAGCCAATTTACAGCAGTGCCCTAACTTAGAGCACCTAATTTACATAGGGCTCAATATTGGCAGCTGTGTGAGTCATGGGCATAAAATATTTATTTGAAAAACCTGAAGATTTTAATACTGTTAATAAGTTTATGTAATAATTTTATGTTTATCACGTTACTTAATTGGAGCTAAAACGCTTGTGGCTCTTTAACAGAAATGTATTTCCTGTTCTGATAGTACAACTGTTTTGAATGTTGTATGGCAGAAAGCCCATACTAAGAAGTGCTCCGTCACTTATAGTTAGGACACGTGGAGACATGGCACAACTAAATATTTGATTTTAATTCAATCAATCACTGCTTCTACATTTTCCATTTTTTTTAATTTCCATTGTGGTCTTTATCTTTTGCCAATGATCCTTTAACTTGATGATCTCGAACCTACGGCCACCCACTGATTTCCTTTCCCCACTGACTGCCAGGGAGAATCTCTTCACAAACCTAATATAATAAAACACTTGGGCCAGTTCAAACACTTCAGACATCATATATAAATTCTCACCATCTAATGAGCCAATATAAATTTGTGCTGCCGGGTTATTGGTCAAGTAAAGACACAAACGTACCCACACACTCAAAAGTTGGACAGCACTGCTTTAACAGAACAACAAAACAAAGGTAACCTATGTGCCTGACATCCAGAGGGTTAAGATACGGTTATCAACAGTTGTTTCATTTTAAAATTCCACTTGAGACTAAAACTTTCCTGCAAGAATAAAAAAAAATTGCAGTGGGACTGCACTCTGCAAACATCCTTAGTCATCTCCCCAATAAATTATATAATGGTACATATTTATACACCACATAACTACGGGAAAATGATTTGATCCAAAATGTCATGCTTATTCAGCTAAACAAGATCCATCATTATATGATCTTATACAACTGAAATGCTCATAAAATAAACTATTTTTTATTCTGTTGAAACACGTTCAGTAGATACTAATTAGCTTAATTACAGGAAAAAAAACAGTTGGAAGGTGATTGTAATCTGTTGTGGGAATTCAGCACTTCCTTGAGGAGCTAATATTTGACAGACTGCTTGTTATCGGTTTCAGGAGTTAACCTCTTGTAGTTAAGACATTAAAAAGAACGTGGTAAGTATAATAAATGAAGAGTAACAAAAGGGTGTTCTTATTGAAATATACTATTTTCAAAGCATGTTAATTATGTTACCACAATTCAGAAAAATAACAAAGAATCTGTTAGCCTGTACTATATGATATAGACCATCACTGAAGCAACTTATTGGAGTACTTAGATAATCATTTTCAAGATGAAGTGTAAAGATCTTTATCAGCGGCAGAGCTATTGGATGGAGTATCTAATGAAAAGTAGTTTGGTGTGATGCTTTAGCATCTTCTCTCATGTGCGCTCAGGTAATTCCAGTAGCTCCACTCTGATCTCCATCACAGTTAAACACAATGTGTATTATGATCGCATTTAATATATGTAATGGAAGGATTACTATCTCTTTCTTATGTGTGGTGTAAATGGCCACTCTGTGCAGAGGACCCAAGTACAGTACAGAGCCAAACATTCAGGTTAGTCTCCTCTGGGCAGAAAATCAATCCTCAGATATGCTGTATGCTTGTAATACGGTAGTTTGTCAATGTGGTGCTACCAATTATCCCAGTCACCATGAGTAAGGGACTCACTTCTTAGCTGCCCTTTTTCATCAGGGAGATATTTGCATTTTGATTCTGACCATCAAAACAATTCCAGGATAAAGTCCTTTGAGGAATAAAAACATTTGTAGATGTCAAAAAAAGTCATAGGAATGAATGATGCAATAATACTTAGGGCCTCATTCAATTGTGATTTGGCCAATTGAATAGGGCTCATTATAAGCAAAGAACATATTTTTTTACAGAATTTTTTAGTTAGTGAAGACCTTGCTTTTGGATAGAAGTTCACAAACTAAAAACTTCTGTAAAAAAATATGTTCTGTGCTTATAATGAGCCCTATTCAAATGGCCAAATGGCAATTGAATGAGGCCCTTAGACACAATTTTTTTTCCCCTCAAGAATGATCGTCAACAGTCACATTACTTTTTTAAAACTTGCTTAGATTTCAAAAATAAACACTGACGTATCTTAATGACACGTTTATCAAATTATGTTATAGCCTCACTAAAGTACAAGCTTTAACACCCTTTGTTGATCATTAAACAAGGAGTACCACAGGAAAAAAAAGCTAAAAGGACACCTGCAATAGTTTCTTCTTGATCTACATCTGTCGGACTGCAATTATAATTAAAATTTTACCCACCAATATATCAGATTTTTTTTTTTATTGCAGTTTGACAGATGTTTAACAAGAAAAAACTATTGCACTATGCTATCAATATCCTATCTACCCTGTTATAATTAGTTATCTAAAAAGGCATTTGACTGGGTTGTCACAACCTACTTCTTCAAGTTCAAGTTCAACCTAGTTCAAGCCTACCCCAGCAGGACTGTGTAGTTCTTACTACATGTGGTACAAAAAATGGCCTCAGGAACACCATATCATCCCTTAGAATTAGGATTAATGCACAGAATGACACTTACACCTTGTTTATGTAAATTCAGATACCGCTGTATACCTTTATTAATTGGCACATTTTATGCAATCCGTAAGCTTCTTGCTACTTTGAAAACCCTGTACCTCTGATGAGATCAGATCTCATCGTGTTGATTGTATTAACTCTCACCATTTGCTGTAAACACTCAGACTTTTAATCTGCTCAAGACCCCCTGTGTTTGTTTGTTTATTTAGGTGGGGCTGAGTACATCATCAGATAACAATACTGTAACATAATAGGCCTTAATAGTATTTAGGTGGGGGTTGATGCAATGGCCTGCAGAAGAGCTAATGTTATGCAGAGTATAAACCAAGATACATACAGTATAACAGTGTAATCCTATTTTAACCATAAGCACTAAGAAATACATAACCATAATAAAAACAGGGTAACTTCCTGCCAGCCAGGCCCAGGCTATAGTGGGCATGACAATATTCAGACTAAAGTAACAAACAATAAAATATTATACTTTTGGTACAGTATTCCAATAATAAAAAAAAGTACAAGCCACACATAAAATCAACATTTTGTTCATGATGATGTAAATAATTTAGCACATTCATTCATATATAGGCTGGGAATTCCCTAAAATTCAAACATTCTGGAGAATAATACAATAAATCATTAAAAAAAAATGTTTGTTTACATAATAGAAGTATGTGGTACTCTCTCCCTACTGTACCACATACACACTTTAACTTTTAGATTGTAAGTCTGCTGGTTTCAATCCTGCGCAGTGCTTTAGGGAAAGCTCTATGGACACTGGATTCCAAGCTCAAAGACGGGGCCATCCACTCTTTGCAATGTGTGAATCTTTAACTTGTCCTTGCCTGTAACTTAACTTATGTATAGCGCTACGGAATATGTTGGCGGGTTACAAATAAACGATAATAATAATAATAATAATGGTTAATAAATACATTTCTTACCTAGGTTTAAAATCCCATCGAACCTAGCCTTCATGAAGTTAATATTCCTCCTTTTATTTACAAAAAAATACAAAAAAAAAAAACTAAACGATAAACTAAATGGATGGACCTAATTATTTATTTCCATGCTAGGGAGAATAGTGGTCCTAAATATGAAACCCTTGTATTGTTTACTGTATTTATTTAGAATTGTTACAAATTCCAGTTTGTCTAAAAATACTGAAAAAAATTTAAACACTTTTCACCAAATGTATCTAGAATTTTAAAGTAGCCAGAATTATTCAAAATACACTTCAAATACATAAAACTCTGGATGGACTGTTCTCCATATATAAAGCACTATTATTTAGCCACAAGATTTATACAAGTGATGCAATGGCACTACTCTAAACCATCATTGCCATGGATAAAAATAGGGCAAACTTTATGATTTTCAATATAAGTTAAGAACGTTTCATGGTTCAAGGGTGTCTAAAAGGGGCAAAGAACATAAAAAATGTATTCAAGTCAATCATAACCAATACTTATGGGATAAATATAAAAATACATATAAACTGACACACCATGATCTGCCTTAATACCTATCGCTCAAAAGATTTTGGCCCAGGGGGGAATATAGCCCATATTTCAGATGGGGGAAAAAAAGGGTATTTTATTTTATGTCATAAGAAATGGTGAAATAATGACTTTTCAAGAGGTCAAAAGACATTATGATTTATAACTGACATGGCAATACCTCCAAGTAAAAGATTATATACAAACATGTATAAAACATAAGGTTTCATACAACTTTATCATTTTTGAAAGCCAGTGTTTCCATTGTAGAGATGGTCCTGGCACTATATCACAACTACAGTATATAACATACTTAACGATCTAAATGCAAAGAGCGCAGTAACATATACACACACATTGATCGCTATTCTAAATAGAGAAATAGATAATGAAAGATGGCAAAAATATAGGATTGGAACTCTAGAGCATGAAAAAACATTCAGACTAAAGTAACAAACTATAAAATATTTTGGTACAGAATTGCAATGATAATAAAAAAAAGTATAAGCCACACATCAAATCAACATTTTGTTCATGATGATGTAAATAATTTAGCACATTCATTCATATATAGGCTGGGAATTCCCTAAAATTCAAACATTCTGGAGAATAATACAATAAATCATAAAAAAAACAATTGTTGACCCATGGCTGAGAGTTAAATGCAATAATAATGCTACTAAATAGGGATTTGGAAGGTATATGGAGAAATAGACAGAAATGAATTATACAAATATTAACTGTGTCTAGAGCGGTTATATCTGCTCACTGCCTGCATTTTTTTTTTTACAAAAATAAGCATTAACGGACTAGAAAGAAAAAGTTTGGCAAATATTCTGAGTGGAGAGAATTTCTTATGCTACGTTGGAGAAGGAAGACCAATTTTTCTTAATTTGGAGACCGTGGTCAGAATATAATAAATTAGATTTAACACCATTTTGATCATAATCATCCCTTTTTGTATAAGGTTAAAAATATAATATAGAGATTGAGACGTGACTTTAGAAGTTAATAAAATGTCATGTAATGTAAAGCAACATTTAATTATTTTGTACTGTTATCATTAATAATAATAATATTAATTATGTTTATATAAATGTTTATGTTTACGTATTATTTGTTATGTGTATGTATACATTTTTAAATAAAATATTAGTTAAAATAAGAAGATGTATGTTTTTTTTTTCTGCCATAACCTTAAAAATGGGGACCTGTGGTCAAGTAATTTTGTCAGCATGCATAAGAAGTCCACTTTAGTTTGTAAACAATAGGGTTTTTGTTTGTTATTAATTGTTACCTTATAATGGTACAAATAAGTTACATTTATTTGACACTCCAGAGTCGAGTATACCCCACAGATGCCAATTGGTTGTTACCAGGTCGGCACTTGTTTGCAACTTTACAATGTGACCTGGGGAAAATACCAACAGCCTTATTAAATTGCGATTCGGCCAATTGAATAGGGCTCTATATAATCACAGAGCATATATTTTTACAGACGTTTTTAGTTAGTGAAGGCATTGCTTTTGGATAGAAGTTCACTAACTAAAAACTTCTGTAAAAAAATATGCTCTGTGCTTATATAGAGCCCTATTCAATTGGCCAAATTACAATTTAATAAGGCTGCAAGTGTGTTTTGCCATTCTTGCTTTCTCAGTACATATATTTAGAATATCATCTACCAGTCTTCCTTTAAGGTGTTCACACAGTTGGCTTCTCTTAAAATGCAATCTAATTTTCTTCTGAACAGGGATTTTTTTCTGAATTTTTAATCTGTACAAAGTTGCATTTGGAAAAGTGACCTGTATACAACATAAGTAGGAATGGAGTCTGGAGATGAAAAGATTATTTGTCATTCCTTATTGTTACAGAAAAGACAGTATTCCATCAAGGCCATCAGCTGGTGGGTTGTGCAATGTATTGTCAAAGTCTAACATCCTTCAATGCATCCTATTCCTCAAGACTTAATTGACCACTGCAGTTTAAGAAAAACTGCACTTGTTTGTGAAATATGTAACAACCTAATAACTTTAGCAGTTGTGCACGCTATGAACACACAAACATTTTCTTTTTGAGAAAATAATTATTTTTGAAAACTCTTAATTTATACGAAATATTTAATTGTGTCTGATTTCATCACTTCCTGACATTTTGAAGCCCAAGGGCTGTGTTTTTTTAAAATTTTTACTTTGTACCACAATGGGGGAAAAAACATCCAGATCCCCCAGTTGCCTAACTCCATCCAATAACAACGACATCCAATAAATCCTAAAAGTGGGAACAAATAGGTTTAAATAGTAGAATATTTACCATGTTGCAATGAGGAAAGAAATGTAGATTTCCATGACATTGTAACAAATAGTGAATCTAAGATTATGCTTCACTACTACCTGAGTCAGTTCTAAGGGTCATCTGTGCACTGTAAAAAGTGTCCACTAGATGTCACTATTGTCATTTTAGTTTATAATTTTATTTTATAATTGCAAACAGGAAATCTGTAGGGCAATGTCTGCATTGTAATAGATTTTTAATTTGACCTATAATATAATCTAGTTTGAAAATATTTCGATCCCACATCAATTTTCTAAATCTCAGAGTGGTTAATGTTTTGATAGCATTGTAAAAGCTAACACTTTTTACATTTTTTTATGTGCAATTGCAGATTTAGAGTATTGGCATTATAAAAGCTTTGCTGCATCATGATGGAGTAATTAAAGGGAACTGTAGTGGATCTTTTTCATTATATTCATCTAACAATAATGACTAAAAACACAAGAATCATTACATTTATTTGAAAAAAAATATCGCTAAAGACTGATAACTTACTGCACAATTGTCTTGCTGTGTGTCATGCTTTCCCCTCCTTCAAAGATTCATATTTTATCTAATAATCAAATGGAGGCTTATTCAATTGAGGCTTTTGGGAGATCCGGGATTCGGAAATCTATCCCCCAAGTTATTTTGCTATTCCATTGGTGTCTTTTTGCGGGCTGTGATCTAGTTATGGGCTCCGGCCTCTGATTCGATGATTAACATCGCAAGTTAATGCCCCTCCAAGCCTTTGATCTTTCACGACCGTCAAGCCCGCAAATGGCAAAAGTCGATTCATAAGTCACGGGTACTAAGGAGGGCTCGCAAAGTGCTTAATGACATGTCCGGAGCACTGTAAATGCACATATACACACACTTTTACTGAAAGTGATGTTAGGTCTTAGACTTAATAGCACAACATTCTCAAGTTTGCAAATCAGCCCCGAAAAATACGAATCAAGGCACTTAGAGAAAACATCCCAGGATGTTATGACATGATGACACTTTCCCTGTTAGGAAAAAACTGCCTGCCTATTCACATTATTTATTCAGCCAATCACAGGTGAGACAACAAGCTGATAGTAGGAGAGAGGCAACAAACAAAAAACATGTAGAGACAACTGAAAGGTTAGTTATCGTGCTTTTGCAAGCATGGTTATCCAGTATATGCAATAATCCTCTTATTTTAAAATCTTATCTTTATTATGATAAAGAAAAAAACCTTTCCAGGGTCGCTTTCCACTAATAATACTCAATAGCAAATGCAGAGCCTTCCTTATCAGCAGCCTAACCTGCGTTCTATTGCAAGTGTTAAAAATATACTGTGATTGAAGATAAGACGATTCCTTTTCTCACTGGCCACATTGCATCAGTGAATGCTGGACAGCACTGCCAGAGGGAACCATGAGATGCCGCAGGGTGCTCCTGAATGAAGCACTTTGTGCCTTATCTGAGCCCTTTTCAGTATGCATTGATATGACTTCACAGTACAGGGGAAAATATCTGCTCTTTCAGCACGTGGAATTAAATTATTCACCACTACAATTTTCATTAGTTTCTGCTGGATTATATTATTTGCTGTTCTGATAATTGACTTTACTTGTGCGGCTCTCTGGGTTTAGGTTGTTGTTGTTGACTTGGGAATAATTTTTTTTTTTGTTATAGCAGCAATATAGAAATATAATCTCAGCTTTATATAATAGAGATGTTCCACTGATTAAAGACCTTATATGAGCTGGCTACAATATCAAATAAACCAAACAGTCCAAATATCATAATTCATTGATCTAGTTAGGTCACATCAATATGATCCTTTCACTTTGTAATTCATTGCGATTCCCAGTGGATGAAGAAATACACAAGACCACCATAAATATCTGAACCATCTTGTAGATCAGGGCACCATAAATAATGCAAGGAGCTTGGGAAGCCTGTGATCCGTGCTGATTGTAGTTTGTTGTTCTGCTTACCAGTGCACTTCTAAAAATCACCATTCTGTTGGGCTTTCTACATTGACACGAATCAGTGTGACCTTTAAGATGAGGCTCAAATTAAAGAAGGACTGGTGTTCAATAAATAGATTAGTGAATCTCCTGATTAAGCAATATCACGTCAGGGAGTCCTCGAGAATTAAAGACAGCTTTGTTTCCTTATGTTGTACAGTAATCTCTTTTGCAGAGAATATTCTGTGATGCTGGACAGTGTGCCATTATATGATGTAATTGTTATTTATGTGGTGTGCATGTATATTATAAGCACTATGGAATGTACCAATGTGTTACAACTAAAAGATAATACAAATGAGAATTTATATCATGGGGAAAGTTAGGTTTTATGCTGCCCCAGGTCCTTTCAGACTTATGCGCCGGACCCACCAGTTATTACTCCTCATATGTATTTCAAATTATATGTTTATGAGAATGTATGTATATCAGATAGTGTTAAATACACTAAAAGACGGGTCACTACAAATAGGCATATCTGTGCTTATTCAACCAATATTCTATGATAATGCACATGCATCTTTAGTTTTTATACCTCTGTTTGGCTACATTTTACCTCTTTTTATAGATTTGAAGTGATCCATACTGTCCACAAATGCAAAAATCCCTATGAATCTTTTGCACCTAATGTTTATAATATTTATGAAATTCTAAATACACCATTTAAGTCTATGGGACTAGGTAAACATACTAGCTTGGAAAGGATTGAACACTGATAATAACTTGGGTGGAAAGAGATCACATACAGTTATATTCACAATGAGACATATTTTAAATCTTACACACAATCTATTTAAGATTCAGCATTTTTGTAATTGTTAATAAAATTGAATTCAGTTGCATACAACTCACATGTAATGCAAGGTCTTATGTGTATGACAGGACCTCCTTCCTCCCTCTCTGTGTTACACAAGCTCATACCACTAATTGCCACTGAGGATTTCAGCATGTGTGATTTAGAGAAATAGCTGGAAGCGATAACAGAGAGAGGCAGGGGAAAAATTACAGCTTATAAAATGCGGATCTAGTCTATTTCATAGCCACATCCCATCAGAACAGTGGGGTTGAGTGCTGCGCCACAGTACCACCTGGTGATGCAAAATTGTTCTGCAGGCAAAGAACTATTTCCACCTCCGACGCGGCGCAACTCCAACGGCGCTGAGTGGACAGCGAGGCCATCATAATGTTCAGTACGGGCTCTCGGCCCCCTAGGGCATCGGGCGCGCCTCACATAGCTCAAGGCCTCTTCTGTCGGCGCGCCTTATGAGCCAGATCGGAGGTGGAAATAGTGGCGCAGCGTTCAACCCCACTGTTCTGACGGGATGCAGCTACGAAATAGAAAAGGACCTAAAATGCTATTTTGCAAGTGAGCTTTATACCAGTAAATTCACTTTGGATCTATCCTGTTATAGTTACGGCACAGGTCCGTTGCTGCAGTGCGGAGACCAACCGCTAGATGGCGCTGCCGATATGTTAGAGAAGTTCAAATCTTAGAATGGTAGACTAACCCTTAAACTAACGCTAACAGTTTAGCCTTGACTCTATGATATGGCAGTGGAATATTGGCAGCGCCATCTAGCGGTTGGTCACCACACTGCAGTTGCAGATAACAGGATAGGACCTTCCCTTTTTTTTAGATTAGTAAGCTATTGAAAACATAATGATTTTAAATGTATAACAATACTCGCATAGTTTGTCTTTTAAAATATATTTAAGAAAAAAAGTATTTAATGGGAATTTAATTAAAATGGTTAATTCCTAATCACAAAATGCATTTTAAATCTTCTATCAAGTCACAATGAGAATTAATCCGGGTTATTTCAGCACCACATAGGAGATGTGCTCTGCATAGTATAGAGTTATGTAGGTTGTTGGAATGGAGTATGAATAGCAGAAAAGATAAGATTTTGAAGTCTCAAACAAAAAAGGAAAGCACATTGTGCTTCTTAAAGGGACATCAATGTTGTTATCAATGTTGGTATGGAAATATTCTTTATCTTTTTAAACTGAAGCATTTTTGAGAGTTTTGAAAGGACCAAGAATCAAAAAGCTTCCTGCGCTTGCCAATGAACTCTGGTTGCTGAGGTGAAATGTCAGCTTTTTCTGTTGGCTTCTTCAGACTAACAACCAAAGGAAAAAAATGAAATATATCTTTGTATTGAAGAGCGTTTATACGTTTTCAGAGGGAGATTGTAATTTATGGTGCCTTTAGGACCTGAGACCTTGTCTGTGTGCTGTTAAGACTAACACTGCATAATTGCAAAAAGATCTTTAAAAGAAATGATGGTGCAGAGCGGTATTCAAGAGATGTCTCAAAGAGGGTCACTTTAATCATTTTAAAAAAAGTAAATTTGTGTTAGAAGTACCTTAATGGCTGCCATGCCGTGCAGGTCTTACAGTTGCTTCTGTTTCAGAGAGTTTTGCACGTCGTACATTTTCTAGCTGCACGGTTATCAGCATATTGCTGAAGCAGTCAATCTTGAAGGCTGAAAATCAAACAAACCACCTACTGTAATATTTAAGTACAGGCTCAGATTACAGCAATTCATAACACCGACTCGTAAGAACATACACAAATCATGTCAGTGTATGAGTTATACTGATTGTAGCAAAGATAGAAAAACATACATTTGATTTAATATTTATTATCACTTGGGCTTTCTTATTCTGTGACCAAGTGGAAGAAGCCACTACATTATTTGCTGCAAGCATGTAACTGGTTAATGGATAAATACGCCACACAGCTGCATAAATTTAGAGATTACGCAGCTATTGATCAATTTGTCCTTTTTTACATATCCTTGTCAGTTCCACTCCATCATAAATCTTAACAGTCTATTACATATTGATTGGAGAAGCCAATATATTATTAGCTGATCAGGCAAATAATCATTTAGTGATGTAAACAGTGTGTTTGCCAAGTCTAACAGAGAATCAATCACAATTATGTTTGTCCTTTAATGATGGAGTAGAAAATCTATAGAGCTGCTCGACACCGAGTGTGTGTATCAGATATCATGGAACCTGGAACCTTGCAAACCTCTAATAAAATAATTACATTATTGGCTGTATTTATGACATTGTCTAAATGCAATGAAGCACCTATAATTAAAATTTCTGAAGGTTGCCTTAAATATATCAGTTTTTCTTATTCAAGCTTCATATGGCATACACAATTGTAATCAGTATTAGTACACAAAATGCTCAGAGCATGTAAATATTTACCAATTACATATTAAGGTGCCTTCATGTTAGAATCCATGAGATGACTTAAAACTTGACAACAGCATATCGGCAAAATTGAATGTCAACAAATATACACATCAATACTTGTCTCTGATTGAAAGAATATTATTTTTATTTTCCAAAGCACTGACGTTCACCACAATAGCCCTATCCAAATGGGACAACACTTCTATGCATACTGATACAGAAGGAAATGAGGGCTCAAGTGCGTGGTATCAGGCAAGACAAGATGAAGTGGTTTTGAGTCCATTAGACAAATGTTCCTGATAAAGTTGGATTTGGTAGGTGGTAAACTTCTCTGAATAAAGTTAAATTGATGTAAGTAGGAAGAATTGCAGAATAGGTTGAGTATGAAAGACTGGATGCTAAGCGTGGAAGGAAGTGATGACTGAGAAATAGAGATATCGTATAGTAAAGGGAATATTTTCAAGCTCGAGAGGAGATGACAAAAGTGCTGTTATTAAAGGGACACTAAAGCCATGGCAAATCGAGTTTAATATATTTGTTGTCATAACGTGTATACTGCCCACTCGCATGTTAGTCTTTCTCTCTTCTCTCTCTTTCCTTTCCTCTCGCTCTCTCTCTCTTCTCTCTCTCCTCTCTCTCACAGCCAGCACCTGGAATTCCAAGGTAAGAAACTTCCTAAGAATATAAGCTGCTGGTTTTGGATTCACAAAGATCTCATATCAGGACGAACAGCATCTTGGAAATGATGTCACTGGCCTACTGGGCAGTAACACTTACCACAAAACAGTTACCACACACTTGAATGGAAGAAATCCCCTACAACCTTGCAGTAGCCTTGCAGGAGGTGATACAGGGCTTCATAAGTGGACTCCTTGCTCACTGTGCCGAATAAAGTACAGCCTCACTGACTAGGCATTTTTACACACTAAGGGTAATAGGGGGCTTTAGATGTGGGGTCCCTTCTCACTGTGTCTTAGGCAGTGCAGCTACACTTCTGACTTAGGTGTTGTTCGTTCTCAGATTGAGTGCCTTTTACTCTTTGTTTGCGTTTTTGCTTGCAGGGCCAAGGCTCCTAGTCTTCAAGACTGAAGCAGCATGTGGGCAGACTTACAACGAAAAAAAACACAGATTTTATTTTAATGAATTTGAAAAATGAGATAAAAAAATACATGTATCTAAAAAATTCAAAAAGTATTTCAACGTTTATTTTTTACAGTGAGTGGTGCAGTCCAAATTATGCTAAATTAAGTGTCCATTTAAGAACTTTGGACTTGATGCATGGCTCCCATAGGTTTTCCTGCAATGCTGACATGTAGCTAAGGGAGAACTTAAAAGATAACTTGCTAAGCTGTTACATGGCTCCGGTCACGGCTGGTCATGTAAGAATTTAGTAATATGAAGCCAGGAGATTTGTCACATATGGGAAATAGCTTGCAAGCGCTTGCAACAGTTCTTACAAACAGCTTACATATTGATTCTACTAGTTAGAGCTTAGCATCTGCACCATTTTCTGTTGCAACTATAGTAAAGTGATAGAACGTCAGAACACATTATAACATTGAGTCTTTATAAGCTTGTGTATTCTGCTCTAAGGTTGATTGTGATAGTCTAATCAAACCCACTGGTTCCAGGAGTATGGCAATTTTTTTTTGGGGGGGGGGATTGTCGGAGATTTGTGCTTTCTGTCTACATATTTTATTATACATACATTCACCAGTCAAATATTCACATATAAGTCTATATATATTCTTAGCTAATTTATTATTATTATTTTTATTATTATTGTTATCATAGTTTATTTGTAACCGCCAACATACTCCATGGGTTAAGATCAAGGCAAAAAACAACATTGCAAAGGAAGGAGGGCCCTGTTTTTGAGCTTAGACTCCGGTGTTTCCCCAAAGCACCTTACAATAATGAAAACTCAAAACTTACAATCTAAAGGGTCTGGGTGAGGCAATAGAAAGTGAGGATTTTAAGGTTTTGAGGCCGGGAGATGGTCTGGTGGAGCGAGGGAAGGAGTTCCAGAGAAAAGGACAGCCCATGAAAAGTCCTTAAAGCGGGAATGAGAGGAGGTGATAAGAGAGGTGGACAGAAGAAGGTCGTTAGCATAACAAAGAGGGCGGGTGGAGGAGTATTTGAGATGAGAGCAGAGATATAAGGGGGTGCACTGTTGTTGAGGGCTTTGTAAGTTAGGGTCATGATTTAAAATTTTATTCTGGAGGGTATGGGAAGCCAGCAGAGTGAGAGGTGCTGCAGAAACTGGACGTTGAGTACTGTAGATGAGTCTAGTGGAGGCATTCAATATTCATTGGTTTGAATTATGGACAGATGGGTGATGGGAAGGCCAGTGAGAAGCGAGTTGCAGTAGTCAAAAAGAGATATGATGAGTGAGTGTATTAGAATCTTAGTTGTGTTTCTGTGAGGTAGTGACAGATTGTAAAATTGCTTTGTTTAGATGAAGGCAGAATGTTGTTAGTGACTGTATGTGAGGAATAAAAAAGCCCAGGATAACAGGCTTGGGAGGTGCGTGTGATGATGACATTGCTCACAGTGAGAGATGTGCAGAATTGAAGCTGAAGTAAAGGGTGGGAAGATTAGGAGATCAGTCTTGGACATGTTGAGTTTGAGGTGGTGGGCCGACTTCCAGGAGGATACACTTAAGAGCAAGTTGGGAACGTGTTAGAAGAGAGGGGGATATATCTGGTGCTGAGAGGTAGATGGGTGTCATCTGCATATTGATGATACCGAAATCCAAAAGATTTTATTAGGGTATGTTAGGGAAATATTACCCTGCAGAAGAAAAGAGCACAGCACACAAAGGGTTAACCTGGTACCAGATGAGAGAAACAATAAACACACACAGGTATAGTGATTAAAAGGGTATCTGCTTTATTGATTTGTTCTTCACTGCTTTATATCCGTCCTGCTGGCCAGCGATCAAGGACACAAAAAAAGAAACTACGGTTGTCTGTCGCAGATGTGAGCCACCAGTATATCTTGCAAAGAAACAAGTTATTTTTGCAATCCCAGCACTTATAATTGATATAATCCAAGAAAGGCAACTACAGAACATTAGAACATTCTGTAAAATTTCATATATTAGCAGGTGGTTTACCTCTAGGCATACAGTATATGACACTTTCCCTCACATTCTTTTTTAAATTAAAAACACACTATTATAAAATATATATATATATATATATATATATATTTTTTTTTTACAATATACAGATACTTATTGGAAAGGTGGGGTCAGATCCTCCTAGGAGACCCTCACCTCCACAGGTGAGGTTCCTACAACGTGAAAATCCTTTACACCTATGTCATAGTCTTGAATCACAGTGCTTTGGAGTTTTAAGAGTCAGGTGGATAGAGTTGCAGCCTTGCCCTTTTTTACATCCAATTTCACTATTGCCCTTAGTTATGCTCATCCTTGCCCACTTGGCTTCTGGTGGTAGACATAATCTGAGTGATGGGTAGTCCACAGGGCCAAGTCCCAAGTTGAGCATTTATTGTCATCTTTAGAGTACACTATGCACATGTATTTATCCAATCTCAATCTTTTTTGTGTCATTCCCCATAGGAACCACAATTTACAACTTGGCAGAAGTCAATCTGCGCTGTATTTGTCTCTCCTCTTGTGAATACCAGCTCCTGGTACTCGATAAGCTTGTCCTCATTCAAACGTCTGCTTTACTGCCCTTTTAAATAGGAGGTGGTAGTATCCTGTATATTTCATCTGGTAAGTTTCTGCACCTCCATTCTTTGTAGAAGGTAGTGTAGCCCCATTATGGTGCAGTGACCCAGCCACTGGTACCTCCCTTGTGTATACAGAAGAAAATAACCTATTTAGCTCATCTGCCTTTTCCTGGTCACTAATTGTCAGATGGCCTATTTCACATTGTAATGCTCCTATAGATTCTTTCCTGGCATTCTTCCCATTTATATATTTAAAAAATATTTTAGGGTTAGTCTTACTCTCTTTTGCAACTACTTTTTCATTTTCTATTTTAGCCAGTATTGCAAGCCTTGTTGATTTCCTTGTACTCCCGTAAAGTAGTCTCTGTCCCCTCTTGTTTGTATAATTTAAATGCCTGTTTTTTACTCTGTATCTTGATCTTTACCACATCTTTAGCCACGGATTAACCTCCCTAATCTCCTTCTGTCTCCTTGGGCTAGCACGTGGCACTAGAAGTATCTCATATCAGTTCTCGGTTAGTTGAGAGGATGGAGTGTGTAAATCATGATGAGAGGAGAATTTGTTGAAATTGTTTTACATTTTATGCTTAAAATGGCTGGTAAAAGCCATGACACAGGAAGGGACAGGAGGTGGTGTTGGGTGGAGAAGAGAGTTGAAAGGTGCAAACAAACTTTTGAGGTTGTAGGACAGAGTTGATAATAACAATGTGAAATAGTGTTGATGGGCAAGGTTGATGGCAGAAAAGTAGGAGGGCAACATAAACTTGTAGTGAAAGAAATCTGCTCCATAATCGTTCAGCAGTGTGGGAGCACCTCTGAATGTATTGTTTTTGTGTGGTTTGCCATGGTTATGGATGATATCAAGGGCGTCTGTGTGTGGTTATGTGCGCAAGGGTTTCAACGGTGGGTAAGAGTCAAGTTTTAATATGAGGTGGCAGATCAGTTGAGGTTGCTGATGGGGCTGAGAAGTGGAGAGCTGCTGTGGGTCAAGTGCTTGCAGGGTTCTGTGGGTGATGGTGCCCGGGTTGAATAAGAGTAGTGAGAGGAAGGTGAGGTGAGGTTTGAAGGTTAGGAGGTGGTGGTCATATAGAGGGAGTGGACGGATGACTAGGTTGGAGGTGGTGCTGAGATCGGTGAAAATAAGGTCAAGGGTGTGTCCAGCATGGTGATTTGAGGAATCTGTAAATCGTGAGAGGCATGGAGAAGAGGTGAGTGAGAGTAGATTAGTGACTACCGGCGAAATAAGAGTATTAATGGCAATGTTGAAGTCGCCTCATCCTTATCCAATCTACACTATAGCCCATACCAACCCTACCCTAATACTTACCACCAACCCCCAACACATACCAGCCCAGGGGAGAGGTGAGTGATGCCTTCACAATAGGCACACCAGGTGTAAGATCTGTAGAGGGGCCTTTGGGGGATAATGGGGGAGGACAGGGCCAACACAGGGAGGTATTGATCTCCTGGCACAGTTAGCAGGTCATGTGGCTGACAGGAAACACAGAGCCTCCCTATTACTCCATGGAAGATTTTTTTTCCCCTCCTGAACCTGATCCACAACCTGCGGTGGCATAACCTCCATGGTGACCGAGAGGTTAGAGCTGGTCAGAGAGCAAGGATATGGCAGCAGAGGTTAGTTTTGTGGAAGTGCATGTCAGGGATTTCAAGAGTGTGAAGAACAGTTATCTTGACTGCCGGGCCATATTCAAGAGGAAGATGTGTGAGGAAGTTACCAGCACAAAAGACACAGGTTATGTGCCACCAGCAGTCATGGAATATAACAAGTGGGATCAACTCTCGAGGGACAGCACATCTACAGCTATTGTAGTGGGAATAGAAGTATTGTTGCATATAGATCAACCTAAACCATGCAAGGTGAGTATGTTTTTGTGAGAAAAATGTCCCCTTTTCAGTGCATTTTCCAACAATCATCAAGGAATGAAACACAAATGAGTGAATGGTACAGTAATAAGATATAGTGGAGATACAAAATATTTTTTCACTATAATGTGCATTACCTATCATAGAACACTGATATTGCCCTCGTCACACAGCAATGGCTCTGTAACTCACCAGCAACATAAATATCACATATGCAATGTTGCTGATGATCATCAATGACTAATCATGATGCACTAGAATGCACACAAACATGTGTGATGTCATATCGATATTCATAATATACTAAATGCAGTCAATATCAGTATATTGATAAATATCCATGCTTTCACATAACACTAAGTCTAACCAATGCATAAATCAGCAAGGTGACAACATAAATTAATTCAATCCCCAAACTGATATCTCCCAATACTTGCCTTTGCAATCCACAATTGAAAACTGTACATATAATCGGCTTGGTTTTGCGAACGAAGATTTTAGATATAAACACTGACTGAAGTTATCCTTATGAGCATCAAAAAATAATTATATGTTATTATTCTTCATCAGTACCACCAGGACAAGAAAACCCATGAGGAGTAAAACATTTAGGAGGGCGATTAATTAATGTAGGCCCTGGAGCACTTAACGGCCCCACAACGACCATGTTGACGTTTGAGGCGACAGCCACCCTGATTAGATGGGAGGACCTAAGTTCTCAGGCTGCTGCCACTCTGTCCCACTACCACCACCAGTAATAAACTATATGCACTGTATTTTATTACTTTAGGGGTTGACAGCATTAATAGCAGTTCTTAGAGGAAAACAGCAGCTAGGATTGCTTATCAGAACAATTTTTACAATGTCATGTGTGTAAGTGAATGGGATTTCCTTCTCCTAGGTCATTCTATCTGACCATATATGACAGAAATGTAAGTGTTATGCTTTTTTGTACCGTTAGGTTTTAGAAAGTTTTTTTATGCTATTCTTGTCAGTCTCATGGCCCCTGGGATCAGTTTGAATCACATTATATTTCTGCTTGGTTTTGTCACTTTGGTGTAAATTAATAATTGCTGAGCAAAATTTTGAAACTTATTTAGACTCTCTGCCGCTTTACTTTGTAATTACTGATGGGTAAATACACATAGACTTGACATGTGGTTTTCCTGGATTGCTGCCAACAGTCCAGGGCTGCATTATATGATTGTGTGTTTGGGTTCTCTTTGATTGAGGCCAGGTGCATAAATATATGATATTCATTATAGTCATGCACCTAGTCTCCACCTGAATAAACCTGAATACATTAGCAGAATGCTAAAGCAAACCTGGAGTATTGGCAACACTCATTGTACTGACTTTACCACAAGTGTGGGATTTTGTCATGTTAAAGTTTAATGATCACACATATAACATAGTAGTATATGGAAGGGATACACATTGAATTCTCAGGCAGGATTATTGTTGAAGGAGTATGTAAATGTATTTGTAGAGCAGGTGGTTAGGTGTCAACCTCTGGGATTCTGTATTAAGTAGGTGTGACTTAGCATTTGTTTGGTCTCATTGTTTAATTGTGTGAACAGGTATTTGTAACTGACATTGTAATTTAATTCATTGTTCCTTAGTTTTGTTGTATATGTGCTTGTACTGGGACACTCAATGCTCCTTTAGCGTTGCACATCGTTATGAGAACACTTTATATTTTCACCAAGTTCTTATGGTAAAATGTTGCACAGGGCAGGGAATAGTTCATATGTGCGGGAGTGCAACGTGAGTAATTTCATTCAGTGGTGGAGCTAATGACTGGAGGACCCTGGTGCAGAAATACAATTTTGGTCCCCCGCCTGGGCTGGTGCATTTAGGGGGCCCTGGGGGTGGAGGGGGGATGGGCTGATGCACTGAGGTGGCCCTGGGGGTGGAGCGATATATTGCCTGGTGCACTGAGGGTGCCCTGGGGGTGGAGGGAGGAATGGGCTGGTGCACTGGGGGTGCCCTGATCCACTAAGGGGTCTTTGGGGGCTGGGCTCTCTCTCTCTCCCAGGAAACGTAACACCAAAACTGTATTTGGTCAGTTACTCATGCCTGTCTGCTTCCAGGTAAAATTGAATGGCAGAGACTGGTTGCTTGAGATTTCTGGTTGCTTGAGTTCGGGTTAACTGAGAGTATACTGTACACATATATATATAGTGTAGTGTTCTTCCTCTACCTGCTGAGGGTGCGCAGATAGTGCACCAAGGGTTCAGGGGTTTTAGTGCACTGAGAGAGCCAGAAAGGATGTTTGTCCACCGAGATGGCGGGGGTTAGATAGTGCGCAGAGGGGTCACTAGACCCCCCCACCCTTCAGCAGGGCCCCAGTGCAACGCACCGGCTGCAACTACGGTAGATCCACCCCTGATCTCTTTAGATCGCCCAGTTAGTTTACAAGATATGGATTGACCCTTAACCTGATCTCTGCTAGCAGTAACAGACGAGCATGTTTGTTATTGAAGAGCTGATTTGAACTGCACATAAAGGTTTATATAATTGTGACATATTCTACTATACTACAAATAATATATATTTATGATGTTTTTATTATAATATCCACTGATTCCTCCTGAATATTGCAAATAGGGAAAGAAGGCGAAATAATGAGAAAGAGAAGCTAATATATAAAACCATATGTTCTTATAAATGTTCACATACTTTGATATATTATTTGTATTGTTCTTTATTTGCCTAGTGAGACAGATTGTCCCTGCAGAGATCAATTCTCTGACACAAGTTGCTGCTTTTACAAACATCACTGGTTTCCTTAATTCCAGTGTGTATAGAGGAGGAAACTTCCTACTAAGACAGGCTGCTGACATACAGGGCAGGTCAGTAGATCCAGCCTCTATCTACTGCCTGCGACTCAAAAGTTTTCACAGAGTTTAATAGGAACACACCCCTGCAACTTGATTGGTTTAAGTCACTTAGGAGGAGGAACAACACTGTCTGAGCTGTGAGGCAGAGAAGGGGCTGACTGTCAGACAACAACACACACAAAATCAGATGTTTCATTTGTTCTGATATCTCTGTGAAAAAATCAGGTATTTCAACATGTTTTTAGTAGATCTTTACACTGGTGTGGTCCAAACAGTGCTGAATTAACTAGCCCTTTAAATGATGTTTTCTCTCAGTCTCCATCTCTGTGTAATGCTTCCTTCCTGCAGGCTTTTGAAAAACTTTATTTTATAATATTTATGTATGTATGTGTAAAACAATATGAATTCCCCATCTTGATTTTATTTCCTCAAATGTATGTAGAACTTTGTGAGTTTTACAAAAAATAATAGCCTAGCCCTGTGTCTAGTGATTATAAATGGATTATTTTAGTAATTTGAATTCTAAATGCAATAAAGAGAGGGGTGATAGTTGTAAGAAGAGCTTTGGACCTATCCTCTTATGGTAGCACAGCACAAGGCATTGGCGGTGAGCATCCACTAGATGGCTCTGCCGATATTCCGGTGCCATATCATAGAGTCAAGGCTTAGGTAAACTGTTAGGGTGAGGGTTGGGGTTAGTTCAAGGGTTAGGCTAACATTTTAAGCTTAGAACTTCTCTCAGATATCATCAGGACTGCAAAATATCAGTAGCGCCATCTAGCGTTTGGAGGCTATACTGCAGTGGCGGACCTGTCCCGACACCATAACAGGATAGATCCAAGCTTTTTTTATGATATGATGATGATCACTTGTTTTTAATCACAGAAATACTAGCTGTGTTTAATTCAAGATGCTGTCCAAATCTTGATAATTTTGGTGCTCAAAGCACCTGGGTGTGTGAAAGCAAATACCTGCAAGAGAGCACTGTTTCTCAGTTCTGACTTCTTAGATTTATTGCTATATTACATTTTACATAAAATAAATGTTGGTTTGATTAGACTGATTTGTGGCACTACCATTAATGTGTCCTGATATAAAGAGCTACCTACATTTCCCATGAAAGCTGTATTTGTGCTTAGCTTGCAAAAGGCTGCAATAAAACTCAAAGATAAATTGTGACTGGTGGTGTAAGGTGCTGAGACAGGGCAGCCAGAAGAGTGGGCTCGGTGTCAGAGCTGATATTGACTTCTGAAGTATGTTTGTTGTTTACACGTTAATAGGACAATCTGTTAGTAGTTGGCAATATCAAGATGGGGGTTTGCAGCCTCATATTTTAAGCAGAAGATAAAAATATCTTCAGTTAGTTGAAGCTCCAATGAACTCCCCATTATTTCAAAAAATATAATTAAAATAATAAAAATGTAACAATAAATAGATTATAAATATTATTATTAATAATAATAAAAATAATAATAATAATTAACAATAAAACATTACCAATGTATTGGAAATTTAATTCTGCTTGGAATGAAATTTAAAAATCAATAGAATTACCGGCAGATAAAAAATTGGGGGCTCATGAGATGAGCTATATTACACAATATCTGGAGGAACTAACTTGATGATGATTAACAGCCTTATTAAATTGCGATTTGGCCAATTGAATAGGGCTCTATATAAGCCCATAGCATATTTTTCTTATATTTTTAAGTTTTTAGTTAGTGAAGACCTTGCTTTTGGATAGAAGTTCACTAACTAAAAACTTCTGTAAAAAACATATGCTCTGTGCTTATATAGAGCCCTTTTAAATTGGCCGAATCACAATTTAATAAGGCTGTTAATCGGAAAATAAAAGATCATTGTCTTTTAATGATACAGTTTTGGTTAATTTTTGGGTTTTAACTGTGAAATATTTTGCTTGAAGTATTGTATGGATTGTAAATTAATGTACATGTATTACAATTAAATAAATGTATTACAATAACATAACCGTAAAAAATTACCTTAACTGACCTAGAAAATGTTGACATATCCCTTTTGTGGAAACTTATAAAAAGAATGACATTTGCCGTGACTTATTAAAAAAATTGTAGTTTAGTGTTCTAAATACAACTTGCAGTTATTTTTATTCTTAAAAGTGTTTCCTACATCCTCTCACATGCCTTCACCTCTTGTCTAATTATCTTCTCAGTGGTGGATCATCCAGAGACTGAGCATTTTATATGCATGTGAGAATGTGCGAGACACCTCACAGCTTCCTGTGCCAGAGGCACTGAGACACTAACAATAAATACAGTAAAAACGCGCAAGTTTTAATAAGGGACTCGTGCCCATGGCTAAGGGGGTACTTTCATTTTTTCATCCCCACACAAATGTTTTTTTCTGTTTTTCAAATTATGAGCTATTTTATATATTAAGTTCCTTTCTTAAAATATTTATTGAGCTGGACATCCTGATATCTGGCTCCTAGAGTGTTTTTTCATTAGAGGGCCACTATAATGATCCATAGTTTAAGTAATACATATCAATTTATTATGATTTAAAAAGTTGTCTTTTGGGAGAAAGCTGAAAATAGCTTTATTTCATACCTGCAGCCTTATTAAATTGTGATTCTGACAATTGAATTGGGCTCTATATAAGCACAGAGCATATTTTGTTACAGACGTTTTTAGTTAGTGAAGACCTTGCTTTTGGATACAAGTTCACGAAGTAAAAACTTCTGTAAACAAATATGCTCTGTGCTTATATAGAGCCCTATTCAATTGGCCAAATCACAATTTAATAAGGCTGTTGGTGTCTACCTATAGTTAGCTGTTTCTTCCATCTTTTACAAACTGCTTTGCATTGGTTGCATCAGTATTGCACTTCTAAATAAATTTGCCTCAAATGTTAATCCCTCTCAGGAGCTCCAGTCTTAAGATAAGGAATGTAATGGAAAAATAGCTATTGTCAATGTACATTTTCTCACAAAAGATCAACTTAATCATAACAAATGCTTACACTGAGTTTTTACCACTTAAAACTTAAGAAATCTGTACAATTGTAGTGACCCCTTAGAAAGCCACTGGAGTCATTAACTGATTCGTGCCATTGTGTAATGCAGATAAAATCATACAGAAAACGTGAATTTCCTTTCACTGTTTGATTGTTGTTACAACCATGATAGCTTTCATGGCACACAAACTTCGTATTTACCTGACCCTAAACAGTAGTCTTTGTACTGTAAGGCATATTGCATCTTTAGGTACATTAATCTCAGGTCTTGAATGAACTACAAGCATCCTAATTAATGGAAGGTGCTAGGGAAATATTTTAACAAATTGCAAAAGAATAGAAGGCCATGTATTTGAGCTTACATACATAGCAGTGGCGGCTGGTGAACTTTCAAGTTGGAGGGGCCCCAGGATGAAATGTAATCCCTCCCCCTTTTCAAACCACACCCATTTTTTAACTCCTCCCCTGATGTCATAATGACCTTTATAAGCCCCACCCAATGACCTTATACTTGTAAAGCCCATTGAAATACATGATCAGCAATGCAGCAATGTCAAGAAGTAAAGTAACAATGTGTTAAATTTATTGGTATACAATATAGATTGAAAAAACTCATGTGACAAGACTACAGCAATATCATAATTGCACCTATACGCATTAACAGAAAAATTAAAGCAGTGACACTTACCATTAGTTGGCTCTTCTTCTCAGGGTATTCACGTTCAGTAAGTTGACCAACGAGTACAAACAAATCTGCTGCCACAGAGGGTTTGCACCTGGGGTTGAAAGAAAACAAGCAAATCAATCAGACCATTCAAAAACAAAACCATACCTTAAAAACCTTAAAAGACCAAGTGGAACCATATAGGCCCCAAACATACCTTAGAAGACCAAGTGTGACCATATAGGCCCCAACCGCACCTTAAAAACCTTAAATAACCAAGTGTGACCATATAGGCCCCAACCGCACCTTAAAAACCTTAAATAACGAATCAAAACCATATAGGCTTAAACTGTACATAAAAAAAAATGAAATAAAAATACTAATATATATATATATATATATATATATATATATATATATTGAGATATGTAATCATATAGATATAATTATATATATATATATATATATATATCAATATATATATATCAATATATATATCTATATATATATATCTCTATCAATCAATATATAAATCAATCAATATACAGTATATATATATATATATATATATATATTAACACACACACATAAAGCAATATACATAAAACAAAAAAATATATTAATTGATATTTATTAATTTATTAATTGATGTACTTTATTAATTATTTGATTATTGCTCATGTATTTGTATTAGACATTATTTATTATACATATTACAGTGCTATTTATTTGCTATACATGTTACAGGATATTATCCTGTAACATGTATATCACATAAATAGCCCTGTAATATGTATAATACATACAAGTTCACACTAACCTTTTTTGCCCTTACAGGCTTCCATACCTGCTTTGCTAATTTTTTAAAGACTCTGATTGGTTGAAATGTCAATCAAAAAATTTCAGCCAATCAGAGTCCTTCAAAAATAGTATAAAAGGCGGAGCGTGGGAAAAAATCAATTAGTCACCGGGGGGAGCTCCTTGTAGGAGGAGCTCTGTTAGATTGTTGTTTTTTTTTTTTTTTTTAGAGCATCAGGTTTTTTAGGTGGAGGCCTCTTGCAATGGGCCAGAATGGATGGACAAGGGCTTCTATCAAGATTGAAGGACATGGGCTTTAATCAAAATTGATTGGAATGCCCGACTATCCAGGGCAGAAGGCCGCCGCTGGAGGGGTCAATTTGGAAGGTATGTGCTGTTATGTTTACTTATTTTTTTTTGCCCTTCCCATATTTTTATTCCATCTTTGAAAGTATCAGGCAAAGTATCCTTTTTATTTTAACTGCAATGTTAAAGATCCATTGCCTGTCACTTTGAAAAATGGAATAAAAATATGGGGGTAGCATAGGCAGGTGGGTTGGTAGTTAGGTCAGGGTGGGATGTGGTCACTGGGTTGGTAGTTGGGCCAGGGTGGTAGGTAGGTGGGTTGGTAGTTGGGTCAGGGTGGGGTGTGGTCACTGGGTTGGTAGTTGGGTCAGGGTGGTAGGTAGGTGGGTTGGTAGTTGGGTCAGGGTGGGGTGTGGTCACTGGGTTGGTAGTTGGGTCAGGGTGGTAGGTAGGTGGGTGGTAGTTGGGTCAGGGTGGGGTGTGGTCACTGGCTCAGGGGGGTAGGTAGGTGGGTTGGTAGTTGGGTCAGGGTGGGGTGTGGTCACTGGGTTGGTAGTTGGGTCAGGGTGGTAGTTAGGTAGGTGGGTTGATAGGTAGGTTGAGGTGGGGGTTGGCCAGGCCCCGATGGGCCTACAGGGGGGGTGATCGGGGGTTGGCATAGGCCCCATGGGGGTGATCGGGGGTTGACATAGGCCCCATGGGGGTGATCGGGGTAATCGGGCGGTGGCATAGGCCCCATGGGGGTGATCGGGGTGATCATGGGTTGGCATAGGCCCCATGGGGGTGATCATGGGTTGGCATAGGCCCCATGGGGGTGATTGGGGGTTGGCATAGGCCTCATGGGGGTGATCAGGGTAATCGGGTGGTGGCATAGGCCCCATGGGGGTGATCGGGGTGATCATGAGGTGGCACAGGCCCCATGGGGGAGATCGGGGATGGCACAGGTCTTTTGGGCCTACTGCGGGGGTGATTGGGGGTTGCCCAGGAATTGTGGGCCTAGGTAGATAAGTTGGTGGGTGGGTATGTGTGGGTGGCAGGTAGGCATAGTGGGGTAACTGGGGGACCCTTCATTTTATTAGGGGGACTAGGGGTTTGGCCAGGGCAGTTAGGACTTACTTGTTGTAGGTTTGGTCAGTCTGAGTGAGTAGTTTCAGCCAGGGAGGTCTCAGTCTCAGCAGGAGCAGGAAACGAAAAGAGGGCTGGCACTGGCTTATGGTGGTTTTATTAACAGGGAGCTGTCAATCAAAATTAAACTCGAGGCTCTATTAGCTGGTGGGCGCCGTGAGCGAACGGTCTGGGTGGGCTTAGGTGGTTCTCCTGACAACTGTACAGCCTTCCATCATTGATTGGTCAATGATGGAAGACTGTCAGTCATTGAAATGGATACATTATCACTGCCCATGCATAGCTTTTCCCTGGTTGTGGGCGGAATCCATTAACGGTCATGAGTGACTCATTCATAGAGTCTAAAGGTTAGTGTAAGTGCAGTAGTGTAATCTGATCACACAGCGTGGCGCTGCAGGCCTGCAGGGGAAAGCTTTAAGCTTCACAACACTAGAATAGAGATAGTGTAGCATTGCACACACAGCACTGACAGCAGTGACCTGCAATAAAAATATTTGGGGGGGCGCTTGCCCCGACGCCCCATATGGACAAGCCACCTCTGATACATAGTGCTTTTCCCTGAAGTGCCTTACAAGATTGAACATTTGCAAGTCATCACTTGGGAGTTATGAGGTCTGATGATTGCTCTGCATGGTCATATCTCGGTCAGGTAATAGGAGCCTATGTTACAAGACCAGATGCACACTATGGTGCAAACACTGTTCCCTCATGATGTTCCCGCATTGTAGGATGATAACGTCCCTACACACTGCTAAACCCCAGGATGAAGTCAAAAGCCTTCCATGGCCTCCCCGATCACAAGACCTAATCATCACTGTAAAGTGTGAATACATTTCCACCTCCATCATCATTCAAAGAACTGGAAGCTTTCCTTCTTGAAGAATGGTGCAGTATCTGAATAGTCAAAAAGCTCCAAGGTGAAAGTTCCAGTGCTTAACACCAAAAATATTTAAATACCAAATTAAAAAAGAATGGGTAACTTTATTTCAATTGTTGTTAAAATATAAAAAATGTTACTTTTTGAGTGTGCCATCTAGTTTGTATCTGTGAAGGTTATAGTCTGTGTGCCATTCAAACCATAAAAACATACACACACTTTAAAAACTGGAACCGTGGACTGTATGATTGGTTTGTTCCAGGTTTTTAAAGTGTGTGTTTATACTTTTATGGTTTGAATGGCACACTGCAGTGAGGGAATACAGCATAGTAAGTTAGGAGGTTTCTCAAAAGTGGGACATAGGCATTGTGAAGCTGCATGTATGTTTTAAGTAAAATTTTTCACAAGTCAAACATATTATCTACCTCATACCTTATGAAGACTATACCCTCTATACCCTCATATATACTTTTTGGGTGTGCCATCTAGTTTGCAGCATTTTTTATATTTAACAAGAATTAAAATTAACTTCCCTATTCCTTTTTTTTTTTTTTTTTGATTTGGCAGTATTTGAATACACATCATTTAGAACTTGTATGACAGCACTGGCACCCCGACCTTTGTGCTCTGCAGAACAGCGCACCGAGAACTGCGCCCTGATGACGCTCTGCGCTCCAGCCTGCATCCCATCTGCCACAGAGGCTTCTCATATTTACTGGACGTGCTTGGCAAGGTAAGGGTCTGACAGTCTGCCATATGGGCCAGGCATTGTTTCATGTGTGACTAGGAGCATGTTGCATTGCATGTTTATCACACATGCAAATAATGACTGTGACATGTAGTGATAAACATGTAATGCAACATGCTCCTAGTGACACATGCACACAATGACAGTGATTACATACAATATGCTCCTAGTGACACATGCCAGTCCCACATGGCACACTGTCAGCCCCTTACCTTGGCCTTGGCAGCCTCCAGCAAGCTGGTCCAGTAAATATGAGATGGGGTGCTTGAGCATGAGAAACCTATGTGGCAGATGGGATGCAGGCTGGAGTGCAGAGCGTCATCAGAGCGCAGTTCTCGGCGCCCTAATGACGGCGCGATGTTCTCCAGCGCGCAAATGACGTGCCACGACAGCACTCCAAGAAGAACTGAAGCTGTTCTGAGGCAAAGGGTGACCCTGCTTCTTAATAGGTCCTTCGTATTAATGTATTGTTAGGGGTTTCCGTAATTTTGCCCACCTTTGTAAATGTTCATATTTATCCTTACAGCAATAATTAATTCCACTTTTGATTCTCATTGAGAGTAGAATGTCTAAAGAACCCAAAGTGATAACCTTATTTTTTTTATCAAATACAGTAGACTCTGTTATCCGGCACCCACAGGACTGGTAGATGCCAGATAAATTTAGTTTCTGGTTGCTTGAGAGTTACTAATAAAAGAGGTCTAGATTAGCTGCACATAGGATGTTATGTCAGTGAGGGCTATTCTAGCAGCAGCAGCTTTCACTCCTCACTTACACACAGGTACGTTCGGCTGGAGGGTGTGGTGCTGATGTGAGGAATGTAACGCCAACTGGCTCAGTCACTCATGCCTATCTGCTTCCAGGTAAAACTGAATTGCAGAGATGTACAGTGGATGAAATCTAGGTGCCTGTAATCATTTTATGGCATGACAACCTGGCTCTTGGGATTTGTTGAGCCTTGTAAAATTACATTTTTATTTAAAGTACAGTATTTGTTCTGGTTGCTTGAGTTCTGGTGAAACTGAGAGTCTACTGTATGTACCAAACTAACAATATTAGCAGCAGTGTAAGCTACGGACATAAAACATTCATGTTGCGAATATCAGAATTTTTTAAGGCTCTGTTTATGAGTACAGAAATCAATTTTGTGTTTTACATCACAGTCTTCTGAGTGAGACCAGACGGATATACTACAGGATATTTCTCCCTGTGAAAGGCACATGTGAGCTCTCAGAGTGGGTTATCATGTCCATACCTATTAAGGTTAGTTCCTTCTCTGATGAGCACCTCTGAGTTCTTTGTTTTGTTTGTTACTTCACATCCTGAGAACTGGATAATGGGAATGTGTGTTTATAGTTATCAGTGGGGGAAGGAGGAAATAGGCAGCCTCTGTTTGATAACACGATACAATTTAAATTGATACCACATCTTTTACACAGAAGCAGGATGTTGCATCAAATGATGCAACAATAGCTCTCCAGAAATTAAAATAACCCTCTTACACACAGCTTCCACCAAAGTATCATGGATCCCTTCATGGTTCTACTGAGACATCACATTTTTTTTATATAAAAAACTGTATGATTTAAATGTACACAAAAATGTTTTAGAGACAGTAAAAAAGTTCTTGCAGAAAGATCTTGGCAACTTGCATTATGCTACTAATGTAATGCAAATACATTCATTTATATACGTTAATATACATAGAGAGAAAGAGCCTCCTGCAGATTACATCCTGTAAATGGGAATAGGGCTGCTATTAGTACAAAGTAAGTGCATTTATTAGGATGTCAAAAGGGAACTGCAATACAGAGTCTGGTAATTTGGCTCTAAAAAAGACACCTATAAGATGGTATGATTATTGTATATAAATACATCCAACGTCATTATAATGCATTGTCAGGTAAACTTTTCTTTCCAAGAAGACCATCCATTTAGTGTAAAAAAACAAAAACAAATTCACCTTAAAGAAAGAAAAGGGTTCTTTACAGTAAGAGCTGTCAGATTGTGGAACTCAATACTAAAATAGGGTGTGACAGAAGACTTTAAAAGGGAATTTGATAAGTTCTTGGCTAACAGACATAGAAGGTTAAATTTATATGCCCTTAATCATAGTTAACAGTGGGTAGGAAATTGTATTCAGAGTACAGTTCGGTATCAGGAAGGTTTTGTCCCCTTATGAGACAATTGATAATGTTTCAGTTGGATTTTTGTTTTGATCCATCCTGGAATTTACAAAGCTCCTTTTTAAAGACTCATGGCCATATTCAATTGAGCGAATTTGAGTCCTAGAAGCCTGTAAGTGAGCTTGCAAGCTATTTTGCTATTCAATTAGCGTCATTTTGCGGGCTCGGAACAACTTACGAGTTACGGCCTTGAAAAAATGGTGCCGATCAAACTTGTAACTTCTCCAGATGCCTTTGATCTGTCACTTTCGCAAGGCTAAAATCGCAAATCACTATTCAATTGCTACGATTCCTCAAGCCCGCAAATGTTTTCTCACCCGTAAACGACAAAAGAAGGAGAAATCCTACAAGTGCTAGAGAGGACCTGCAAAGGGGTTAAACACATATTCATAGAACTGTAAATGCATATAAAAATCAATACTGCACTGTAAATAACGGGGGAAATCGATGATAGGCATTAGAATCAATTGCACAAGCTCAAGCCCGTGAATCGGCAGGAAAAAAAAAAAATTCTATGTGTCATTTTGGGATTTAATCAATCTCGGGTATCAATGAGTTAATACATATCAGGCCACCCATATGGATTAGAACAGTATTGGCATTCCTTTTTAGAATTCTTTATTTTGAAAGTTTTGTCAGTCTGATCGCATATCGGACACCCGAACTTAATTGATTGACTTGTAACCTCCATGTTTTACTGGCGTAATAATGACAGTCTCATTTTCTATTGGCGGATTCGAAATGGACGGTTACGGGGCTTGCTTAATTGATCAGGGTCCCGCCAGGAACTGCTCGGAACCAGTGCATGGTTTATGGTTTTGGCTTGGGGCCCATAACTCGCGCTCTTCAGCAATTGAATTGCATTGCAATAGGAGACCAACAGGATCCTGCAACTCACTCGCAGACATTCGGCTGTCTGCAATTGAGTTACAGGCTTCGTAACTTGATCGCAACTTCTTCGTAATTGCTAATAAATGGAAAAATCTCATTACGAAAAAAGCAAATGTCAGACTTTTTGACAGACCATGTTGTGAATATGAGACTTCAGTAGTCTTATGAATTTCAGTAGATCCTAGAAATTCTGGGGGATTTAATTTTGAGATTTAACCAACTGAAGAAGATTGTATAAAGAAAATGCATTTCTGTCCTGCCTGTTGGAAAGGGTTAACATTCACTTATTTTATCAGTCTAGTGACTATATAACTAAGCCCTAAGAGAAGCGGCTATTTGGGTCTTAGAAACAAAGCGCATGTTGGTATTAACGTAAGATGTCATGCACAATATCTATCATAGCTGCCTGGCAATAAGGATTAGACCAGTTTATTCTGAGTCATGCAGCACTTCCTCCGTCTAGCAAATACACAATATAATACACATTTCAAATATTTTTTAGGGGCCAGATTACAGTGATTTTAATATGTTTATCTCAATGAACATTACTTTTAGGTAATGTGCAGAAATATTTACCAGGGGCCACGTGAACTAGGCCTAAGGCGATATCTGACCAACCATCTTCACATAAACTAGATTTATTTAACCGGACTCTGGAAGTATAGTTACTGCTCTGCAACACCATGTAGAGTAGCCAAAATCAAGTGGAGAAGAAAACCTTTTTTGCAAATGTTGCAGTGTTAGCTTCTGAAGCATTGAGATTATTTACTTACCTTTGCTGTTTTATAGAGTTCAGCCAATATATGGAGTTTGTGGTCGGATCCCTCTCCCTAAATAGCTGGTGGTGTGGCCAAAGCTACACTTTATCTGCCTTCTTAGAGGGCCAAGGGATAGAATGAATGATGAAAAGCAGGGAGAGGGGGGTGGGTGACATGTAAACGGCATTCAGGTAAGTGATGAGTGAGGAGGGGTTTATAAAGGGGATGTGGGTATGGCTCCTCCCACAATTCTAGTTAATTAAAACTGGTAATTTATGGTTGGATCCCTTTCCCTGAGTAGCTGGTGGTGTGGCGAAAACTACACTTTCTCTGCCTGCTTAGACTCGCTGATTCAGCTTTGGAAGGCTTACGGGACTTCCGTTGATTGGTAGAGAATGTATCTACTGAAACACTGAGAGCTCCAGCGGCCTATGGCCTTGATTACGTGCACTGGCGTATTCCTTTTGGAAGCTGCTGATGCTGCCCCAATATGGAATGAGTGCTCAGAATAGGAGAAAGGATTGTAGCCAAGTCTAATAGGAAAGATTCTGACACAGTGAATGAAGGTAGTGGTGGTTAAAGGCTGGCTAGAGATGCTTAGAAATAGGGGTGCAAAATAGGTTTTGAAGTAGAGTGTTATAGAGAGTGGATACGAGACCCTAAAGGTTGTGAGTGGTATAGTAGGTAATAACAGCGGGAGTGCGACCAGTCAGTGAAGTTTGAAGGGTAAGAGTCCAATGATTATCGTGTGAACATTTTGAAATAAGTTGCTTGTGATGAGTAAACTTGAAGGATGTGAAGGGGTAGTCATGCGTGAAAGACTTAGTAAATATTTTGACAGGTGGATTGGTCATGAGTTATAAATGATTTTATAACTTGAATAAGCTTTAAAGAAATGATCGATCTATGTCCACCATTTTACACTGTAACTGAGTGAACTGGTCATCTGGAGTGGCAGGTTGAGCGGGTCCAGACGATTGGAGGATCTTATGTAGCTCTGACTTTCAGGCAGGACGGTGGAAGGGCGATTGATTACTTGCGCTGATGGTGATTGTCCAGGAGATGAAGGCATTTGGGAAGGAAGGCTATCTGCGCCAGAAAGATTGAGATCGTCTACACAGGATCTTTTGAGTTCACTATCACGCAGACATTTCTAGGGAAATGATTTTGCTATTCCCTATGTCATAAAAGGAGATGAGTAAGGTCCATGATTAATGGGTAGAATAGTCTGAGGTGAAAGAATGGGTTAGTGATTGTCATGAGGAAGTAGCATGATCAGCGCCCAATGATGGCTTAGCGACTTGGAGCTATGTGCTCTCGGATCTGCGACTTGATTTGAGATTGAATAGCTATGACTATAGAAACAAGTTAAGGTTAAGATGGCAGTTAATGCTGAATTAGTGACAGTTGAATGATAACTTGGTATGAATGGAGTAAAGGATTATACTAGTGTACTGTTTCTGTACGAAGTGAGTTAGCTGAGAGTAGTGATTAGCGAAACTTTAACAGGGAATTAAGTAATGATAGTGATGTGGCTGAAGGTGAACAAGTGTGATGATGCTCTGGCTTGAGGACAGAGACAGAACAGAAAGTAGAAACTTGGAAATGAGAGATACAGGGAAATTCGTATTTGGGGTGCTGTTCCTTTAATTCTATGGAGTAAGAATGGCGGTTAATACTGACAGTGACAGTGGAATGGTATTGTGGTGTGAATGGAGAAAAAGATTAAAATCGTAAAGCGTAAAACCGTGTAAATGGTAGATGCAGGGAGATCCGTAGTTGGGGTGCTGATCCTTTAATTCTAAGGAGTAGGAATTGAGAGGTTAAGATAGCGATTAAAACTGATAGTGACAGTGGAAAGGTAACGTGGTGTGAAGGGAGTAAGGATTATGATAGTGTACTGTCTCTTTAAGAAGTGAGTTAGGAGTAATGAACGATTAGTGCAACTTTGTAGAAGAAAAGTAAGAAAGTGATAAGGGAATGTGATGTAATTTATGAGAAGTGAAAATTGAGATAGTATTAAGAAGTAGGATTAAAAACTGCAGAAGTAAGTATTTAAAATTTGAATTTGACGCTGAAGCCGTGGAAATCACGCGAGAGGTGAGATTTGAGGCAACGGGACGCTACAGAGTGAGGCTAGGACTACTGACAGCAGGAAGATCATACGAAACAGGCTGGGAAGCATGAAAGGCGAAGTGGGGCAAAGAAGGTAGAAATGGGAGCCAGGAGGAGCAGAGAAAATGTGAGGGAGAGAGAAGGGGCGCAGGAAGGAGGAGGAAGCCAGGGGGAGGCAAACAGACAGGATAGGGACAAGGAGGAAACTGGGGAGAAGGAAGGGGAGACAAGAGCAGGGACAGAAGGCAAGGAGTGGGGGGCTGCATAGAAAGAGTGCAGAGGAGGCATACCAGCAGCTGAGCCACAGCAATGGAAGAACAACCGCCGTGGACATGAGACCAGCGTCTAGACATGAGACCAGCATCTGGACATGAGACCGGCGTCTGGACATGAGACCGGCGTCTGGACATGAGACCGGCGTCTGGACATGAGACTGGCGTCTGGACATGAGACCGGCGTCTGGACATGCAAACGGCGTGCAGGTAAGTGAGGTGTGAGGAGGGGTTTATAAAGGGGATGTGAGATAGGGCTCCTCCCACAATTCCAGTTAATTAAAACTGGTAATTTATGTGGAAGGCTGTCAGATCCTGAGAGCTCCATAAATTCCAAGAGCTATCTAAATATACAACATACATTGCTATTTGCAAGATTCTGCAGGCAGCAGGCAGAAAGGATAGTTGCAGGATTAACTAGCCTGAATATAAAATGGGAACTGGGTACTTTCAAATTGGCTAGTGGGGAATTGTAATAAGCTTTTAATAAATTTATGAAGCAACCCCAAAAATCCAAACCTGGCTAGAACTGCCTATAGAAAATGCCATTCAATTGAATTGAATGCCTTTTCGATGTCAAATGCGAGAATGCACATTTGTGTTTCTAGCCAGGTGTAGGATATTACGGGTCCTCCTAAGGTTATGTCTAGTTTGTCTATAGGGTATAAAACATTTTTGATCCTTATGGATCAATTCAGGAAGGAACCCAGAGATCCTTCTGCCCATAATTTTGTCTAAAATTGTAATCTCTCCGTTCATCAAAGAGATCGGACGGTAGTTCTTGGCTTCCAAAAGATCTCTGTCAGCTTTAGGAAATAATACTAGATCTGTCTGATTAATTTCTGGGGGCATGGGGTCTCCCTTTAGAATTGCATAAAAAAATGCACAAAGGTGTGGAATAAGGATGTCAGAGAACTTTTTGTAATACGAGTTTGAAAACCCATCAGGCCCAGGTGATTTACGTTTTTAAGTTCCGAGATTGTTTCCTGAATCTCCTCAGGCATGATATCTTTATTCAGATTATGTAAGTTAGAAGGGGTAAAAGAGGCTCGATCTAACAAACTTAAATATGATTGGAGGGCTAGTTCCGAGGGTTTAATTTGCACAGAGTACAATTTTTGATAAAAGTTGAAGAGCTTCTGGATTTCATTGTGGCTTAAGACCAGAGGGAGTTCCAATTTGGTTAATTCAAATTTGAGGGTATTCAGATTTAAGCCTTCTAGCCAATAATGTGTCCAGTTCATTGGCTTTAGAATAAAAAAGATGGTTATTACGTCAGAGTGCTTTTTCTGTTATTGCTGATAGAATGCCATCTAATTCTATTCTTACCTTTTCTATTTTATGCTTCAACAAGTTTGAGTTTTTTTTTTTTTTCAAGTAACTCAAGTTGCTTGGTTAATTCCTGTTCTTTTTAAAGGATCCTTCTCCTATGGCTAGAGGCTAGTTTGATAATGGTACCTCTGATGTAGGCTTTGTGAGCCACCCAGAGCCATCCTACTCCAACATCTTGAGAGATGTTGGCGTTAAAGTAAGTTTTTAGGTCATCTGTAATTTGGGTTATAAAGACTGGGTAATAGAGAGTCATTCAATTTCCACGATTAGGGTGGAGACAAATCAGGGCCTAAATTTAGATTTAGTTGGACAGCTACATGGTCAGACCATGTACAAGTGATAATTTTAGCTCTAGAGGAGTTGTCAAAAAGTGGGGAGCTTATAAGGATTGTATCTATACGAGAATATGATCCGTGGAGTGGGGAATAATACGTAAACTCCCTGTCTCCTGGGTGGTGGCCCCTCCAGGCATCAACTAGGTCCAAGCTATGTAGTAATCTATGAATCTGCTTAAGCTTATTTGAAAAGCGATTATTTGTTTAGTTTTTAGATCTATCTATCTAGATCTGGTTAAAAAGTTAGGTTCAAATCACCTCCAATGACTACGGTCCCTAAATCTTGAATTGTGGGGAGAGGTAGTGGGGGAGTAGATTCATATCAGTGATAGGTTAGACCCTAAAATCGTTCCTGACAATATAACATAATTACCTTCTTTGTCTACCTTTCTAGACTTAAGTTCAAACGGAAAGTTACTATGTAGGAGGATTGCTGTAACCGCTTTTTTAGAAGGGTGGCTTACGGAATAAAAAGTAGGGTATTCCTTGTGCAGGAATTTGGGAATGGTGCTATGGGAATGGTGCTATGGAAAAAGTGTGTTTCTTAGAGAAGCAGTACTGAAGGTTTGTAAGCTTTATAATAAACAAATGCTTTCCTCCTCTTAAATTGCAAATTGAAACCTTTGACGTTGTGGGTTATAAATGTAAAGTCAGAGTCTGTCATTGTGGGTTGTGATTGGATAAGATGATGTAGGCTGCTATCTTACCTCCATCAAAGGTAGGTTGGAAGAGGAGTCGGATCTGGAGTCTGAGCCCTCTATGGCAGTGCCTCTGAGCGAGTGGTGTCAGAAAACTGAGAGAATTTATGTCAGAGAAAAAGGGGAATAAAAAAGGGAAAATGTTTAACATTGCAAAAACAAAGATAACACAACAATTTGACTATAACAAAACCTCCTAAACTGTGCTTTAGCATCGGTAAGGTATGTAGAGGGAAAATGGCAAAAGAGGGGTATACTAAAAAAAAGCTACCTGTTTAGGGAGTTCTCCCTGTGTTGGGATTTATTTGACGGGCACAGCTATTATCCAGGTAGGATTAAGCTAGCTGTTGAGGCCTTTTGGCTATTTTGGTAATATACTACTACTGTGCCGGGAATAAAAAATTGTATTTATAAACAGATATCTCTTTATTACAATAATAGATATAACATGGAGTCTGCAAGTGACCTTTATGCATATTTTTTAGCTTCTAATGTTATTTTGCGGGCTTCTGTGAGAAGTACAGTATAATAACCTTTAGTTTTATTATTTGTCCTATAGTGCAAATCTTTTTTATTATACAGTGCCTTGCAAAAGTATTCACCCGCTTGGGATTTTTCATGTTTTGTTACCTCACAACCTGGAATTAACATGGATTGTTTGATGATTTGCATCATTTAATTTACAGAACATGCCCACAACTTTGAAGATGTTTTTTTTAAATTATTGTGAAGCAAACAACAAATAGGACAAAATAACAGAAAAAGTCAATGTGCAGAACTATTCACCGGCAATCACACCTCCAAATCGATTTGGATAAGTCTCTATGAGCTTGCCACATCTTACCACTGGGATTTTTGCCCATTCCTCACTGCAAAACTGCTCCAGCTCCTTCAAGTTGGATGGTTTGCCCTTGTGCACAGCAATCTTTAAGTCTGACCACAGAATTTCTATTGGATTGAGGTCTGGGCTTTGACTAGGCCATTGGAAACACATTTACATGTTTCCCCTTAAACCACTCAAGTTTTGCTTTAGCAGTGTGTTTGGGGTCATTGTCCTGCTGGAAGGTGAACCTCCGTCCTAGCCTCAAATCACGCACAGAGTGGTACAGGTTTTGCTCAAGAATATCCCTGTATTTAGCACCATCTTTCCCTCAACTCTGACCAGTTTCCCAGTCCCGGCTGCTGAAAAACATCCCCACAGCATGGTGCTGCCACCACCATGTTTCACTGTGGAGATGGTGTTCTTTGGGTGATGTGATGTGTTGGGTTTGCGCCAGACATAGCATTTTCTTTGATGGCTGAAAAGTTCAATTTTAGTCTCATCAGACCAGAGCGCCTTCCTCCATACATTTTGGGAGTCTCACACATGCCTTTTCGCAAACTCAAAATGTGCCATTTTGTTTTTTGCTGAAAGTAATGGCTTTCTTGTGCCCACTCTGTCATAAAGCCCAACTCTATGGAGTGTACGGCTTATTGTCGTCCTATGTACAGATACTCCAGTTTCTGCCGTGGAACTCTGCAGCTTCTCCAGGGTTACCTTTCGGTCTCTGTGCTGCCTCTCTGATTAATGCCCTCCTTGCCCGGTCTGTGAGTTTTGGTGGGTGGCCGTCTCTTGGTTGATATGCTGTTGTGCCATGTTCTTTCCATTTGGTTATGATAGATTTGTTGGTGCTCCTGGGCATCATCAAAGATTTGGATATTTTTGTATAACCTAACCCTGACTTCTGAACAACATTGTCCCTTACTTGTTTGGAGAGTTTCTTGGTCTTCATGGCAGTGTTTTGTTAGTGGTGCCTCTTGCTTAGTTGTTGCAGCCTCTGGGGCCTTTCAAAAAAGGTGTGTATATGTAATGACAGATCATGTGACACTTAGATTGCACACAGGTGGACATCATTTCACTAATTATGTGACTTCTGAAGGTAATTGGTTGCAAAAGAGCTTTTTTGGGGCTTCATAACAAAGGGGGTGAATACATACACACATGCCAATTTTCTGTTTTCTATTTCTAAAAAATAGTTTTATGTATATATTTTTCTCATTTCACTTCACCAACTTAGACTATTGTGTTCTGATCCATCACATAAAATTCAGATTAACAAAACATTGAACTTAAGGCTGTAATGTAACAAAATAGGCAAAATTCAAGGGGGCTGAATACTTTTGCAAGGCACTGTATATGCATGTCCTTCATGAAGACGAATTATGAGATGGGTTCCTGAGATGTTGTGGGAGTGGAATCAGGAGCTCGTAGATATTGGTCCTTGGACTGTATAGGGAGTTGTGATTTCCTGTTTTAAGAGACAACTGTCCATTGTCTGCTTGAGATACTGTTTCTAGGAGGGCTTTGATGTTCAACTCTAACATCCTCAGGAAGAAGGCAAAGTTTATTTAAAAGTTCTAGACATTCGCCTATTGAGTGCAAAGAATATTGAGTTCCTTTAAATTGAAAGGACAAAACAAATGGGAAATTCCATCTATATTTGATGTTATGATTGATCAGAATTGCTAAGGCAGGTTTCATTGATTTTCATTTGGCAAGTGTGCTTGGAGATAAATCTGCATAGATTTGGATAGGAGCTTTGTTAGGGCCTGGAATTGTCAACATCTTCCTTGTAGTTCCCTGAATCAAGTCTCTGGAAGTTTACTGATTCTTTGCTCCCCCTAAGGCTCTATGAGCTTGCTCGATCTCCCAAGTGAGTCCTGACTGGGTGGATAGAATGTAGTTTACTGTTTCATTAAGGTACTGGGTTAGATTAGTCACTGCTTTAGGTATGCCTCTGATCCGGATATTATACCTCCTAGAACGGTTTTCAAGATCCTCCAGTTTATCTTCAAGAAAGGAAATGCGAGATGTGTTTTGAGTGATCTCCATTCGGTCCCTTTCCTGAACCTCAATTAATTGATCAGAGGTCTTCTTGAGGAGGTTTATACTCTGTCCAAGATCAGATATATCTTTTTGTAAAGCCATAACTGCTTTGGAGAGTTGGGCCTGAAGCAAGGCTTCAATTTTGGCCAGGGTATGGTCCGTCAAGTCCACATTTTGTTGAGCAGTTGCCAGAGTGCCCTTCATGTCAGAGCAATCTGATTGGCCTGAGTCAGGCTCCTGAGGTGGGGCAGGTCTGGATTTGGAGGGTTTGAGATAGTCCAAAATGTCTTTTGAACCTGCATTCCTTTTTGATTTGCTCATCTTGAAAGATTACAGTTTGTTGAGCTGTCTTGTAGCTGTTGTTCTGGACAGGGGTGGTTTTGATTAGTAACCAGTCTTAAGTATTGCAAAATTTAAGTGAGTGTAGATTCTTTGCAAAAATGTTGAAGTTATGCTATCTTGCGCTTGCCAGATTAGCTAGACCCTCTAGAGTGATTTTACATCATGTAGCCTAGAGTTGAAGCACTTCCAAGGAAGGGGTAAAGAAGTTTTCGTAATTTAGAGACAATGTCTCTGGAGTGGAGGAGAGGTATATTTGGGCCTCGCAAAACTTTTAAAAGTAGTACTTCTGTAATGTCCAGAGCCTCTATTTTCAGGGTTAGATAGGGATGCTCTTGGAGCTTTACTTTATTGTCTTGTTTATGCAGAGTTTGATTATAAAAGGCTATTTTTCAGCTTTAGGATAAATTGTAGCCCAAATGATGAAAATGCTGAAGAAAAGCAAAACTAAAGTATGTATGAAAATAAGTTATGCAAAGTTTAACAAATACATCAAAATGACACAGAAATTTAGTTAACAGTGGGGAGAATCCTAGACTAGTAATGTATGGTTTAGTGTAAATATCCCATGCTTGTCTCTCTAGATTGTTTTAATGTACATAAGTCCCTTTCATTTGGTTGACTGTATTATTATTATTATTTTATTATTATTATTATCTTTATTTATATCGCGCCAACATATTCTGTAGCTCTGTACAGGGGTTTAGTACATGGCAAAAAACAAACTTAGCACCTTATAACGAATGGAGGGCCCTGTTTTTTAGCTTATAATCAAATGTACATAGTGCTTGTTTCCAAGACACGAACACACAATTGAAAACTCGCAAACTTACAATCTAAGTTTATACATATATGTATACATTCCTCAGGGTTTCCTGTGTAACACACACATATATAGTGATGTATTTTTACCCTTTTCCAATGACTGCTTCCAATACACATTACACTATATTATCCACTGGATTTTAAAGCACCAGGAACCATATCAGCTGTAAAATATGATTATTGCCTATGCCTATGATTCTCTGAGCAAGTTCTCCTGATTTTGCTACCCTTACATCTGTTCTATTCTTTAACTAGGATGTGAATGTATATAACAGAGGTTCCTTTTGAGAAATGATGCATCTACAACCCCAATGGAAAGAAAAATATCTCCATCACATATATAGTTGTGAGCATGCGAGTTGTTGCTAATGCTTGCGGGCTCGCGCAGCGAGCCCACAAGAACGGGCGAGGGACGCAGTTCCCCGCAAATGCGCGGCGGAGGTGGAGGCTTAACGTCGGCTGTGTTAACACAAACACACCACACACACAACTTTTTAACAAAAAAAAAATCAAAGTCGCCTCACCCCCCCCGCTTACACACACACACACGCAAGACTTAAAAAAAAAACACCTCATGGGCGCCTCACATGCGGTTAACACACATATGCACGACTTCGAAAAAAATACACTGCGTCGTACACGTAAAAGCCAACTGCATCTCTCGCAAAAAAATACGCCCGCATCGCAAAAAAATACAGCCGCATCGCAAAAAAATACGGCCGCGAAACGACCCATTCCAAACGCAGCGCATCAAAACATCACAAACACAAGAAATAAACACAACGAACACATAAAAAGCTAACTTACAGCAAGGGGGGGCATCTGGCACCTCCAAAAGTTAATTTACACGTCCATTTAAGTCCAAAAAATAGAGTTTAAAGTGCCGAAAATCACCTAAGCAAGAAAAAAAATGGCTGCCGAACAAAACGAAAACGAGGCTTCAGACATAACTATACTACAGTGAATCGCAAGAATGAAATTCATACTATGCGGAACGTACCACACTGATATTAAACACCATTTTGAACACTACTACGCACAAAATGGCGGATGGAACGCAAATTGTAAGCTGGAACGCAAATAGCGCATGCGTATTGCGTTCTAACGGTCTGAGGCACTTGAAAGTTTAAAAATACTGCCTACTTTCCAGAAATTTCTACAAGTTTATAAATACTGCCTACTTTGCAGAAAAATCTACATTTCTACTCAGGTGATGAACGGAGTGACTTCATAGTTAACTGCTGTTGTTACTTGAGAACAGAATTGTTTCCTAATTTACTACTTTACATTGTGCAAATTACAACTGAGAAGTAAGCTATAATATATTACATTTTATTATCAAGACAGGACAAAAACAAATATATTTTAAGTATGTAAATGTGATTTATGTATAGTGACATGTTACACGCACATTTATGTGTATAGCCCCTGCAACAAACTAATCTTTAAATGACATTACAAAAAAAAAATACTGTATTTATCGGCATATAACATTCACCGGCGTATAACACGCACCTCATTTTAAGAAGGAAATTTCAGAAAAACAAAAATTCAAATAAAGAACTTTAAAGCAAAATCCTCAACCTCCCTCCTCATCCTCCCTCCTCAACCCCCTCCTCAAACCCCCCATCTTCAACCCCCTCCTCCACCCCCATCCTTATCCTCCTTCCTCAACCCCCCTCCTCAACCTCAACCCCCCTCCTCATCCTCAACCCCCCTCCTCATCCTCCTTCCTCATCCTCCCTCCTCATCCTCCCTCCTCAACGATAAGCCTAAGAAAGAAGGCTAAATAAGCATACTAAAAGTGGTGCGCACAAAACAGAATTGTACCAAAACTCACACAAACACATAGCAAACAAAATTAATATTCTTCTTTAATGTTTAACAACCTATAAGCCTTAGAAAGAAGCCTAAATAAGCATACCAAAAGTGGTGCGCACGAAACAGGATTGTAGAAAAAGTCACACAAACACATAGCAAACTAAATTAATATTCTTCTTTAATGTTTAACAACCTATAAGCCTTACAAAGAAGGCTAAATAAGCATACCAAAAGTGGTGGGCACAAAACAGGATTGTTGAAAAAGTCACACAAACACATAGCAAACTAAATTAATATTCTTCTTTAATGTTTAACAACCTATAAGCCTTACAAAGAAGCATAAATACGCATAACAAAAGTGGTTAGCACAAAACAGGATTGTAGAAAAAGTCACACAAACACATAGCAAACTAAATTAATATTCTTCTTTAAAGTTTAACAACCTATAAGCCTTAGAAAGAAGCCTAAATAAGCATACTTACAGTGGTGCGCACAAAACGGGATTGTACCAAAAGTCACACAAACACATAGCAAACTTAATTAATATTCTTCTTTAATGTTTACCAACCTATAAGCCTAAGAAAGAAGCCTAAATAAGCAAACCAAAAGTGGTGCGCACAAAAGAGGATTGTAGAAAAAGTCACACAAACACATAGCAAACTAAATTAATATTCTTCTTAATGTTTAACAACCTATAAGCCTTAGAAAGAAGCCTAAATAAGCATACCAAAAGTGGTGCGCACAAAACAGGATTGTAGAAAAAGTCACACAAACACATAGCAAACTAAATTAATATTCTTCTTTAATGTTTAACAACCTATAAGCCTTACAAAGAAGCCTAAATAAGCATAGCAAAAGTGGTGCGCACAAAACAGGATTGTAGAAAAAGTCACACAAACACATAGCAAACTAAATTAATATTTTGCTTTAATGTTTTACAACCTATAAGCCTTACAAAGAAGCCTAAATAAGCATACCAAAAGTGGTGCGCACAAAACAGGATTGTAGAAAAACTCACACAAACACATAGCAAACTAAATTAATATTTTGCTTTAATGTTTAACAACCTATAAGCCTTACAAAGAAGGCTAAATAAGCATACCAAAAGTAGTGGGCACAAAACAGGATTATAGAAAAAGTCACACAAACACATAGCAAAAATTCACTATAACAGATACAATACACCAAAATTAAGAAATTTTTGCTTTATTTCAAATACATTTAAATCAAAGAACATTTATTCATTTTTCTTTTACAATAGATACTGCGTGAAGACAGTCGGACGAGGACTTTCAACACAGGACCAGAACATCGGACGAGGACTTTTACCAGAGGACCAGACCATCGGACGAGGACTTTCACCAGAGGACCAGACCATCGGACGAGGACTTTCACCAGAGGACCAGACCATCGGACCAGGACTTTCAACAGAGGACCAGACCATCGGACGAGGACTTTCAACAGAGGACCACACCATCAGACGAGGACTTTCACCAGAGGACCAGACCATCGGACCAGGACTTTCAACAGAGGACCACACCATCGGACGAGGACTTTCAACAGAGGACCACACCATCGGACGAGGACTTTCAACAGAGGACCACACCATCGGACAAAGAATTTCAAAAGAGGATCAACAAACATTCTGATTGAAATCACACTTCAACCAAGGTGTGGTGCACGAAGGAGGGGTTTGGCTTTTTAGAGCACTGGGCTTCTCACTTCGGTACAATCTCTACAGTAGGGATGGATTGCACCTTAATGATGAGGGAGCTTTTGTACTAGGGGATAGGATGGTAGAAAGGCTGGAGGAGTTTTTAAACTAGTAGATGGGGGGGAGGGACTAGATATAAGTAATGGGGTAGAAAGTGTAGAGGGTATAAGGGATGAATTAACAACTCATAGGGGAGGAGATGAGGAGTGGCAGGCACTTCAGAACTACAGACTCATAACATAAGGTGTATGCTTGCTAATGCCAGAAGCTTGCCAGGAAAAATGGGAGAGTTAGAATTATTAGCAATTAATGAAAAATGGGATTTAATAGGCATTACCATAACGTGGTGGGATGAATCTCATGACTGGACTGTTAATCTGGATGGTTATAACCTATTTAGGAAAGATAGAGGCAATGGTAAACGAGGAGGAGGGATTTGTCTGTATGTTAAGCCTGAATTTAAGGCTATAGTCAGAGAAGATATTTATGGTGGACCTAGTGATAAAGTTGAATGTTTGTGGGTAGAGTTAAATAGCGGAGCAGCAAATTCCAAAAGAATATTAGTAGGAGTATGCTATAAACCCCCAAATATAGCTGAAAGTGAGGAAATACAATTATTGTTACAGATTGGAAATGCAGCTAAGCACGGGCAAGTTCTAATAATGGGAGATTTTAATTACCCTGAAATAAACTGGATAAATGAGACCAGCAGTTCAGCTAAGGGGAGCAGGTTCTTGAGCACACTCAGGGATCATTATCTGGCCCAGGTTATACAGGAGCCTACTAGAAATGAAGCTATCTTAGAGTTACTCATTACAAATAATATTGATATTGTATCAAATGTTGAAATAGGGCAACCTTTGGGAAACAGTGATCACAACACAGTCTCATTTGAGATTGAATTAAAAAAACAACATTTTAAGGGGCCAACAAAAACTCTTAATTTTAAAAGGGCAGATTTTAACGGTCTAAGGGCAGCAATACAAAGTATAGACTGGGACAGAGAACTGATAGGTAAAAACACTGAACATAAATGGACAACATTTAAATCCTTACTAAATATACATACACATCAGCATATACCGTGTGGGAATAAAAGTAAAAGGAGTAAATCACAACCCATGTGGCTTAACAATGATTTAAAGATCAAGATACGGAGTAAAAAACAGGCATTTAAATTATACAAACAAGAGGGGACAGAGACTGCTTTACGGGAATACAAGGAAATCAACAAGGCTTGCAAAAGCGCGATTAGACTGGCTAAAATAGAAAATGAAAAATTAATTGCAAAAGAGAGTAAGACTAACCCTAAAATATTTTTTAAGTATATTAATGGGAAGAAGGCGAGGAAGGAAGCTATAGGAATATTACAATGTGAAACAGGCTGTCTGAAAATTAGTGACCAGGAAAAGGCAGATGAGCTAAATAGGTTCTTTTCTTCGGTATACACAAGGGAGGTACCAGTGGTTGGGACACTGCGACATAATGGGGCTACACTACCTTTGCCAAATAATTGGTTAACACAGGAAGTAATCCAAAAGAGGTTGGAAAAAATAAATGTTAATAAAGCCCCGGGTCCTGATGAAATACATCCAAGGGTACTAAGGGAACTGGGTTCTGTAATAGCCAAACCATTATATTTAATTTTTCAAGATTCACTCAACACAGGGTCTCTACCAGATGACTGGAGAAAAGCTGATGTGATACCTATATTTAAAAAGGGACAAAGAGCAAATCCGGGGAATTATAGACCAGTGAGCCTCACTTCTGCAGTGGGGAAGCTTCTAGAAGGGTTAATAAGGGATAATATACAAGAATATGTCTATTTGAACAGGATTATAAGTAGGAGTCAACATGGGTTTATGAGGGATAGGTCATGTCAAACAAATCTAATTAGTTTCTATGAGGAGGTTAGTAGGAACCTGGATCAAGGCAACTCAGTGGATGTAGTCTTTTTGGATTTTGCAAAGGCTTTTGATACAGTGCCACATGGGAGACTATTGGGCAAACTAAGGGATACAGGAATTGCAGTAAATATCTGCTCATGGATTGAGAGCTGGCTAAAAGACAGGAAGCAAAGGGTTGTTGTAAATGGAACATAGTCCGATTGGACTAATGTGGTAAGTGGGGTTCCTCAGGGTTCAGTATTAGGTCCTCTCCTTTTTAACATATTTATTAATGACTTAGAGGTAGGATTGGAGTGTGGGGTCTCCATTTTCGCTGATGACATAAAGTTGTGCAAGGTAATTAAATCAGAAAATTATGTGCTTTCCCTCCAAGGGGATTTACATAAAATTGAGGAATGGGCATCTAAATGGCAGATGAGATTTAATATGAATAAATGTAAGGTTATGCATCTGGGAAGGAAAAATAGCCATGCAATTTATAATCTTAATGGAGCAAATCTAGGTGTATCAGATATTGAAAGGGATTTGGGAGTGCTTGTGGACAACCACCTAGGTAACAGTGCTCAAAGCCAAGCAGCAGCTGCAAAGGCAAATAAAATATTAGCATGTATTAAGAAAGGTATAGAAGCCAGGGAAGCAAATATAATTCGGCCACTATACAAATCTCTAGTACGCCCTCATTTGGAATATGGAGTACAATATTGGGCACCACTTCATAAAAAGGACATTTTAGAGCTGGAAAAGGTACAGAGAAGGGCAACCAAACTAATAAGGGGAATGGAGGGACTAAGTTATGAAGAAAGACTAACCAAATTAAACTTATTTTCTCTAGAAAAAAGGCGTCTAAGAGGAGATATGATTACCTTATATAAATACATCCAGGGTCAGTATAAAGATTTGTCGGGGGAGCTTTTTTTGCCAAGAGGTTTTCAACTAACAAGAGGACATCCCTTGAGGTTAGAAGTAAAAAGATTCCACCTCAAAGAAAGAAAAGGGTTCTTCACAGTAAGGGTGGTTAATCTGTGGAATTCTCTACCAGAGGAGGTAGTGACAGCGGATTCGATAGATAACTTTAAAAGGGGACTAGATTTATTTCTAATTAAAAAGGGTATTCAGGGTTATCATGGATAATTAGAGAGACAGTAATGATCCAAATTTTTAACATTTCCCCTTTAGACAATTGGCTAAGTCTCGCTTATTTTTTTTTATTTTTTTTTTCTATTTGCCTTCCTCTGGACTAATTAATAATAATAATAAAAAAAAAAAACATTAAATAATTGATTAATAATTAATTAACAACTAATGAATTAATAGTTAATCCGCATATTGCAGATCAAAGGAGATCTTAAAAGGTTGAACTTGATGGACTGAAAGTCTTTTTTCAACCTTAAATACTATGTAACTATGTAACTATGTAAGGTACAGTATAATAAGTACAAAAGGAGAAAACTAAATAAACATGTTTCATCTGCATCCGTGTCAACAGAAAAAAATAACAAGCAATCACTATGTCCCTTTTTCAATTACATGTGTAAATAACCACATCACTTTTTTTTGGAAAGAAAAAACTTCTTTCAAAAAAATATGTTATCTGCTTATTTACAGCAGTATTGAATTGCCCAAATTGCTATTCAATGAGGCCAGGCCCCATAACTTTTAACAAAATATAACTGATACATTAATGATTTACCTCTTAGTTCTCTATTATGGACAATACAGATTAACATGGCCACTAACGAGAGCAAACAAGAGAAGAAAAGACGTCAAACTAGAGAAAGACAAGAGAGATGAGCCGACCAGCAGACACCAGAGGAAAAAGAAATTCGAAGAGAAAAAGAACGCAAAAGACTTGCAAGCAAAAGACTATCAGCTGCAAAAATGAAAGATACGCCCCCAAAAAATACCAAGCAATAAAGCATTTACAACCTGTTCCTCAAACATCAGATGACATTTTACCGGAAAAAATAAAAGACATACCAAAAAAAGCAGCGAAAAAAAACAAAGCATTTAGAACCTGTTCAGACTTCCCTATTTATAGTCTCTGTTGTCATGGGAACCAGTTTTAAGTTAAAATCAGCGTGTATTTAATATTTAAAAAGGCTTAAAGGATCTCTAAACTTTGAAATCTGCTAACTCGCATATTTTAGTGGTTTTTAACCATACATTTTAAACTTGCTATATTTTGATAACGTTGCACTATATCTTATATTGTTATATTGTATCAGAAATCTCTGATACAGTAGTAATATATATGTATTTATACCAAATGATTCTTAAGATTCTAACAAAAACAATATGGAGAACTATAGCAACTATATAAGATATAGTGCAACGTTATAAAAATATAGCAAGTTTAAAATGTATGGTTAAAAACCACTAAAATATGCGAGTTAGCAGATTTCAAAGTTTAGAGATCCTTTAAGCCTTTTTAAATATTAAATACACGCTGATTTTAACTTAAAACGGGTTCCCATGACAACAGAGACTATAAATAGGGAAGCCTCAGTGTCATGGCGGTAACCCCTGAGGAAATTGAGAAACGTGCGTCGGGAGAGACGCAACAACGGGAGGCGCGTGTTAGTGACGTCATCGCGAGGCATCCTAACCGCGATCTCCACGCTATAGGAGAAAGATAGATTGTCAGGGACAAAGAGTGATATATAACCAAGACCATAATCAGATAAGGTTCCTGAACCATCTAGTTACTCCTAACAGGAGTCAAATAATAGGGAACCACAAGGAATATTAAATGGGATATACTGAAGCATAACACGAGGCAGTTTTGTACTCCTACTATATAGCACAATACAGCACTTTATTAATATAATTGTGTTCAACTTAGCACAAGATATATGCAATATTTATTCAACTGAGCAAAACACAGTATGTTTTGCATGCACAATTAGCACCTTATTATAGCACTTTATTATAGCACCTTTGAGACAAAATTATAGCACTTTAGAGACAGTATTTAAAGTAGTACCAACGCCCATTTTAATAAATCCAAATTATATCCCTATATCCTTTCCCACCTCCTGTTCCAAATTGCAGCGTCTGAATTTTTTGGTTTTTATAGCATCTATTTTTAAGTAAATTATTAAAAGCTAAGTTTTAATCAACTGGGTCTCTTACATTGTTGAGATTCATAGGTGTGCACTATTAAAAGGGTTCCCTTTTTTCTCTTTCATTGTTTAGTTTATAAAATATCAACAAGATAAACTACGCGTAGAACAATATTCGGGACTAATGGACTATGTTGCTGACGTGGCTACAAGCAGAGACATGACAGCTGGCAAAGCCATCATTTTACCATCTTCCTTTCAAGGATCTCCTCGAAATATGAGAGAAACATACAATGATGCTATGGCTATTGTCACCAAATTTGGCAAACCCGATTTATTTCTGACATTTACATGTAATCCACAATGGCCAGAAATTACACAAAATTTACTTCTTGGACAAAGTGCTTCCGATAGACCAGATTTAGTAGCCAGAGTTTTTAAGATTAAATTAAATGAATTAATACGTGACATCACTATAAGGCAGTTATTTGGCAAATGTATTGCTTATGTATATACCATTGAATTTCAAAAAAGAGGACTTCCACATGCACATCTTCTGATAATACTTCAAGAAAGAGATAAATTAGATACTTCGGACAAAGTGGATGCAGTCATTGTTGCTGAACTAGCAGATCCAGAACTATATGGTAGACCATATGAGATTGTTACTCATCGCATGATTCATGGACCCTGTGGTGAGCTTAATCCACAATCACCATGTATGGAAAATAATAAATGTTCAAAATAATTTCCAAAAGATTGTAAAGACAAAACCTATGCCAATTGTGATGGCTATCCGCTTTATAAAAGAAGAGAAGGAGATAGTGCCATTATTCGTGGAAAAAAGTGGACAATAGATATATAGTACCCTACAATCCACATTTACTCATGAAGTACTACGCCCACATCAATGTAGAAGCCTGCACTTCCATCAAATCCATTAAATATGTCTATAAATATATTTACAAAGGCTACGATGCAGCTACTGTAGTCTTCAAAAGTGCAGACAACCCTGAAAGTAGTGAGTTAGCACATGATGAACTTGCATCTCATGTAGATGCTCGCTATGTCAGTGCGCCAGAAGCTATGTGGCGGCTTATAAAATTTGAAATGCATGATAGATCACATGCAGTACATAGATTAGCAGTACATTTGCCACAAAGACATTTAGTGTATTTCCATGCTGGAAATGAAATGAATGCATTGGCCCAAAGTGAAGATCGTCACACTACACTAACTGCATGGTTTGAATTAAATTCCACAGATTCACAAGCAACACAATTCTTATATATTGAAATTCCATATCACTATGTTTTTGTGAATGGATTATGGAGAGGAAATAAAATCAGATGTTGAACGTTTTTGCTTACGGATATTACTTTTAAATGTTCCTGGAGCACAAAGTTTTGAACACTTAAGAACTGTTAATGACATTGTATATGAATCCTTCCATTTAGCTGCAAGACATAGAAACGTACTCGCTGATGATACAGAGTGGGAAAGATGTTTAGAAGAAGCAGCACAATGTCAAATGCCACGGCAGATGAGAGAACAATTTGCATTTATTTGTATCTTCTCAAATGCTCCAAATGCATTAGCTTTGTGGGAGAGATTTAAAAGTAATATGGCTGAAGACTTTATGCGACGATACAATGAACCTATTGCACACTTAAAAGCGTTAATGGAAATCCAAGTTGTGCAAGTTTTAATTTGCCTGATCCAGGTCTTATAGATGACATAAACTTTGAAGACTATGACATTCAACTACAAGCAGAAAGAACAGAAGAAAGATTTGCAACTTTAAATACCTTACAATTGCAAGCATTTAATGCCATTAAAAATGCAATAGATGATGACATGGTGACAGAGCGTTATTTCTATCTTGATGGACCTGGCGGATCAGGAAAAACCTATCTATATAATTTATTAATGAGTTCAGTACGATCACAAGGTCAAATAGCAATGGCGTTTGCCACTACTAGAATTGCTGCACTTTTGTTAGAAGGTGGAAGAACTGTTCATAGTGGATTTAAACTGCCAGTGCCTATTTTAGAAACTTCTGTGTCAGATATTCGCATGACATCATTACAAGCAAAGAAATTTAAAAAATGTAAATTAATTATAATAGATGAGGCCACAATGATGTCATGCTATGCCCTTCAATGTATTGACCGTTTGCTTCGTGAAGTCATGGATGATACTTTTCCATTTGGTGGAAAGGTAATGTTGTTAGGTGGCGATTTTAGACAAACATTAACTGTCGTTGTACATGGAAATCGAACTGACATTATCGAAACCTGTATAAAGTCAAGCACACTGTGGAAACATTTTACCCATCTTCAACTGCAACAAAATATGAGATCAGAAGGCCAAACTGATTTTAATGATTGGCTTATTAAAATTGGAGAAGGCAGAACAGAAAAAATACCACATTTACCTGACGACACTGTAGAGATCCCACCTCATATGATTTGTCACCAAGATATTATATCGGCTATATTTGAAGGTAGCATAAATAACCAGGAATATTCCGAGCTTGCCAACCAAGTCATACTAACGTGTAAAAATAAGGATGCATTAATCCTCAATAATGAAATCTTTAAAAAAATTAATGCACCACAAAGAAATTATCACAGTGCTGATTCTGTACTTGCTGATGACAATGAAAGTCAGGCTAACTTTTCTACTGAATTCATAAACTCACTAACTCCTTCTGGAATGCCACCACATATTTTGCAGCTTAAGAAAGGTGCAATTATCATGTTACTGCGAAATATGAACCCCAAAAAAGGCCTATGCAATGGGACAAGATTAATTGTTCAACAATTAAAGGACCATTTTATAGAGGCTGAAATTTTAACTGGGACCCATAAAGGAGAGAGAATTTTCATACCAAGAATAGATTTAGCACCAAGTGAAAGTAGTCTCCCTTTTATACTTCAAAGAAGACAATTTCCCATTATTATGGTATTTGTCATGACCATTAATAAATCACAAGGTCAAACGTTCAAATCTGTGGGTATTTTCTTGGAAGAACCAGTATTTGCACATGACCAATTGTACGTTGCGTTGTCACGGTGCAAAAATCCACAGGCTATTAAAGTTTACATTGAAAAGAATGAAAGTCAAGGTGATTTATTAGAAGATGGACGTATTTTTACGAAAAACATTGTCTACTATGAAGTACTATAACTTTGCAGTAAAGAAATAAAACCCATGCAAAACTAATTTTAAACCATTAAAAAATACAAAACAATAAACAATTAAGTTATAATTAATGGAAGTACTGTTTATGGATGATTCGCCTCACAAAATACTTGCCTTGCATTTTTTATACAAATTATGTTAAAATGTTAATTAACTATGTTACTGTTTCTAATGTTACAAGTTTGAAAACACTACTTTCAAGTTCTTTACTTCAACATATTACAAACTTTATGTTAAGAGCTCAAACACGTTTTAAGTCGCAATGTAAATAATGTCTGTTATGTTAACATTACTCCCTGGATTAATGTTTATCGCCAGTTCATGGGGTCAGGAAGGAATTTATTTCATTGGGTACGTTTTAAGGAGACTTTTTACTGTTGGCCTTCCTCTGCATTCAATGTATATTGAAGTTAACAATTATTCTGATGGAAATTGAATGTTAATACTGATTAGTTTAAAGTTCAACTGTTTTTACAAATGTTAATACTTTTAATACATTATTTTTAAAGATTAATTCACTATGTTACTGTTTAGAATGTTACAAGTTGTAAAAATGTGTTTTCAAGTTCCATAGTTACACAGATAAGAAACTTTGAGTTTCAAAAAATATGTAAAGTTTCTTACAAAGTTCATATTAAAATTGGGTACGTTTAAAGGAGGGTTTTTACTGTTTGTCTTCCTCTGCATTAAATGTATAATTGAATATTTAAAATTGCATGTTAAAAAACCATTACCTCAAGTTTACAATACTGATTAGTTCAAACTTCAACTATTTTTACATTCAACTGTTAATACTTTTAATACAAAATTATGTTAAAAAATGTATTCACTATGTTACTGTTTATAATGTTCCAAGTTCTAAAAATGTTTTGTCAAGTTCCAAAGTTACACAAATAATAAAGTTCAAGTTTCAAAAAATATACTTTCAAGTTTATTACTTACATATATTACAAACTTCATGTTAAAATTGTGTACGTTTCAACAAGGGTTTTTAACGTTTCCTTCCCTTTGGATTCAATGTATATTGAAGTTAACAATTCTTCAGATACAAATTGCATGTTAAAAAACCATTACCTCAAGTTTACAATAAGGATTAATTTAAAGTTCAACTGTTCTTACATTCAAATGTTAATACTTTAAATACAAAATGCTTTAAGACTTATTGTTCACCAAGAGAACATTTTACAAAACTAAACATGTTTAATATCACAATACTTACAAGTGTCAAATATGTATATTAATAACTAAACATCTTTTCAAACATACACATCTCATTGCCGTCATTTTTTGACGGGCAAGTCGCTAGTTCTATATAATTACCTAAACGACCAGGAAGTCAAATTACCCTAAAAAATATCCTAGGAAAAAGAACTGAATATAACACTAGACGAAGCGCAATGGAGTAATTTTTTTTTTAAATGCAGCAAGCTCCTCTCTAATAATGTTTTAGAGGCATTGAGGCAGGTACACTGAGACATGCATTATGGGAAACATACTCTACCTTTTAGATTGTAAGTTTGCGAGTTTTCAAATGTGCATGATGCCTTGGGGAAAGCTCTATTGGCCCCGGATTCTAAGCTCAAAGGCAGGGACCTCCATCCCTTTTACTGTGTTAATATTGAATTTGCCTGGAACTTAACCCATGTATAGCGATACGGAATATGTTGGAGGGTTCCAAATAAATGATAATGTCATGAACGATTTGGGGCCATGATGGGACCCACAAGTAACTCTGCTATTTGGAATGCTGGCACACTGGGTGTTAATGTCAAGAACTATTACAACGGACCTGAAACTTGTTGTGGGGACCAACTTGATTGTGTTTGTGTGTTGTATGGACCACAATAATTCATTTGGTGGTTACTAGATCATGTTAAATGCACTGTAATAATGCATCTGTGATAGAAGTAGGCCCTAGGATGCTAGAATTATCTAAAAAATACTGCAGTCACTTATGTAACAAAGGATTAATCTTCTAAAGAATCTTTATGGCCCTGCAATCGGCCACGTGTGAAGGCTCTGGCTTTATTCATGAAAGGGGGAACTAGTTTTATGGCTCTGTAAGAGGAGAAAAAAAGGTGTAATTAGAAGAAAGCCAGATGCCTCTATACATCTGGAAATCATGTGGGTGAGGGGGATAGCAAGCTATTTGGCTAGGAGGATGGGCTAGAACTGGGGGAAGGTCTGGTGTTTTGTGTAATTTTTCTGTGTTTATATATAACTCTGTAATAATAAAGAAGTGGCCAGTCTGACTTTGACACAACCTTTCGTTCGTGTGTCCAGAGTCTGCTTGTACTAATCCAAGGTACATGGTGTGTGATTCTTAGATCCTAAGAATAGGGGTCTGAGGTGCATGTCTCTGCAGTAATGATGCTGTCATCTGAAGTGTCTGCTGGTGTCAAGATATGAACAAAAAGTTGCAACCGTAGAGAGAGAGAGATTTGGGGTGAGCGTGGTCCCCCAAAGCTGGCGCTCCTGATAGATAATAATAAAATAACTAGATGAAAATTATAAAACAAAATGCTGGGACATATGATCTCTAAAATTAGGCTGGAACTAAAAAAAGAGAAAGATGAAACTCAATTCTGACCTGCATTTTGTACACAAACTTTCAACCCCCCCCCCCCCCCTCACTTTTCTACCCCCCTTTTTTCTTTCATGCATTATTATTGTTTGTTTTTTGTGTAATGTTAAGCCTTTATGGTTAATCAAAATCAATAAGGAAAGGAAATGAAAAAAAAGGTTTACATGGAAAAGTTTACTTTGCCATTATTTTGTAACAAACTTACAATGTATAATTAGATTTTGTGCAATTTCCTTGTATTTCAATAAAAATGATTTAAATAAAAAAAAACATTAACATTTACGCTATGCACAATCAATAGCTCTCCTAATATCACACATTTCAGGACAGTTTCTACTAAAGCAGTGTACTCAGAGATAACTATCAATTATTCAGGGACATTTTACCACCCTTAGAATAAATTATCAATGGTTTATTAAATTTCTCATATGAGTTATCTCTGCGGGAAAGGTATAATGTGCTCTCAGTAATACTTGCTAATGCTGAAACATATTGTCTCTTTTTTACCATAAATATTAATGTATCCTTAATAACATTTTACCTATTTTTAAATGAAATTGGAGTGAGGTTTTGTTCTGGCCTGGACTTGTAGTGTAAGATATAGAGAATCAAAACCGCAAAAGAGGCCATAGAGGTAAATATGTCAAGGTGATCTTGCTAATTAAAGGGCCACTGTAGTTTGTGAAAAACATTAGCAGCTGTAAATCATGTGTAATCCACAAGCTTAAAAGTGATTTTAGAGAAAATCTTGAATATTGAAAACTATTTTTGTACAGAAGTTTCCATCACTTTCTAATAGTTCAGAGACTGAGGGCTTGCCTATCTATCAGTGGACGGATGAGGGTTTGTTATTTTTTTGGAACAATTAGTATTTGACATCTTTCCTTGCACATGCTCAGCATCAGGCATTGGAATGCCTTTCTCGCATTTGTGCAACCATCCCAAAAGAATCATGGATACACTATGAAATGTTTTTTTTAAATAAAAAAAAAATATATAGAGCATTTTCTTGCCAAACTATACTCTTAGTCAGACTCAGTTTCAAGCTAATATATTTTGCTTCATCATACAGTGGTTCTTTCATACTTGCACAGCTCAGCTCCAGGATCATATCTCAGTGATGTGCACGCCAAGCAGGGTGGTGATGGATATGGGTCGTGTGCTACATTTATATTTAGTGCTTACAATCCTTTATTATTTTGCAACTCCAAGCCTTTTTTTGACAAAATATCCTACTATTAAATACACTGTTTTAAGGTTCGTTGAATTTTTAAAACATTACATAATTCTTAAATGTGTCCCTCCATTTATATTATTTTTCAATTAATCAAAATACAGTATCTCTTTCTATCTCAAATTCGTTTTTTTCATCACTCTTGCTAGAACACAATACTTTAAAAAACTTTATTTATTTAACACATTTCCTTGACCAGAAATAAAAACACACAAATGATTTTATATTGTGTCATTTATTCAAAATAGAAATCAGATCATTTAAATAATTTACTTTTTGTCAGTAAGACTGAAACGGTCTGTTACAGAACATCAAACTTGATTTTTCCTACCTCTGAACAGGACTTTAAGTTACAACAGTAGATCTAGCAGGTCATATATTCAGGATTACCCTAGAATGTGAGGTTCAAGGGGTAGTATTAAGTAGACAGACTAAGAGATAAAAGGGTAGAGCAAAATAGAAATGGGTAAGAAAGAAGGGAAAGGGTAAATAGCCAAGACAGTGGTAGAAAAGAACAAAAGAAAGCTTAATGGAGAACAAAGAGACTGAAAGGGAGAGGAAATTACTTCGAGTTGTGGAAGAAAAGGGACAAAGGTATAAGAGATCAGAAAGAAAATAAGAGGAAGAAAAGAAAAAGGAGAGTAAATGCATGGGTGTAGGAGCCAAATAAATTATATGGGGGAAACCACATATAGTATAATAGCACACAAATCCTTCTCTACACATAAACACACAGACATTGAAAAGTCTGGGAGGGGGGGGGGGGGATTTCTCCCCCTCGCCCCCCCTTGTTACTACACCCATGAGTAAATGGGAAGAGAGCAAAGTGGGATTTAGAGAGAATAAAGAATGGCGATGGGAAGGCGGAAAAGAACAGACAGAACATGGGTACAGAGAAATTAGGAAGATACAGCAGAAAGGGAGTTAATTATGTTGATGCTGCCCTTTATTTTCCTGCTGTGCTAGTCTGGATGTTCTTGGTCTGTAATACTGGAGCACTTTTGTATTTTCTTTTGAATTACAGAAAGTGGGTTATTAAAATAATTTATTGCTGATTTTAAGCAGCCAGGCCAAAGATGAACGACATAGAATTTTCATGATCTATGTTTTTTTATTTTTATTTAGTGACTCTTTGTCTACTGATCAGTAGGGTGCAGTCCTCTTCATGAGTGTGAAGAGTGTAGGAAGCATCAAAAACACAGCAAGCTTTGAGCCACTGAGAAACCACTTGCTTCACCTCAGTGGTAGCTCTCTAAGTCCCACTGTATCAGTTCTGATTTTTTTTACCTGTTTTGTATTTAATTTCAGGAAAGCAAAACATTACCTTGGGTGAAAGAAAAAAACTAAGCTTTGTTTAGAATTAAGACTATGACCTTAAGAAGAGGTGATGATCCAAGTTTATGCTCCAACCATGGATGCTGAAGAGGCTGAAGTTGTCCAGTTCTACAGGAGTTCAGCATCTCCTAGATGTAACAGCAAGAAAATATATTACTCTCCGCAGAGGAGATTGAAACGCTAAAGTAGGGAACCAAAAGTTATCTGCAATAACTAGCAAGTTTGGCCTTGGGGTACAAAATTAGGCAGGTCAAAGATTAGAAGAATTCTGTCAGATAATTCTATTATCATAGTAAACACAGTCTTCCAATAGCTTCAGAGACAACTCTACACACAGACATCATGGACAATATAGAAATCAGATTGACTATATACTTTGTAGCCAAAGATGGAGCTGACTGCAGCTCAGATCAGGAGCTTCTTATTGCAAAGTGCAGAATTAAACTGAAGAAAAAAGGAAAAATAATCAGACCAGGTAGATTTGAAATAAATAATATCCACTATGAATATGCAGTGGGCTTAAAGAATAGATTTAAAGGACTAGATATGGAAGGTAGAATGCCTGGAGAAATGGCCAGAAGTTTGTAACATTGTCCAGAAAACAACAACAAATAATACCCCCAAAAGAAAGAAATCTAAGTGGGCAAATTGGTTTTCTGATGAGGCTTTGAAAGTAGCAAATGAAAGAAGAAAAGAAAAATGTAGTGGACACATGAAAATATTTGTCCACATGAATGCAGAATTCCAGAAGATAGCAATTAGAGACAAGTAGACATTCCATAATGAGTGATGTAAAGAGATAGACGAAAATAACAGAATGGGAAAGTTAAGAGATCTATTGAAGAAAATGTGGAATATAAAATAAATCTTTCATGCCAAAGTGGGCATCATAAAAATAAATATAGTGGGGATTTAACAGAAGCAGATCAAATAAAGAAGAGGTGACAGGAGTACACAGAAGATCTCTACATGAAGTACCTTAACAGCAGTGATGACCTCAATAGTTTGTACAATGAGCTGGAGCCAGACATCTTCGATAGTGAAGTGAGATGGGCCCTCAGAAGCCTTACCGATAACAAGACTCAGGAGTTGATAGAATCCCAGCTGAACTATTCAAAATCCTAGACGATGATGCAGTGAAAGTGTTGCTTGCATTATGCCAACAAATTTTGAAAACTCAACAATGTTGAGTAGACTGGAAAAGGCCAGTGTATATCCCAATCCCAAAAAAGGCAGTGCCAAAGAGAGTGTTCCAATTATCGGACAATTGCACTCATTTCACATGCAATCAAGGTAATGTTTAAGAGATCAAATTGCCAATGTCCGATGGATGAAAAAAAGCAAGTAAGTTCTAGAAAAACATTTACCTCTTATGTGGAAACTGCTTATGGAGATGGAAGTTCCAGACCATCTCATCCACCTCTTCTAATCTGTTTGTGATCAGAACTGAACATGGAACAACCGAATGGTTCAAGATTGGGAAATGAGTGTGACAAGATTGTATATTATCACCTTATTTATTCAACTTATACACGGAATACATCATGTGTAAGGCCGGATTGAAAGAATCCAAAGCTGGAATTAATATTGCTGAAAGGAATATCAACAACCTCAGATATGTGGATGATACTACTCTGATTGAAAACAAGGAGGAATGAAAGGTCCTATTGATGAGGGCGAAAGAAGAGTGCAAAAACTGCCTTCTGCTTAATGTGAAAAAGAAGAAGCTCATGGCAAACAGCAATCTTAATTCCTGGCAAATATATGGGGAGGAAATGGAGGCAGTGACATATTTTATTTTCCTGATTTGCAAGATCATGATTGAAGCTATGAAATTGAAAGATGTTTGCTTCTGGGGCAGAAAGACATGGCATTTCTAGATAAGCTAATTAAAAAGTAAAGCTATATCATTATCAACAACGGTCAGCATAGTTAAAAATATGGTATTCCCAGTATGAACATATGGATGTGAGAGCATAAAGAAGGCTGAGTGCCGTAGAATAGACACCTTTGAATTTTGGTGTTGGAGAAAACTGCTTAGAGTTCTGTGGACAGCAAGAAGGTCCAATCAATGAATACCACAGGATTCTGATACCGAGAAAGATTGAAGGCACACAAAGGGGGGGGGGGGGGGGGGGGGGGTTGAGCAGAGGCAGAGATGGATAGATCAGGTAATTGAAGCAATGAGCATGATGGAACATACAGGAGCAGTGGCTGACGGATGTGCCTGGCGTGCTGTGGTCAAAATATAGTCACGGAAAACAAGTACACACAGAGTCACTTCACGTGCAGTAATAATAATCCAGAGCTTGCCATTATTGGTTTGTTACTATGAGTCATTGTCTATTACAGTATTGTTGAGTTTTGGTAAATATACCAATTTGTACGCTCCATCTCAAACTTTGCTGCTTTATGTTTCATATCCTGATGCAGTGCCTGTCAGGTTTCTGAACTAATCTTCACATTATTCTGCAGTGCAGATCCCTAATACTACCCAATACCCTACAGATAATCATTCAAGTCTGTCAAATCAATCAAAAGAGGGTAAGAGACTGACCAGTGATAATGACTACAATAAATAATATGCTCAGGTTTACTGTTTCAGAAAAGAAACATCAGTCAGCATATCAGTCAGACTGACAAAGTACATAGCCAGGCAAATATCCTCTAAACAATTGTAGCTTACCCTATCACCCTTACAGGAAAAGGACACCATATTCTCAAATAAACTCTCAATTATCTAAAAGAGTGTTTTAAAGATTTAGACATTTTTATTATATGATCATTGCCCAATGTAATCCTTAGAAGCCACATTTATATCTTAATTGTGCTGGTCGATCAATCAGTGACTTAATCACATTGAAAAAAAAATTAGGATAAGTCAATGCAGGTTGTTGCTTATTAATTTTCATTTACTTAGCTGTGCTGGCACATGGATATCCTGACAATGTCAACACAGAGGTGAATGGTACTTGCAAATCTGTTTTTACAGATGCAGTCATTTTATTTTATACTACCACATTGCACATTGATACAAAAACAGATTAAGCAAGTTTTTTTTTTAAATGTTGTTGTTGTTTAGTCGTTCAGTCGCGTCCAACTCTCCGTGACTCTATGGACCACAGCACGCCAGGTGCATCTCTGTCACTGACCCTCTGAGCTCCATCAAGTTCATGTTCATTGCTTCAGTGACCTTATCTATCCATCTCCGCCTCTGTCGTCCCCTTCTTCTTGTGCCTTCAATCTTTCCCAGCATCAGAGTATTTTCTAGAAAATCCTGCCGTCTCATAATATGGCCCAAATATTTGAGCCTCCGCCTCATGATCACACCTTCTAGTGAACAGTTTGTCTTGATTTCCTGAAGTATTGATTTATTGGATATTCTTGCAGTCCAAGGGACTCTAAGCAGTCTTCTCCAACACCACACTTCAAAGGTGTCAATTCTACGTCGCTCAGATTTCTTTATGGTCCAGCTCTCACATCCGTATGTTACTACTGAGAATACCATAGTTTGAACTATGCGTACCTTTGTTGATAGTTTAATATCTTTACTTTTTACTAGCTTGTCCAAGCTTGCCATAGCTTTTCTCCACCGAGCAAACATCTTTTAATTTCATGACTACAGTCGCCATCTGCAGAGATCTTTCAGCCATCACAGTAGTATCATTTGCGTATCTGAGGTTGTTGATATTCCTTCCAGCAATATTGATTGCGGCTTTGGATTCATCAAGTCCAGCCTTATGCATGATGCATACTGCATATAAGTTGAATAAATAAGGTGACAATATACAACCTTGTCGCACTCCTTTTCAGATCTTGAACCATTCTATTGTCCCATGTTCGGTTCTGACAGTAGCTTCTTGGTCGACATACAGATTCTTTAGGAGGAGGATTAGATGATCTGGTACTTCCATCTCTGTAAGGACATGCCACATTTTGTTGTGATCCACACAGTCAAAGGCTTTAGAATAGTATATGAAGCAGAAGTAAAACATTTTTGGAACGCTCCTGCTTTCTCTATGATCCAGCAGACATTGGCAATTTGATATCTTTTGCCTCTTCCTCTGCGGAACCCGGCTTACACATCTGGTAGTTCCTGGTCCATGTATTGTCGAGCTTGTAGAATCTTAAGCATTACCTTGCTGGCATGTGAAATTAGTGCAATTGTTCGATAATTGGAGCTCTCTTTGACACTGCTTTTTTTGGGATTGGGATGTAGACTGACCTTTTCCAGTCTATTGGCCATTGTTGAGTTTTCCAAATGTGTTAGCATAAGGCAAGTAACACTTTTACAGAAACATCCTGTAGAATTTTGAATAGTTTAATTGGGATTCCATCACCTCCTGCAGCCTTATCAGCAAGACATCCTAGGGCCCATCTCACTCCACTCTTCAAGATGTCTGGCTCCAGCTCATTGGACAAACTATTGAGGTCATCACTGCTGTTAAGATTTTAAATATATGTTATACCATATTTGATTTCAGTGTGCCTTTAAGGATTACTTTTACACAAACCGAAACAAAGTAATGGAGGAATACTTTTTTTTGCTCTCCTCTAAAGGGCTGGCATGTTGATCTATCAACAGCTTGTTGCTGTCTGCTGTGGGTTGGCAGCCATCTGTGAATCTCCCGTGAATCATCATATTGTAATTGTAATGCATTTCTTATTGGTCCACCTGACACGGAAGACTCCTGTCACTATCTACTGCACATCATTTTGTGTGAACTAATATAAACCATCTCAACAAGCAACTTGAATATACAGATGCAATATGATGATCCATCCTTGCTCCCTATCCATTTTAAAATGTTGATATGCTCTAATTGATACCTGGGGTAGAGACTCCAATGTGTCAGCACTCTAAATACAAACTGAGGGAAATTTTAAGAAATAATAATAATTCATATATTTTTTTTAATTAGGCTAAAATGGCTTTCATTATGCTAAATGCAACTTGCAATTTTAAATGGCCATGACTTGTTTTACCACTACAGAGTCCATTTGAATTTAAAATAAAGCTAAGACCAAAGGGTTAAAACTGGCTATGAATTGTGCCAAGACAAAGTCAAATTCTCACTAACAGGTTCCATCATCTCTCCTTCAGTGCATGGACATCTGAGTTTAAGAATTTATGTGATTTGATATTGGTCAAGATAGCAATAGCTGTATTTATCTTCCATCAAAACTCAACAGACAATACCATTCATTTAGTTAGAGAATTATTAATCATAAGCATTTGATTAATAAATTACCTGTAATGACTACATTTTTTTTAACTTCTGTACAATTTATTATGCTCAGGGTGCTAGCTGAGAATATACTGTATTATAGAAGTTTCATACTAGCTAGTCTTCTCATATGGTACACATGATTCCATGTTATATGCCCATTATATTGGGTTAAACCTTTACTGAGTTACGTGGGTTAAAATAGTTAAACTCCTATAATTTAAACTGTGTTCTAAACAATAAACAATGTTGCGTGCTTGGAGCTCGCATCATTTGAAAAACATGCATTTTAAAAGATATTATTAATGATTTACTGGCTAAAGTAAAATACAACATAGAATGCTGCCACATGAAATTTCACAACCAATATGAAGTTTACTTTAAAGCTATATTTCTTATACCCCAGGCCAATGGAGTGGTCCAACTTCCATGCTGTAAACTGACCAACAAGAGGTCTAATCTTGGTATATGCTCCAGTGCAGACACCCACCACTCACAGACAAAGAGCAAACTGTATTTCAATCCCCTGCACGACTGAACCACTACAGTTCTTCGGACAGTCTGCAGAGAGCAATGGTGACCAATAAAGTCCTAGGCCACTCTTCAATTGCAAACTCGTATTTGACTTTATACCGGCCATAAGTGTTTGGGCTTGAAATTTGCAACACTTACAAAGCGATACACCCCAGCTACCTGGCTGAAGGCCTAAACCATGAACCCGTAAGTAGCATTTAGAGCATGATCATGATCAATTAAGCAAGGCCGTAACTACCGATTTAGAAACAGACAATAGTAAATGAAACAGTCAGTAAAACATGGAGGTTAAAAGTCAATCAATTAGCGTTTAGAAGTCCGATATGCAGTCAGACTCGCAATCCAGCAATGTACAAAATAATAAAAATGAATGACGATAGTGTTCTAGTCCAGGTGGGTGGCCTGATATGTACTAACTCCTTGATTACAAAAATTTATATAACACGTAAATGAAACGTAAAAGAAATAATAATATTTGCAGATTTGTGAGCTTGGGACTTTTGTGCAATTAATTCTAATGTCTTTCATTGCTTTCCCCATCTTTTAAAGTGCAGTATTGATTTTATATTTGCATTTACAGTGTTGCAATCAGCCTCATGATCATACCTTCCAGTGAACAGTTTGTCTTTGATTTCCTGAAGTACTGATCTATTAGATCTTATTGCAGTCCAAACGACTCTAAGCAGTTTTCATCAACCTCACAATTCAAAGGCATCAAATACCATAGTTCTAACTATGCAGACCTTTGTTGATAGTGTAATATCTTTACTTTTAATTAGCTTTCCCAAGCTTGCCATAGCCTCCCCAGAATCAAATGTTTTTTGATTTCATGGCTGCAGTCACCATCGGAAGAAGTCTTGTGTCCCAGGAAAATTAAATCTGTCACTGCCTCCACTTCTTCCCAATCTATTTGCAAGGAACTGAAATTTCTGTTTGGCATGATCTTCGTCTTTTTAACTTTGAGCAGAAGACCGTCTCTCTTCTTTCAAACTCATCAATAGGCCCTTTATTTCTTCCTCACTTTCAGCCATCAGACTAGTAAAATCCACATATCTGAGATTGTTGATCTTTCTTGCAGCAATATTGATTCTGGCTTTAGATTTATGCAGCCAGGCCTTACACATGATGTACTATACGTATAAGTTGAATAAATAAGGTGACAATATACAACCTAGCCACATTTTGTTGTGATCCACACTGTCAAATTCAATGAAGCAGAAGTAAATGATTTTATGGAACTCTCTTGCTTTCTGTATTATTCATTTGGCATGGGCAATTTGATCTCTTGTGCCTTTTCCCTGCTTGCACAACTGGTTGTTCCCGGTCCACATATTGTTGGACCTGATCTTGTAGGATCTTAAGAATTACCTTGCTGGCATGTGAAATCACTTGAAGCACGCTTTGGCACTGCCTTTTTTGGAACTGGGATGTAGACTGATCGTTTCCAGTCCATTGAACATTATTGTGTTTTCCAAATGTGTTGGCATTAGGCAAGCAACACTTTCACAGCATCATCTTGTAGGATTTTAAATAGTTCAGCTGGGATTCTATCAACTCTTGCAGCTTTGTTATCAGAAAGGCATCCTATGGCCCATCTCACGTCACTTTCCAAAATGTCTGGCCACATTTCATTGGACAAACTATTGAGGGTAAGGTTCTTCCTATATATATCTTTAGTGTATTCCTACCACCTCTTCTTTATCTGATCTGCTTCTATTAAGTCCCTAACTTTTTGTCTTTTATCACACCCACTTTGGTGTTAAAGGTCCCTCTGAATCCCCAATTTTCTTGAAGAGATCTCTTGACTTTCCCATTCTCTTATCTTCTTCTATCTCTTTACATTGCTCATTATAGAATGTTACCTTTTCTCTTCTTGCTATCCTCTAGAATTCTGCATTCAGTTAGAAAAGATTTGTCCATCTCCCCTACCTTTCACATCCCTTATTTCCTGCACTACTTTTGATGCCTCATCAAACAGCCAGTTTGCTGTCTTAGTTTTCTTTCTTTTGGGGATATTCTTTGTTACTGTTTCCTGGATAGTGTTGCAAACTTCAGTCCAAAGTTCTTCAGCTATTCTATCTTCCATGTCTAGTCCCATACATCTATTATGTACTTCTACTGCATATTATCAAGGGATATTATTTACTTTTGTATCTGCTTCCCTACTTTAGCATTCCAAACTCCTATGATAAGAGTAACATCTTTTCTTGATGTTTTAAATATCTTTGTACAACTGAACAACTTCAGCTTCTTAAGCATCTATGGTTGGAGCATAGACTTGGATCACTGTGATGTTAAATGGCTTGCCCTGAATTTGAAATTGAATAATTCCATTATTTATTGGGTTGTAACGAAGTACTGCTTCGGCCACACTTTGATTTAGTATGACAGCTACTACATTTTTTTTCTGCAGGATTCTTGACCACAGTAGTAGTTCTGGTGGTTTTCTGATGTGAAATATCCCATTCCAGTCACCATGTCCAGTTTGCCTTAGTTCATAGTTCTAACATTCCAGAGTTATATGCAGCAAAGGACTTTCCTTTACTCTCCAAATACATCAGCAGCTGGGTGTACTCTCGGCTTTGGCCCCTCCACCTCATTAGATCTGGTGCTACTCAGACTCGCCCTCTGTTCTTCCTCAGTAATTTGGTAGGCACATTCTGATCTGAGAGTGCCACATTGTTATGGCTCTGGTTGTACCTGTCCATAAAGTTATCTTAGCAAAGTAACGGGTCGGTTGCCAGTTCCTTCACCAGTGGGAAGCAATTTGTCTGACCTCTCTGCTATGACCTGCCCATCATGGGTGACCCTACATGGTATAGCCCACAGCTTCCTTGAAGTACACAAGCCCCTTCACTATGACAAGGTACCAATCCAGAATGGGATCCTGAACATACAGTGGCTAAATTTGAGGAATTAAACCTGTGCCTTTCTTAGCCAAGGATGTAATAAAACATTTACATGCATGCTCTCAGTATGTATTGTCTTTAAAACTAAACAAGGGCTTCTTTTTGTGGTGCCTAAACATGTGCAATACCCTATTGCTCAAGAAGTACATACATAGTGGTGACATCTAGGTATCCATTGTGACAATCCAGAGGTAGGGGCTTTCACTACCCAGGGCCACCTGCTATAGACTACAGGTTAACTACCCACAATGACTGTTTAAGTTCTTGGAAATCTTGTCACCAGCACCCTGATATCTAACTTCTGTATCAGTCAGGGTTTCAGAAATCCGCATTTCCAGGTGTCTCAGTAACCTTCCTCTGGTAGTGACCAGTACAAGTTACTTGCATGGTGGAGATAGGTTCAGTATTGAAGCCACCAGGAGCAAAATAAGAGACACATGAGAAACTTAAGAGATTTCTATATGTCTCAGAAGGGAACTGTTTTATTTTTGAAAATTCAGCAATATTTATAGCAGTTAGATACAGAGGAGTGTGTATAAAATTTAACAATGAGAGGGTGTGGCAGATAATTACAGGAGATGACCCTACATGGGGTCTAACCATAATTTCCTAAGAGCAATAGGCTTAACCTCCAATACACATCCTACCGTCTCTAACACATATCAGATGTGATTAACTTTAACTTTATCTGGCAAACAATGGGACAAAACCCATTACAAATACAATGGAGGTGTGTATGTACATAATCCAGTGCCTGGAGCCAAGCTGTCTGTCCTTTAATGGGCTAAGACCCAGGAACTGGAAAAGGGGTCCATGACATCCATACTATAACTATATTTGAGAAATCATGTTATTGGCCTGAAATAGTTGAAGTGATTACTACTGTTATACAGAAATGGTTAATCTGTGTTATTATTATTATTATTATTATTATTATTATTATAGTTTATTTATAACGTGCCGACATATTCCGTAGCGCAGTACATAAATTAGGTTCAGACAATGATAAATACAGATTAACATTTAGCAAAGGAATGGCGGCCCGTCTTTGAGCTAGGAATCCAATGCCCATGGTGAATTCCCAAAGTACTTATCATAGAAACTTGCAGACTTACAATCTAAGGGATAGTTATCAAAAATCATGTGTTCAAAATGTGTTTGAAATTACCCCAGACCCAAGGAAGAGCAGCCTACATTTCAAACAGCTGCTTTGTCTAATGGATCATGGCAATCGATACAAATTGATTTAATTGGTCACTGTTATCAGCTTTTATGCCCTAGTGGTAGTAAATTTGTTTTCCAGATGGGTTGAAAACATACCCCTGTGTAATAACACGGCAGTATGGGGACATGTGATTTCTTGTTGGGGATCGTCAACAATCATTGAACATTTTCAAGGGTCACACTTTACTGAAAAAATGATGCTTAATTTATGTGACGTGTTGGGTATACAGCAAAGATTTCATATACCATAACACCCACAATCAGTTGTTATAGTTGAACAGATAAAACTTACTCTTAAGTTCCGCATTTCAAATATGTTACAGGATGCATGAAGTACATGGGTACAGCACTTGCCTTCTATTCTCATGGCTATAAGAGCTTTGCCATCAAGTGCTACTGTATGAAGTGAAGACAGGTAATGTTATGAATCTTTCTCACCCTATTAAGTCTTCACTCTCTACTCCTCTAAGGTAAGCGGTGTCAAAGTTCCTTAAGTTAGTTCAAGAACAGGAGAAGTAAAGTTTACTATTTGCGGCAAATAACATAGCAACATCATGGAAATGGAGAGGCGGTGTAAGGTTGCAGACAACTCACGGAAACATGAACCATGCCGGTTGGTTATGGTGTAAAATATACAGTAGGTCCCACCACACCATGGACTTCGAATTGGGCCATTGCATGATAATAAGGCATACTCTGTTTGTCATTTGTTGCTTTAAGACATTCTCCTGGTGCAAAGTAATAAATCTGAAGAGTATTTGCCCAAACATGTAAAGAGGATTCACCACTACAGTAAACAATATCTCTTTTGCCTCCTTCAGACACAATAAATGGTTTTATACAACATAAAAAAATAAAAAAACGCGTCTGGGATTTGCCGTTTCTCCTGTTCAGGGTAGAATTGCCTGGTATTTCGGGGGTGGGTAACTGTTCTGAGTGGGACCAGACTGATATACTACAGGATCTTTCTCCCTGTGGAGGGCACAAGTGAGCTAAAAGAGGTTGCTCTCAGAGTGGCTTATCATGGCCATAGAACTAATCTATTTATTAAGGTTGATTCGTTCTCTGATGAGCACCTCTGACTTCGTTTTTTTGTTTTATCCAACTTTACGAAACCAGTTTAACTGTAGATCAGAAGCTTAAGCCCTTCTATCCTTCTGATAATAACTCACACAAACAGTGAAGCAGATGTCCCAAACAAGGTCCCCACACTGGAATATAACGACACCGCTCTGATAATCAAACATCAAATGGTCTTTTCCAAATACACCTCAGGCATGGAATTGCCTGATAAACACAATGCTGGGATTACCATTCAACCAAAAATACTTGGGTCAAAAAAAGGTGAGAGTTTTGAACCATACTGCCACCTATGGTCTTTCGAATGATCATTTTTTGAACTATATTGACACCTCCTGGCATTTTCTGATGGAGTTTACACCAGGCTCCATGGATGACTTGACATAAAGTTGACATTTGATTGGCAGTCATCAAGGTGTGACTTTGATTAATATAACTCCCCTACAGCTTCCTCTCCTCACATATCTTTCACTGTTGACAATGCCATCATCATTCCCACCTCCAAGGCCCATTTTCTTGGGGTTCTACTGTATTCTGCCCGTTCTCATTTCTCACATACAGTCAATCACAAAATCTTGTCTTTTTCACCTAAAAACATCTTCAAAATATCTCGCTATCTTACACAAGACACAGCTAAAACTCTAATTCACTAAATCATCATATTTCACCTCGACTACTACAACTCTCTTCTTGCTGGCCTCCCCATAACCCGCTGTCTCCACACCATTTTAATACTTAGAGTCTGAACTTTTTCCACCTTTAAAGTGACCTACTGAATTCCCGTAGCCTCCAGAATAAAATTTTAAATAATGGTTTTAACGTATAAAGCCCTCAACAAAAATTCACCCTCTTATATCTCTGCTCTCATATCAAAATACATCCACACCCACCTTATTCACTCTGCTAACAACCTTCTTCTATCCACCTCTTGTCACCTCCTCTCATTTCCACCTTCAGTACTTTTCACATGTTGCCCTTATGCTTTGGAACTCCTTGCCTCACTCCACTAGACTATCTTCCTGCCTTAAATCCCTCAAAACCTCCCAAAAAATGTATCTGTTTAATGAAGCTCATTACCTTCAACCTTTAATATACATAATTCAACTTTCACTCTCCTGTAAATCACCCATAGCCTTTCGACGTTTGTGACACCTGTAACCTGCATAAGGAGCAGACAACTCAAGCACTCAAGTAAGAGACAGTTGCCATTCACTGCCATTTTCATTGATTCTCCTACCTTCTAGCAAAGAAGCCTTCAAATCCTTGATGGTAAATGGCAATTGAGTGTCAATCTGCCCTTGGTCTATACCAGGGGCGGACAAGTTCGGTCCTGGAGGACCACACAGCCTGTATTTGAAGATATATTTTCTGTGCACAGGTGAGTCAATCAAGATGACTGAAGAAGTGATTGACTCACCTATGCGCAGCAGGGATATCATCAATTTCAGGCATGTGTGTGGCCCTTTCGGACCAAACTTGGCCACCCATGGTCTATACCATTAATATCTACAATCCACATGTTGCTGCCTTTTGTATTCCCTATGACACTATGAATCAAATCTCATCCTCCGGTGAATCCAGTCTGCTAACTAGACCACTACCCTTCATACATCTTCATTCATCCACCTGTCTCTTTCAATGCTAGGGTGCTCCAGTTTTGCATCAATATGTTAATTTGTTTTGTTAGTTTCTCACATCTCACATCGTTTCCTTTATCCCTTGCCTTTCTCTCTGTTACTTGTATTTAGCACTACAAGAACATAGCTATTTTATATATAAAGATTAAGAATAACAAGTGATTAACACAAAGTACTATAATTTACTATAGGATGGAATAAATGTTTTAAATGTGTGCTATATATATATATACATACATACATACAGTGGATATAAAAAGTCTACACACCCCTGTTAAAATGTCAGGTTTCTGTGCTGTAAAAAAATGAGACAAAGATACATAATTTCAGAACTTTTTCCACCTTTAATGTGACCTATAAACTATATAACTCAATTGAAAAACAAACTGAAATCTTTTAGGTAGAGGGAAGAAAAAATATAAAAATAAAATAATATGGTTGCATAAGTATGCACACCCTTAAACTAATACTTTTGTTGAAGCACCTTTTGATTTTATTACAGCACTCAGTCTTTTTGGGTATGAGTCTATCAGCATGGCACATTTTGACTTGGCAAGATTTGCCCACTCTTTGTCAGATTGCGAGGGCATCTCCTGTGCACAGCCCTCTTCAGATCACCCCACAGATTTTCAATCGGATTCAGGTCTGGGCTCTGGCTGGGCCATTCCAAAACTTTAATCTTCTTCTGGTGAAGCCATTCCTTTGTTGATTTGGATGTATGCTTTGGGTCGTTGTCATGCTGAAAGATGGAGTTCCTCTTCATGTTCAGCTTTCTAGCAGAAGCCTATAGGTTTTGTGCCAATATTGACTGGTATTTAGAACTGTTCATAATTCCCTCTATCTTAACTAAGGCCCTAGTTCCAGCTGAAGAAGAACAGCCCCAAAGCATGATGCTGCCACCACCATGCATTCACTGTGGGTATGGTGTTCTTTTGGTGATGTGCAGTGTTGTTTTTGCGCCAAACATATCTTTTTTAATTATGGCCAAAAAGTTTAACCTTGGTTTCATCAGAGCATAACACCTTTTCCCACATGCTTTTGGGAGACTTCAGATGTGTTTTTGCAAAAGGTAGCCTGGCTTGGATGTTTTGACTGTATTTTTTTGTGTTTTAACTTTTCTTGATTTATCATTGTTTTGTCTAAGCATAAACTTATTTAGAGATTTATGCATGTTTAATTAGGTCAGACCTACCTACACTGCTTATCAACCCCTCCCACAACCCTCTTTTGCCATCCACTGTCACAGCTACTTGCTGATTGGCTGAAAAGCCAATCAACATGCGCATGTGCTGCATAATGGATATCTCATTAAAAATTAGATATCCTTTATGCAAATCACAGTTGCTGGGGGTGTCTAAATCACTCCCAGCACATTTTTTTTATTATATTGCAAAAAAGGTTTGCATGTTTTCATGCAATCTTTTTTGCTAGGTGGGTTATGATGCATTCTACTGGATGCATTCATAACCCACCTAACTTAGATATACCTTTAAGGCATTTGGACCTCCATCTAGACTGAACAAATTATATCTCCATAGAGCTCAGTTACTCAGATGGTGCTATGTTCGAACCTAAATCAGGGTTTGCTAGTGTAAGATATATACTTTGTTTTATAGGAATATAATATTCAAGTTTACGGAACTTATTTTTGTGCAGACCAGTATTAACAGTGTTTAAACCATGCAGCACACTTTTTCACAAAAAATACATTCTGAGTGTTTATGTCCCTTTAAATCTAGATTGTTTTCTGTAGGTACAAATATAAAAATGTATCTTGAATAACATGAAGACATCAGTTACATAAACCTTAATTAGCCATTATTCATAGGAAGGAAGTGCAAAACAAGTCACATAGTTATACTCTTTAAATTTTAAACATGATTATGCACACACAGTTGACAGATTTTCCAATTAGCTTCTTATCTCTGAACTAACAGCTTCACGATATAACAGTATGTATATATACTGGCGTGTTATTAAGAAGGACTTGTTTATGCTGGGAAGAGATGAGGTTATTTGAGGCTTCAGCACTGACATACATAGTGCAGTGATCCCTAACCCCTAGCTCCATACAACATTCCACAATACAAAATATATACTACAGTCAACCTTTTTTTTTTTTTATATATCTTTTTTTATTAAGAAAACGTGCTCATTTACAACAATAACATTACAGAAACCACAATAAAACAATGCCCTACATGGGACCTAACTAATACACAGTGTAAACAGCTGACAATAATAAACCATGACCCCTCCCCCCCCTACAGAGTCCAGGCATACCCCCTGCAATGAAAAACACCCCTATAAATAAATAAAACAAAACAAAAACATTATATTACGACGTCTCTATTGAGAATGTAAACAAGTCATATGTGTACTGGATAAGTCAGCCGATCCCAGCCTTTTTGTGTTACTTAAAGACTCCGCCAACACGTTGTTAAACAGATATTAACCTGCTCTACAAGCATGCACACTGAGACCGGTATTTAATAACAGAGCATGAAAGAGAGTACTTGGTGACATGCAGTGGCGTAGCTATAGTTCCTTTTTATATATTTTCAACACTGTGCCCACAGAAGTAATAAAATATATAATGATATAGATATATATATATATATATATATATATGTATAATCTGTTTGCATAATGCAGAATATATATATATATATATTGCCACTCTCTCTCGCTCCATACCTCCCCTCTCCCCCCTTGCCTCTCCCTCCCTTGCCTCTCCCTTCACTCCCATGCTTCTCTCCCTCCACTCCCATGCCTCTCTCCCTCACCCCTTGCCTCTCTAGCTTGCCTCGCTCTCCCCCCTCATGTCTTGCCTCTCACTCTCCCGCTCCCCGTTGCCTTTCTCTCTTCCTCCATGTCTCTCACTCTCCCCTTTGCCTCTCTCTCTCCCTACCCCACTTCCCTCTCTTACTGTGCTGCCGGGTCTGCTGGCTCCTCCCTCTGCTGGCTCCTCCCTCTGCCAGAACATACAAGAGCAAAAAGCAGGGGCCGAAGGGAAGTTGCTTGAGAGCCACGGGCGGTGGAAGGCTGGTGGGGTCATTTTTGCCACCCCCAAAGAGGTGCCACCAGGAGTGGACAGCCCAACTCGCCCTCCCCAAGCTACGCCACTAGTAACATGTCACTGAGATGCTTAACATGTACACCCGGTCAGTAAAGTAAGACAGCATGCTCATTTTCACCCTCTAAAATGAGCAAAGCACTCTCTCTTGCACTACAATTCACTACCCCACACTATATTTCATCTGTTATTATTCCACCTCTCTCCTAAAATTATTTTACCAGTTTTGCTACATATACAATTAGAGGGTTGAATGCATGTGTAGCCCTTTTAAAGAAGTCATGCGGTGTATATGAAACAAAGCTTGAGACCACCATCCAAGATATATTGCAGAACCAGTGGCGGAGCTAGTGATTGATGTGCCACAGTGCAGAAAAAATGTGCCCCCCTCTGGGTTTAGCGAGCACAAACACACTTTATATATACATATATATATTGAGATAACTGAATTAAGGAACTCATTCACATGATAGATCATGGTTTTCACAAAGCATTAACATTATAATCACATATTATAATTGTCGAACTGTGAGACGTCATCACGTTTGCGTGGTGCGTACAACTTTGGCTCAGCGCTTGTGAGCCTTGCGTACTGGGTTGAGGTGTTAAGGCACTACGGCTCGCAGCACTTAGGGGATGAGCGCCGAAAGCGTAGCGAGGCAAGCCGTTAAGGCACTACAGCTCCCAACACTTCTAATCTAATTAGTTTCTATGAGGATCAAGGCAACTCAGTGGATGCAGTCTTTTTGGATTTTGCTAAGGCTTTTGATACAGTGCCACATGGGAGACTATTAAGTAAACTAAGGGATACAGGAATTGCAGTAAATATCTGCTCATGGATTGAGAGCTGGCTGAAAGACAGGAAGCAAAGGGTTGTTGTAAATGGAACATACTCCGATTGGACTCATGTGGTAAGTGGGGTTCCTCAGGGTTCAGTATTTTGTCCTCTCCTTTTTAACATATTTATTAATGACTTAGAGGTGGGACTGGAAAGTAGTGTCTCCATTTTCGCTGATGACACAAAGTTGCGCAAGGTAATTAAATCAGATAATGATATGCTTTCCCTTCAAAGGGATTTACATTAAATTGAGGAATGGGCATCTAAATGGGAGATGAGATTTAATACGAATAAATGTAAAGTTATGCATCTGGGAAGGAAAAATAGCCTTTCAATTTATAATTATTATCCTTTATTTATAACGCGCCAACATATTCAGTAGCGCAAATTTATAATCTTAATGGAGAAAATATAGGGGTATTAGATATTGAAAGGGATTTGGGACAACAACCTAGGGAACAGTGCTCAAAGCCAAGCAGCAGCTGCAAAGGCAAATACAATATTAACATGTATTAGGAAGGGTATAGAAGCTAGGGAAGCAAATATAATTCTGCCACTATACAAAACTCTAGTACGCCCTAATTTGGAATATGGAGTACAATTTTGGGTACCACTACATAAAAAAGAACATTTTAGAGCTGGAAAAGGTACAGAGGAGGGCAACAAAACTAATTAGGGGAATGGAGGGGCTAAGTTATGAAGAAAGACTAACCAAATTAAGCGTATTTTCTCTAGAAAAAAAGGTGTCTAAGAGGAGATATGATTACATTATACATTATATAAATACATCCAGGGTCAGTATAAAGAATTGTCAGGGGAGCTTTTTCATTGGCTTGGGTGTTTTTTTTCTGTTTGCCTTCCTCTGGATTAATTCATTAATAATAATAAAAAAAAAAAAAAGAAAATAATTGATTAATAATTAATTAACAATTAACAACTAATTAATTAATAATAAATCCTCATATTGCAGATGAGAGGAGATCTTAAAAGGTTGAACTTGATGGACTGAAAGTCTTTTTTCAACCTTAATTGTAACTATGTAACTATGTAACTTGGGCGATGAGCGCCGAAAGCGATCATCGCCTGCGAGCCTCGCATGGCGAAGGCACTCATCGCATGCAAACCTCGTGTAGCGAGGCGAGCCGTTAAGGCACTACAATTCACAGCACTTGTCGATGAGCGCTAAAGGCGCTCATTGCCTGCGAGCCTCGCGAAGCAAGGCGAGCAGTGGAGTCAATGAAACACGCAGGACTTAGCCTACGAACACTTAAGAAACGCGTGATCGCCTTACAGACTGATTAAATTCCCATTCGCCAATAGCACATAGCATCTTTTTTTAACACAAGTTTTTAGTTCTGAAGACCTTGCTTTTGCAGAAAGTTTACTAAATAGACACTTCTGGAAAAAAAAATGCTATGTGCTTATATACAGTCCTATTCAATAGGCTGTTAGGCTGCAAGTAGTTGACGAACGAGCAACTTAGAAAAAAAAACATTACGAGACACAGGAGAGGCTCACAATGAGTGCCGAAGGTCCTCACAGTACAAAAACCTTCACAATAATGTGGCAAACAGCATTGCCATGGCTTCAAATTTTATTGACCGTCATTTTTTGAGGGGCAAGTTGCTAGTTTCTATATATTTATTTTATTGCTAATCTCTACCCCTGTTGAGATTATGTATTGTTTTAGTAAATAATTGGTTATGACTGTACACTTTTTGTAGGCTAGGATAATAAATTAAATAATATCAGTTAAAATAGAAGGTATCATGTTGATAATGGATGTTCTTTAAAATGCCAGTGTTTATATTGATTGGTCTGAGCACTTTAGATTACACAACATGTTTGTGAACAATATCATTAATGTTATGTATATTTTGTTTTCAATAGTCTGGTTGTACAGTGTACGACCTACTACAGTCTATTTCCATTTTTCCACAAGAGGGCCCAGGGGAGGCCCTGGTCGGATGGGCCAAGTGGGTGTGGGGCCCCCACTAAACTGCAGAAAAGAAAATATTTAGACAAAAAATAAAATACTGCAGAATTTGTTTTCTTCCAAGAGAAGGGCCCTGGTGAATTGCACTGCCTGCACCGGCAGTAGCTCCGCCTCTGTGAAGAACCTATTGCCAGATTTATAATAAGAGTTTATTTGTGTTTGGAATGCTCTCTTGCTACAGGATCAATCATTTCATATATCTTGACTTCTTGTATGTGCATGGTTTATTCCCAAAATACAATTTAAAATTGCTCTCAAAGTTTACAGTGGTTATTAATGAGGTAAACTGTGTTTTTAATTTATATTTTCTGGCTAAAGATTTGCTTTTGCTGCTGTTTGCACATCAATGTTAATGGTAAATAATGATGAACTAAAAATAGGTTTAACATGAAAAGTGTGTACACTGGCCCATTAATGATTCACATTTGTCCTTTTACTTTATATTTGTACTTGTATTGTCTATGTTAAAATAATTGTAAAAATATTTTATAATGCTTCTTCGCTCAGATATCTTTACATTTTACATTTCAAGGAATACAAGAAGCTATTTTTCATTTTCAGACTCCACATAATACCTGTAATGAAACATAAAAACACTAAATCCTGCTCAGCTTTTGGAGCATATATTATACATAAAGTTCAGCCTTTTGGTTTACTGCATATTTCTCTAAAGACCTTAAACCAACCAATACCTAATAAAATGAGATCATGCTAATGTAAAAGCAAGAGAAGCTGGTTTATGTGGCTATAAAACACCAACTTAACTGGCCTAGTTTGGCTGTTTTATTATATGATTTATGGGCAGCTCTGTGGAAGCCTTTACAATGACGTACATATTCTGTATATATGTTTGCCTGTACACATTTTACTTTAATCCTCCTGTAACTAATTCCAAGATACTGTATAACAGTTTATATGAAAGGCAAAGCTAGTGTTGAATGTTTACAGTTTAAACTGAATGGTTTTCATTTGATGATTTGGTTTGATGATCAAACTAGCACCCCATCTTCTACTTTAATTTCAATGGAGTGAGGCCCACGGTCTCCACAAATGTGATACTCATCTTCCACTTTTCACTAAAGTATCACACTTAAATACATATAAATTTTGGTCTAAGGTTGAGAAAAAGCCTAGTTTTAAATGATATCCATGTGGTGCTAATTTCTAGTAATTATAATGGCCGATTTTCAGTAAAACATTGTTACTTTAGCCTATTTTAGGTGTTATCTTAGTAATGCGCCCCTCACCCTCATTGTAGTTTCTCAAGTCTGTTTTAAAGACTGATTTTGTAATGTTAATGCAATTGTAAATACAATATCAGTCTTAGTGAATATTGACCTTGACCTACAGAGCTCCTCTTTATATGGATGTTCTTTTTAAATTATACTATAGTTTATGTGAGTCTCCAATTACATTGTTAATGCAGAGTAATCCTTCACTCTGTTATTAGACAATGGGTGTGATTCCAGCAAATATTCTATATATAATACTGTAGTTTGGGAGATAAGCAGTGTGATGAAGGGAAATAAAGAAGAACGTGTTTGGCTTAAAAAATGGTAATAGTGATAATAGTGACTTTTCCATTGTTAAATGTATCTGTCACTATTGTCATTTGTCAACTGAGCTTTTTTATTTTCATTATTAACCCCCCAAAACACACACACTTTTAACCAATTGCTGTTACTAAATCTGTTACCTCAAATGGTGCATCTTCTAGTCAATTTATGCATAAAATAACTCTAATTTCTGCATCAATGTTATTGTTTTGATTATAATACTTTTCAATTGTGTTTTTTTTATGTTTTATGTTTCAGGTCTGCAATAACTGGGCCCTTTTATATGCCACTTGTTGCAGAATTACAGAGTTATTGAATAACTCACTTGTGCTCACCCTGTGCTGTGTTTAATAGCTGTTAGTGCTTCTTTGGTGTGGAGAACGGGTTCATTTAGTTAAGCTTGTAGATGAATTCCTGCTATTTGGGGATATATAATTCCTATTCCACGCATCCAACTGACCTATATATAGGAGTGGATGGTATGGTCAGTAGTAGGATATCCCTGTGTCAATCTTCAGCTGTTAATGCTGAACAATATAACATTAAGCCTTATGCTATTTATAAACATTTGCTGATAATATCAATCTCTCTTGCATACAAGATTCAGAAGAAATTGTGGGAGAACTTCATCCCAAGCAAGCATGTTTTATTAAACAAATGTACTAATAATTCTACATTCATTGATAGAAATATTTGAATGAAAAATATATGAACTATTAATGCTCCAAATAGTTAATAAATAATATTATTCATAAAATCAAAAAATGTCTTACTTAGTAAAGAACAACAACAAAAAGATTATCTTATGTTAATGTTTTTTAAAAAGTAGCTAAATGTTAAAAATTGTCATCCCTGATAGCCCATAAAAAACAAAATAAGTAGTTTCCTTTACTAAATCATCCCCTCTATCATTCAATTACATGTTTATAGTTCCTTTATACACATGCGCAATTTAAAACCTCTTTATGTGCTTATTAATAAAGATTCGTTGTTGAAGGCCACTTTTTAACTCTTGTGGCACTCATTTTTCATGCACAGAGAAATGTCTTTAAAGGGCCACTGTAGATTAAGAAAAAAGATACATGTTTATGAATGATTAAAAAATAAACAAAAATTTTAGAGAAAATCTGAATGTTTTGAAAACTCTGTTTATGAATTGAGGAATCATTTTTGTCTTTTTACTTTTCTTATGTGTTGGATCATGAGGTTGTGTGTGTTTTCTGTCTATCATTGGAGGGGTGGGTGGGGAGGAGGGAACAGGGAGAAGTCATGACCCATGCATGATCCATTTAGGCTAGGTAATGGAATAACTGACACGACAACTTGAGTTGGGAGAAACAACGGGCCACAGCTTTATTTTGAAACAATGTAAACAACAACCATAACTTATTTAAATGACTAATTTAGTCCTTTCCTTCCGGTGGAGGAGCCCGGCCACGAACAGTGACCTCACGCTTTGAGCCCTGCCCAAAGCCCCAATGCTTATCTTTAAGCACGCCCTGTGAGGTGGGGCCATCGCCCCCTTAGGCCAGTGGGCCGGGCAACTCACCTCCCGCCGCCAAGTCATAAATTAACATTACACAACATACAATAGCCACTTCTCCGAATTCTTAAACCAAAACATATATTAATTTCAATATTTCTTATTTATATTATATATATATATATATATATATTTTTTTTTTAAAAGAATACTCCATATACATCTGTTAACAACAAAATAGAGGGTGGGTGGGTGGGTGGTATTCCAGTCGGGAGACCGCGCTGCTGTGCTCAACGGCGCGAAACGGGCTTCCGACACGTCCCCCGACGCACCTGATTGGCTGATAGCCTCACAGACTCCGCTGGGTCACGCGACGCTACGGGCTGACCCAGGGAGCCTGTGCAGCCTCCGCGTCATTCAAGAGCATGTGATAGATAACTGGATCTGATCACATACCCAGAAGCAGGTTGTTTGGATCAAAAGTTGCAAGTATTGCTTTTCATAAATATAAAACCCCTCCCACACACAACTTCCACCAGATTATCATGAATGTTTGAAGAGTCCAGCAGAGGCATTGGGATGTTTTTTTTATTTAAAAACTAGCTCTACAACATTTTTCCTGTCTAATTATGCTTTTACTCAAAATCAAATTTATGTAAACACACACACACACACATATATATATATATATATATATATATATATATATATATATATATATATATGCTGTGAGCTATACAATGCAGTGTCACCCATAGGGTCACGGAGAGCCACACATGACTGAACAACTTAACAACAACTATATATATATATATATATATATATATATATATAGTGAGAGAGACTGGGAAAGAGACACACACAGTGAGACAGCAGCCCGCAGTTTATGACCGCTTGGAGAAAAGTGGATTCCTCAAAATCTAAAAGACTATACAGGCCATTGGTTTTTACAAACTATTGGACTGTTTGTTTTGCTCCCCCTCAGTTTATCTGGAATAGAGCAGGTTAGTGAGGAAACTGTTGACTAGTTAAGGTAGTGCTCCAATGGGAGCTTGGACTGTTATTTTCATTTGTTTTATTTTGGTTTGTTGTTTTTGTATAACTGGTAATATTTAGTAAAACTTGGAAAAGTACCCTTCAATAGTCCCTTCCAAAGTAAACTTGTGACATGTGGTGTCAGAAGTGGGAAAAAGATTGAAAGCCCTGGTGCAAGTCACTGCATGTCAGTAAGACACTACACAGCAATTGCTGAGACAAACTGAGGACAGAGCCCATATGACACAGGCCCTGGCAATACAATAGACCAAAGTTGCAGAAGACAGGAGACTTCAGCGGGAAGCAAAGCAATTACATTTGGCCCGGCTGCAGCACCTGATGCCTGTAGAAGCTACTGTGATTTCAGAGACCAGTGACAAGTTTAAGCAAATCTCTTCCTACAGAAAATGAGTAGTGAAGCATATATATACCTTTGATATAAAAGCTTGGGTTAGTATCATTGTCCTAACTTATGGTGAAGCTCAGAAAGCTTACTTTGACATGAATGCAGAATAAATATAAATCCATTTCTGTGGCACAGAAAAAGTGTATCAAAAGATATTAATCAATTCAAAAGATTTTTTAGGATAAGTGGCCGGTTTGAGATTTGCTACAATTACAGAGCGAATCAATTGAACAAGCCCGCAATTTAAGGGCCGAAAGCCGAAACTGTAAATCATGCAATCTTATGCAGCATTTCAGAGCGTGATCATGATCAAATAAGCAAGGCCGTAACTACCAATTTAGAAACAGCGAATAGTAAATGAGACCGTCATCATGACATCAATAAAACATGTAGGTTAAACGTCCATCAATTACCAATTAGAAGTCGCATATTTGACTCCCAATCCGGCAATGTACAAAATAATAAAAATGAATGAAGGAAATGTTCTAGTCCATGTGGGAGGATATTTTTTAACTCCTTGATTCATAAATCACAGAAATGAAACATAAAAAAAAAAATGTTGTTTGCAGATTTGCGAGCTTGAGACTGTTGTGCAATTAATTCTACTGTCTTTCATAGCTTTCCCCGTCTTTTAAAGTGCAGTATTGTTTTTTTATTTGCATTTACAGTGCTACAATCGGGTGTTTAACCCCCTTGCAAGTCCTATCTGGTACTCGTGGGATTTTCTTCTACATTTGCCATTTAGGGGTGTGAAAACAATTGCTGACTTGAAGAATTGTAGCAATTATATATCGATTTGCGATTGAAACATTTACGTGCTTGAAAGATCAAAGGCTAAGCTGGGTCGGAGTTATGATTTTAACAACCACAGGGATTTTCATCTTGTAACCTGGTAACCTTTTGCGGGTAGCTAAAAGACGCAAATTGAATAGCAAATTAGTTTACGGGCTACATTACGGGCTTCAGTAGCCAACAATTGCTCAATTGAGGGCCCTAGGCCTAGCTTCCACTGAAGCACTGCTCCAACCAATTAACACTTTTCTTGCCAGCTCTCAACCAGGTAAACCTATGTGGAGCAAAACAAACCGTCCAATAGTTTGTAAAATCACTGGCCTGTATATTTCTTCAAATCTCTATGTCTCCACTCTTAGAAATCCTAAATTGCAGGCTGCTGGCTCACTGTGTGTGTCTTTCTCCAGCTCAGACAAACTGCAAACAATCAGGAGCCGTCTTAAATCTCTTTCCCCAGTGATCACGTCATAGGCCCTCTTCTCAGAGCTAACAGGAGTAGAATGCAGCTTTTCTTGTGTGCTGCATAAATCCAGTATACACAGGCCAACAAAGGGACAGATCAGGAGGTGAGTGAAGTGTAAAGGTATAATAGATGCCTAATTGTGGTGTGCATCACTTGGAGCACACCAAATAGGGGGCAAGTAGCGATGCCTCCACTACAACTGAGTATTTGCTGGGTAACAGATAGCCCAACATAATTTATTTTTGGATCCCTGTAGGTGGCTAGCTGTGTATGGATTTAATAATATCTCATTGCTATGTAGTATTTATTAGTATTTGACCTTATATCACCAAAGATAAATTAAAGTGATAATAAAGTGATAATACTATTATCACTTAAAGATAAATACTTATGTGGGACTTGTTGTGGATTTTGCTGTGTTTCTATGTGTTTTTATACGACGTGTATTAAGTTTTTATTATTGTATTTTTGTGTATTCAATAAAGGTTACATTTTATTTTCATACTCAGTCTCCTCCTTATTACATCTCAAGTCAATTCTTATATACAATATGTTCCAAGGGTCTAGTGTCTAGCTTTCAGAATGCTCTTTTTTCTCCCTTGTCATAAATAGCTGTTTTTCACGCATTTGGCTAGTCACTCAATTTACCTGTGAAATACTCAAGAGTATTACATTATCACATTAGAGTAATAATAGAATTTAGTGAGACTATAAATCCGATCTGATTAACAAACCTTCATCAGGTCTTGGATACCACTTGAAGACTATAAATATATGTTTCCAAATTGTTTGTAGTCCCACTCTCTTCTATTTCTTAGCACAGATCTACCTGCTCCTGAGTCTAAAAAATCTAATGCAGCGTCCCTCTATTTCTAATTCCATTTCAGGCTGTTCTTCCATGCTTAACAACATTTCTACATTGTTTAAAGCTAAAATGTCTAATTGTTCCTTAACTTCTGGTTCAGCATTTTCTATTACAGTAACAATAGTTGTATTAAATATATTTATACGACCTTGAGTCTGGTGGTCTAGTTATTGTCCTTGTCGGTCCACTTCCTCTGCTCCGCCTCGACATCTTCTTTGGTCTCCTTTGTGATCTTTTTGAACAGTCACAGGCCCAGTGACCGATTTCTCCGCATACGTAACATGCACCTCCTCTTTGCCCCCTTTCGGTCAGCCTTCCTCCTCTCGCACTTTAAAAACATTAGCATCATTATTTTGTTCATTTGGGTTTTGTGTCACATATACTTCTTTTGGTCTACTATCTGCCTTTTTCTGCTTTTTCTCTCTTGCCTTCTTACATTGTTCTTTGGCATGCCTAGCATAGTCTATAGTCTCCCTCAAGGGACAGGTCCTATAAGTTATTTGATATTTTACAACAAAATCTCTTTTGGAGAGATTTTGGCATCCTCTTAAGAATGCATTTTAAAGCTGTTGTGCATACGGGCTTGCATCTTCATAGGGCTCTGGGCGGATCACCCCGCTATGGCTATCAAACACGGTTCTCACTCTACCCAAACATTGTTCTACTTCCTCACCATCCTTCTGCATACATTTGTTAATTTTTGTCTAGTCTGCATGTTCCCTGTGTCTATTTGCAACTCTTTGCAACAAAGCCTGTAGTCGCTGTCTTAGCTCATCTGAATCACAAGCTATGGGTTGTGGATGATTTTGTGTGTCTGGTCCCAGAATCTGTCTCATGCACCATTCAATGTCTATTCCATTCAATTTAAAACTTTGTATCAACCTTGAAACTTCAATCTAAATGTACTAATGTTATCTTTGGGTGTTGGGATTCCCTTTACTGCTCTTCTTACATCTGCGTCTGTCCATGCTCTGTATACTAGCATAGTGAGTCCCTAACTTCTCCGCCTCCCCCACAAACATTTTCCCCTGCTCTAGATTTAGGGACTTTTATAAGAGGGTACAACGAGGAAGATAAAACGGGGCACTTACCACCATAGGTGTTCTGTGGAGGTCGCCTATCCCTCCGCGACCTTTCCAGTGGCTGTGGTGATTGTAAGGAAGAGGAGGTGGTGAGTCCTCTTCTGGAGCCGTTGGAGGCAGAGCTGCCTGCGGAGCTGGGACTGTCACCAGTCTCGTTGGTCTTAGCACAAAGCTGTCATCATCCTCGGAATAAGAGGAAACATTATTCACACTACATTGTTTCAGTACCTTACAGGCAAGTTCAGGGTTTGCTTTTATCCTATTTTTTATTTCCCCAAACAAGTTCTCATCCTCGCTACTAAGTCTACAATTCTTATTAAGCTCTTTGATATTTTTCTTTTCCATTTTCCTGGTTCCCCAGGCAGCGATTTCAGTTTTGTCCCATACTTTATTAATTATGCTCACAGAGTACGTTTTATAGTTTCTCTCAACAGACTCCGTTGACCCTCAGCAGTTTTAAAAATACACACGTCCTATGATTGACCCTCAGCAGTCTCAGAATAAGCTTTCACCCCCTACACAAGGCTGACCCTCAGCGGTCTTAGAAAAATGCCCAACCCCTCACAACAGTTGTAAATTGCAGTTTATCTTAAGTCCCAGACTTAAAGAGGTGGAAAATTCATACCATTGTATAAAAGTGAAAACCCATACCTCTGTGTTCAATGTCCCTTCCTTCTCACTATGAAGTCGTCACCCTCCCGCTCTCTGAGGGACAAACTGACTGTATATGTCAGGCCAGAGGTCTTTCCTTGCAGGAGTCCGAGACTCCCCTGTGCACATTTTCAGTTCTCGTATTTCTGGAGAAAGGGAAAGATTTGACTTCTAGCTTGAAGGACCAATTTATGTTAGGGATATATTACCCCACAGAAAAGAACACAGCACACAAAGGATTTACGTGGTACCAGATGAGAGACACAATAAACACACACGGGTATAGTGATTAAAATGGGCTCTGTTTAATAATAATTTCTCACACAGTTTTATATCCGTTCTGTTGGCCAGCAATCAAGGACACAAAAAAAATAAACTACATTTGTCTGTCGCAGATGTGAACCAGCAGTATTTTTTTGCAAAGAAAAAGTTATTTGTACAATCCCAGCACTTACAAGGATAAACTCTTAATTTGTTTTCTTTTAACATGTGGATGTAATCCAAGAAAGGTAACTACAGAACATTAGAACATTCTGTAAAATTTCATATTAGCAGGTGGTTTAAGTCACAACAGGTGCCACCAGCAGAGATGGACATGACAGTACTCCAACCTCTAAAACATCAGCCGCTGTTGCTGAAAGGCAACTGTGGACAACTAGAGAATGTGTCCCCGATCCTGCCACAGGCCAAATCAGACATGCTCGTACAGTACAAAGTGAAACTTTCAAATATTCTCCTTACAGTTTGCCGCCAAACACATGGTCCTTCTCATTTGTCCAGACATCACATATTGAAGGCTATAGCTCAAGATTGGTACCGCCCTTCCTTGCTGGCTTCCATCCAGAGCTACATCAACAACTGTGCCATATGCAAGAAATACAGTGCCTTGCAAAAGTATTCACCCCCTTGACTTTTTACCTATTTTGTTACATTATAGCCTAAGTTCAATGTTTTGTTAATCTGAATTTTATGTTATGAATCAGAACACAATAGTCTTAAGTTAGTGAAGTGAAATGAGAAAAATATATACATAAAACTATTTTTTAGAAATAGAAAACAGAAAATTGGCATGTGCGTATGTATTCACCCCCTTTGTTATGAATCCCATAAAAAGATCTGGTGCAACCAATTACCTTCAGAAGCCACATAATTAGTGACATGATGTCCACCTGTGTGCAATCTAAGTGTCACATGATCTGTCATTACATATACACATCTTTTTTGAAAGGCCCCAGAGGCTGCAACACCCAAGCAAGAGGCACCACTAACCAAACACTGCCATGAAGACCAAGGAACTCTCCACACAAGTAAGGGACAATGTTGTTGAGAAGTACAAGTCAGGGTTAAGTTATAAAAAAATATCCAAATCTTTGATGATCCCCAGGAGCACCATCAAATCTCTCATAACCAAATGGAAAGAACATGGCACACCAGCAAACCTGCCAAGAGACGTCCGCCCACCAAAACTCATGGACCGGGCAAGGAGGGCATTAATCAGAGAGGCAGCACAAAGACCTAAGGTAACCCTGGAGAAGCTGCAGAGTTTCACAGCAGAGACTGGAGTATCTGTACATAGAACAACAATAAGCCGTACGCTCCATAGAGTTGGGCTTTATGGCAGAGTGGCCAGAAGCACTCCTGACATCACCTCTTTGGGGGTGGCAAAAATGCCCCCACCTCTCTCCCACTGCCGTGGCTCTGATGCTCCCTTCCCCCAGTCCCCTGCTCTCTGCGCCAGCAGACCCGGCAGCACGGAGCAGGAGATAAGAGACAGGGAAGAGGCATGGAGGGAGAGGCAAGGGGGAGACATGGAGGGAGAGGGGAAGACATGGGGGAGAGGGGGTGACATGGGGGAGAGGAGGTGACATGGGGTAGAGGGAGAGGTAAGGGGGGAAACATGGGGGGAGGCAGGGGAAGAGAGAGAGAGGCAAGGGGGAGACATGTGGGAGAGGGAGAGAGAGAGGCAAGGGATAGACATGGGGGAGCGGAAGAGGGAGAGGCAAGGTGGGAGAGGGAGATTAAGAGAAAGAGAGGGAGAGCGAAAGGAGGGAGAGAAAGAGTGGGGGAGAGAGAGAAAGAGAGAGAAGGGAGGGAAAGAGGGAGAGAGACATGGAGAGAGAGGGTGAGAAAGAGAGGGGGGAGGGAGGTAGAGGGGGATAGAGAGAGGAGGGAGAGAGAAAGAGAGAGAGGAGGAGAGGGAGATGGAGAGAAGGGAAGAGAGAGAAGATTTAACGTTATTTACATAAATACGTTTTCAAAAGTATAACCAGCTCAGATTTGTATCATCAGCAGTATACCCAAGTTGTAAATGTCTATGTTATTCACAATACATAGCATATAAATCAGATTCCAACAACATAGTGTAGTGCTGAAAACCTTAGATCGAAAAGGGATACATTTTGACTCAACGGCTGCACTAGCTGGATGCCCCAAAGCTTGCTAGGGTCCCTTGAATAACATTGGAAAACATCTCAAGGATAATACTCGATCAAAAATGCATAATATTCCCCCACAGATCAATATACATGGATACAAAATTCAAACAGTTATAGAGCTTTTGGCACATGTTTTTCATATTACAAATAACTAAAAATCATATGACGAGTAAAAGAGAGAAAATCCTCTCATTCCTATGTAAATTCACTTGGTAGACTTCAATGTCCCTTTACACTGTGGCTGTACAATGATCATTTTAAAATGGGTAAGACAACATTTGCATCTGCAATTCCGGTATCTTATGTATCACCAGTAAATCTTTCATAAGCTCACTCCATTTAAATGCTAATCTTGTGAACAATATTAATTGTGATAAATTTAGCTCTCTCTGCTGCCCCGGCCACTTTTAATAATCAAATGACATAAAAATGAGAATGCTGCCAGATTAACTAATAAAACATAACTGATTGACAGCCATTTCCAGCTTTTTTGGGGATAGTACAGAGACTCTCTAGATGTATCTGTAATTATCTTTCTTGTCTTTCCAGGATCTCCTTTTTCTGTGGGCATACCATCAGTTGTGCCTTTCACGTTCTGCTCAAAACCATCAGAATCTATTTAGAGATTAAAATTAAAAAATAAGGTGTAGACATTTCATTTTAAGGGTGTTTAATGTAATGTCGAGATTTATTTGACTGACTATGAATCAGCATTGCAAGCTAATTGACAATCTTTCATATGCACTCTCAAGTAGAAAAATACCTTTTAACTATAATAGTATTGTAAACTTAATGTTAATGCATTAAACATCTGGCGTATATAATAAGAAAAATGAAGCATTTATTCTTTATGAAACCAGAACAAGATTATAAGATAAGTATACTATATAAATGTACAGGATTCTTCCTAGATAATCTATTACCAAGAAAAATAACGTAGCCCTGTGGGAATCCCTTTTCCTATGAAGGGTACATTAAAGGAACCCTAGCTAAAGCACTCAAATAAATATTTAACTCTCAAGCTTGAATATTTCCAGTGACGTAAATACTCACATTCACACACATATTGTCATTTTTGGGCAAATATATAAAAATAAATATATATATATATATATTTTTATGGTTTATATATATATATATATATATATATATATATATATATATATAGATAGATAGATAGATAGATAGATAGATAGATAGATAGATAGATAGATAAATAGATATAGCTATGTGTGTACATGCATACCAAATAAAGTACTGGAAATACTTTTTTTTCAAAGCTTCAAGGGGAAAGTGTTAAAAGAGCAGTACAAAGTCTTGAAAGAAAGAACTTTTCACACGGATTTCAAATATGCAATAAAATTTTGCTATCACCCATATTTTTTTAGATTAAACTTTTTAATAAAATATACATTGAAACAACTAATTTGGCACAATTAGCTGATATTTACAAAAATAATTACTTTCTATTTTATGGATGCAGACAGTTGGTAGACAGACTGGCAGCCAGGTGCAGGCATACAGCAACCAGACAGACTAGCACACGCGTGATGCATTGCGTTGCATCATGAACACAGTGTTAGTGTGATAAACCTGTACTAGTAATAGTGTATGCATTGCACTAGCTTTAGTTCTCTTTTGTTGAGTGATTGATTCTGTGTCATTATGCCAAGAATGTGTTTAAATCCTCAGATACTTTCAATTATGTGTGTGGGGAAGTTACTTTCAAAATTCAACAATGACATTTCACCCGATATATAAAAAGTGTTATGAATTATACTTTGATAGGCAACCAAGAATTGGGCTCCACATATTGGCAGTGTCATCTGTGTTAGGCTTCTGATATGATGAGTAAATGGTTCCCACCATATGTCCTTTGCAGTTCCCATGGTTTGGAGGGAACCCAATTCATCAGAAATTTGCTATCTGTTATTAGGCCAGTTCCTCACAGTGAGGACTTGCCAATACCCTAGCTTCCAAAAAATGTAACTGAAGTCAAAGACTAGAAAAACCAAGATGCTAACCCAGTTCAACTTAAGGACCAACATGACATTACTTTTGAAGCAAATACATCTTCGTCTGAGCCCCACCTATTAACTCAAGGAAATGTAAATGACCTTGTTTGTAATTTGAATTTGTCCAAAAAAACAGGCACATTTTTGGGGTCTAGGCTTAAGGACTGGAGTCTACTTTAGTGTTTTTTTTAAACCTGCAAAGATGAGTTTAAAACTTTTTATTCTCAAGAATATGATTTAGTTTACTATAACAATATTTGCTCTTTAATGTATGCTCTTGGTCATGAACATAAAACAGAAGAATGGAGACTCTTCCTTGACTCCCATAAAACTAGTTTGAAAGGCGTCCTTTTCCACAAGGGAAACAAATTTCCTTCTGTGATGTTTGTTTGTGATGCTAATATGAAAGAATCATACGAAAATGTGATTCCTTTTGTGAAAAAAAGTAAGATTTGAAAGTCATTACACTGTAACTTGCTTTGCAGCTACATTTTGTTGTTACTTGTGAACAGTTGGGACATTTGAAAAAGAAAAAGTAATTACATTAATAAGAATTGGCCTGAGCGTTAATCGCTTACTTCCGGAAAGTGATATGCACACCCTCAACTGAAATGATGCACACCCTCAACTGGTCAACCTTGAAAACTTGGGTAAGGCCAAGGTTAAAAATAGTTCTGGGTTTACTTATTTTAAGAAAAAAGCAGGACCCAGCCCCCATGTCAGGTGAATATCACATACACCAACATGCCACTGCATGTACATCACACACACTACACATGTACATGATAACTAAGAAGGATACCGATATGTCAGCTCTATGAAAACAACAAGGGATAGATGAATGCATTAGGAGCCAAGAACAATCAATATCAAGAAGCAAAGAATAGATCAAATCTAGCAAATGATAGCTAATTATAGTTGCAATTAAGTGATGCAGTGTTCAAGGCTAGATATCAGATAGTTAGGAATGAACACAAAACAATGTATTATTTATCATACTAATAACATATACCTTTCTTTTCTCTATTTCAGCATCAAGGAGCTCGGCTTTATCAGAGCAGGGAGTAGGCAACCGAGCCCCCACCCTGCAGGAACCGACGCAGAGGGAAGATGTGGGTCCTGGTTCGCAGGAGGAGTATGTCATCTGGGCTGTGGGGTCACCAGCAGGACCATCAGCTGCACTGACCCCACTGTCCCCTTCCTCCAGAGACTGAGCATCTCACCAGGGCCCTCCTACGCGAGGGACCAGCAGGGCTTGACCCCATCTCCTCCTCCCCTCATGAGTGCCGCAGACTGGCCACACCAACACCACGCCCAGCAACAACACCACCACCCCATGGAGAGAGGCTCCAGCCGGGCCCTAAACCCTCCTCACTGGGCCGCCACCACTTCCTCACTAAGCAATGGCCCATGGACCTCCATCCCCACTACCATACCAGGCTGTGCCGATGGAGATGCTGGCCATCCTGCGGCAGCAGATGTGTGTCTCTGGGGGATCCAGGCATCTCTGCCAATCATGCGGAGGTCATGCTCAGCCTGGCCAGATGCAGAGCTCTTGTTCCCAGTCCCGCCTCCTCCACCCCGGTGGCCTCCCGGTACACCCACAGCCCAGCCACTCTCCTCCTCCCCCATGCCTCCACCAAGGCCACTGCCAAGAGCACCGCCACTGCTATTGCCCCTGCGTCTTGGGGGGATGCCTTCCCCTGCCATCCCCCCAGCACCTCCAAGGAGACAGTGCCGCTCACGGGGGATTGGTGCACTAGTGAAGCATGTGATCCTGACCTCAATATCAGTCTGGAGAACAGATCCTTGGGTCTGATGTAAGTAACATTGAATCTGACTGCTGACCTTTGTGTCCTTTTCCGTATTAATGGGTATTTTACCCTATTGCTGATATCCATGAGTATCCTTTAACATGTGCTAACACCTGTATAGCTGATGGATGTGATATCAATGTTGATGAACAATATCATATTGCAAAGGTGATAGTACACCTGGACCACTGACGCAGGTCACAGCTAAGCATGTATTGTGATAGTGCATTATTAATGGGCATGGCCAGAAAGTTATCCTGAGAACTAGCTAATGGTTAGTAATGCTTGCAGATGGGAATCATGTGAGTTGGTATATTGTTACAGTTACAGTATTTAGCGTGTACTGTACATGCATGTTTTTTTATTTTTTATCCTCCTCCGCCTTTTTTTTTTTTTTTTTACCACTTTTTTCAGATTTTTGGTTTGGAAACACACTGTATGTGTGAAACTGGATTGGGTTACACAGTCCAGAGGTTTAGGCATCTATTTAATTGAGCAGCTTTAGACAAGTTGTAAGTGCTATGCACATTAATGGTTTCTTCTATTAAATGGATGGATTTCTGATGATCCTTTTTTCATCAGATTCTGGTTGCAGTGGTGTAGTGATATTAATGCAGTCTTGTCCATTTCTTTTTTTAACATATTTTTTTATTTTTTTCACATGGTAAGACAAAAATATCATACATAATACAAAAATACATACAAAATTACAATCCACATTTTACCTCATGGTTTCCATACAATCCATATGTAACAATTCTTATTTGAGGGAGGATTCCCAGGCAATAAGACAAAGATATCATAAGTCATACAAAAATACATGCAAAATTACAATCCACATTTTACCTCATGGTTTCCATACAATCCATATATAACAATTCTTATTTGAAAGAAAATTGTGCGGGCATTTTAATCATTATTGTGGTTACACCACGCCATATTTCTTTACATATTCATCCCAAATGAACCATTTTGTTTATTCCTAATTCTTGATTGACTCCAATTTCTCTTTATTTCTGTATCTCTTATAATCCTTGCTTTAACACTTCCCCATGATGGGGCTGTTACTGAATTCCATTGTTTTATCATAGTCCACTTTATTACCAATAGAATGTGAGTTATTAAGTATTTATTGGATGGAAATGTAGTTTCTACTTCAAGATGCAGTACAGTGAATTATATATCTAAATCAATCTTTTTATACAAGATTATTGATAACTGCTTTGCGCTTTGTTTGCAGAAAGGTTCAATATTCTCACATTCCCACCATTGATGTATCAATGTTCCCTCTTTACCGCAACCTTTCCAACATTTATATTTTTTATTGTTAACAAAACTATTCAACCTCCCCGGAAACAAATACCACCTTTGAATAGTTTAAAAAAAATTGTTCCAAATATAAGATATAACTCACTGAATTTTTTTTACTAGAGAAAAATATTTGTACCATATATCTACTTTCCATTTTTGTCCTAGATCTTTCTTCCAGGCTTGCATTCTGCTTGATTTTTCATTCACCAGCCTCCAAATTGAATTCATTTTTGAATTAGAGTTAGATCTTTATAGTTACTATTATTATATCCCAAATGTTTCAAAGCTTTCTTCAATGATATATAGCCGAGCCAAGTGAGATTTCTAATGTTAAATTTATTAATTATCTGTTCATACCCCAAAAGAACTCCATTATAGAATAAATCACCTATTCTGTTGATACCATGCTTTATCAATAGAGGCAGATTTAAGGATTTTACTCCATAATTCAATATTTCTATTGGTGCCCCTAGGGAAGGATAGTTTAAAAAGTTTCTCTTAATTATATTAATATACTAGAATTTAATTAAAGATTTTATTCCTTTCGGTAGGCTCATATTTTGAATGGTCATACTTTGGTTGCCAAATGACCAATTTGGCCTCTTCAGTCTTTCTAAATTACATCCTAATATATGAGAGAGAATAATGTTGTCATGTATGTCTATTAATCTAAGATAGGCCAGTCCTCCTTTTTGGAAATTCCTTGATGTAATATTAAATTAACATTAATTCTAGTTTTTTTTTTTTTTTTTCCGTTTGATAAAAAATTGTCCAACATACTCTGGAGGATGGATCTAAAAACATAAGACATTTTAGGAATAATACTCATTTTTATAATGGCAATCTATGCCATCCATGACAACCTTATATTCTTTCAATCCTGGAATGTCGATCTAATTTGACTAGATATTAACTTCAAATTTCCTTCCATAATTTTATCCATCTGGAAGGATATCATAATTCCTAAATGGTTTATGCATCCCGAGTCCCAATTATAGGGGTAAATCTGTTTCAGCTTCAAAATTAGTTCTTTTTTTAATCCCCTATGAATAACATCTGACTTAGAAAAATGTATTTGCAGATTTGATATCTTATTAAATTCGTCCAAATTTGGTGTAATTTCTGTAAGGATTGTTCAAGATTGGATAATGTTAGCACATCATCATCTACAAAAATGAGGATCTTATATTGCTTATATCCAGTTGTCACTCCCCCCACTCCCTGTGAGGTTCTTAATAGTTCCGCTAAGGGCTCCAAATATAAAACAAAAAGCAATGATGATACAGGGCACCCTTGTTGGGTACCTTTTTTTAATAAAAAAAAAATCAGATTCAAATCCACATCCGGAAATTGAGGTACTGGGATTCACATATAATGCTACTATTGATTTAGCAGCAAAGTCTGCTAGGCCAAATTTCAGAAGTACCGATCTTAAAAATTCCCAGCTGACTCTGTCAAATGCTTTTTCGGCATCTAGTGACAGAGTCAGCATGGGAATATTATTTCTGTTTGAATATGATAATATATATCCATCAACCGTCTTATATTATCCGGACCCTGACGTCCTTTAATAAAACCGGATTGGTCTGGGTGTATTAATTTAGACCTTACAGTATTAAGCCTGTCTGCCAAAAATTTTTAATATATTTTAATGTCCGAGTTTATAAATGAATAATGAATGCATTTATTATCACACAGTTGTTTGGCTCCTTTTTCAAATCATAATGATATCAGAAATCACCCAAATGGCCCTGATCAACAGTTTACATACCCTTGAATGTTTGACCTTGTTACAGATACACAAGGTGACACACATAGGTTAAAATAGCAATTAAAGGTTAATTTCCCACACCTGGCATTTTAAATTGCAATTAGTCTATTGCAATTAGTCTATGAGTTTATTAGCTTTCAAGTGGATGCATTGAGCACGCTAGATACGGAGCCATAAGAGGAGAAAAGAACTGTCAAATGACCTGTGTAACAAGGTAATGGAACTTCATAAAGATGGAAAAGGATATAAAAAGATATCCAAAGCCTTGAAAATTACAGTCAGTACTGTTCAAAATTTGGGGATCTCTTGATACCAAGCCAAGGTCAGGCAGATCAAGAAAGATTTCAGCCACAACTGGCAGGAGAATTGTTTGGAATACAAAGAAAACCACTCAGATAACCTAAGAAAAAATATAGGCTGCTCTGGAAAAAGATGATGTGGTGCACAATATGACGATACTTGAACAAACATGAGCTGTATGGTCGAGTTGCCAGAAAGAAGTCTTTACTGCACCAATGCTACAAAAAGCCCAGTTACAACATGGCCAAGTTGACCCTCCAGTAGTTACATCAGAAACATTTTGCCAAGACGAATGAGCACCTGCAAGAATTAGGGGCCTCACAGACAACTATTACAAAATACTGCATGCTGTCATTGATGCTAAAGTGGGCAATACACAGAACTAAGGGCATGCAAACGTTTTGAACAGGGTAATTTCCTTTTTTTATTGTTGTCATGTTTTGTTTTATGATTGTGCCATTCTGTTATAATCTAAAGTTGAATATGAATCCCATAAGAAATGAAAAAAATGTGTTTTGCCTGCTCACTCATGTTTTCTTTAAAAATGGTACATATATTACCAATTCGCCAAGAAAGTATGCAAACTTTTGAGCACAACTGTACTTTCCTCCAATGGGATTTGCATAAATGATAGAAATAGGCTACTAAATGGCAGATGAGATTGAATACAAATAAATGTGGAGTTATTGATTTGGGAAGAAAAATTAGCCACACAATTTATAATCTTAATGGAACAAATCTAGTAGTATCAGATATTGAAAGGGGTTTGTGAGTACTTGTGGACAACCACCTAAGTAACAATGCTCAATGCCAAGCAGAGGGCAAGTAAAGTATTAGCATGTATTAAGAAGGGTATAGATGTTAAGGAAGCAAATATACAGCCTTATTAAATTGCGATTCGGCAAATTTAAAAGGGCTCTATTTAAGCACATAGCATATTTTTTTTACAGAAGTTTTTAGTTAGTGAACTTCAATCCAAAAGCAAGGTCTTCACTAACTAAAAACTTCTGTAAATAAAATATGCTGTGTGCTTAAATAGAGCCCTTTTAAATTTACCGAATTGCAATTTAATAAGGCTGATAATTCTACCACTTTACAAATTGCTAGTACGTCCTCATTTGTAATATGGAGTCTGATTTGGGGCATCACTTCACAAAAAGGAAATTTTAGAGCTGTAAAAAGTACAGAGAAGGGAAATGGAGCGACTAAACTATGAATAAAGACTAACCAAATTAAATGTATTTACTCTAGAAAAAAAGGCAGATATGATTCCATTATATAAATACATCCAGGGACAATATAAAGCTTTGTCAAGTTTTTTATAGGTTTTCAACTGACAGGACATGAGGTTAGAAGGAAAACAATTCCACCTTTAAGAAAGAACATGTAGAATTCTCTACTAAAGGAATTTGTGCCAGTGGATTTGATTGATAATTTTGAAAAGGTAGTGGATATATTTTTTAATAAAAAGGGTATTCATGGTTATCCTGAATAATAAGAGAATTAGAGAAGGATTATTCATTCCAGGAGGAATCCAATTGCCAGTAACTGGGATCAGGAAGGATTTTTTTTTCTTTTGAGACAATTGGCAATGTTTCTACATGGGGTTTCTGTTCCTCTGGATCAATTATGAATTAACAAATAATCCACATGTTACAAAGATCAGAGCAGATCTAAAAAGATTGAACTTGATGGCCTAAAAGTCTTTTTTTCAACATCAGTTACTATGTAACTATGCAACATCACTGGTGTATCCACAGTATACCAAATGCTACAGAATATTAAGAGAGAAATAATTAAAATTTGTTAAAATTAAAGAATTACTCCCATTTGAATCAACTTTCATTATAATTTAAAATATATAACTAAACAGAATGGAATAAAATAATTTAACCTCAAAACAATATGGTAATATGGTCCTATAATAACATTTTTAATTCTATCGACATTGCCTTTATACTCCCTCTTGACTCCAATAGTATCTATAATACTGCTCTTTAGCTGTTTCTCTGACAGATTATCCTCTCAATTATTAATTTCTGTAGGGATTCCACAAGTATTTGATTGGGTTCCCTGCTCTTCTCTATCTACCTTTACACATATTTATCTCTATTGGTTATTGTCTCTATGTATTAAATAATCTCTCTTCATTTGGCCTTTTAAACTATTTACATCCATTACAAACTATGGGCCCTATTAAATTCGAGCTGCGTAAATAATAGGTGAAAACGCAAGTCCTACGTAGTTTAAAAATGAAACCATTTCCGACGCTATTAAATTCAAAGTGCTGCGAGATACGAGCGATGGATGCGAATGCGTAAACGTTAGGATTTGCGCATGAGTTACGATATCTCGGATCACTTTGCGTATGAAAAGAGCGCGAAATACGTGATACGTACCACTTAACCTGACGGCAGTATGCCTTTAAAAGGGAGCCAAAAACAGAACATAATTGACTGTGCTGGAGCTTTTGCAAGTAGACACACAGGTCTAGGCGTTGGTGGGTTTTTGGTGAGCAAGGAGAGAGAGAAGAGAGAGGAGAGAGGAGAGAATTTCAATTTTGAACTAACAGATAATTTAACCCTTTGTTTACAATACACATAATAATTACTGATATCACATAATTCACACACATAGATTAATACGTACACATAGCAACACCTAGTGGTAGGCCACTGCACACCTACACCCCCCCCCCAAGACCTTCCCCCCCCCCTCCCCCACACATAATATTATACATAATACTTGCATCTTTTTTTACCTCCTAAACCAACACAAAGATTATCTTGCTTTATCGTTAATTTTTTTTTCTGAGGAGTTTAGAGGAGAGGAGGTGGTAAGGCAAGAGAGGCGCGGAGGAGAGTGAGGAGAACATCTGAGGAGAGGAGGAGGATGAGGAGGAGAGGAGGAGGAGGAGGAGGGAGAGGAGGAGGAGGGAGAGGAGGAGGAGGTGGAGGGAGAGGAGGTGGAGGGAGAGGAGGAGGAGGAGGAGGTGGAGGGAGAGGAGGAGGAGGAGAGCAAGGAGGAGAGCAGGGGGGGAGGGAAGTGCCCCCAGAGCTAGGAATTCTAGTGGAAGGGGCAGAGGGTCAGGGGCCTGATCCCTTGGTGGGAGGTAGTGGGGATGAGGGAGCGGCCCCAGGGATAGAACAGGAAGACCAGGCACTGTCTGTAAGGCAACGGGTTGTGGCAAGGCCCAGGGCCCCCAATTATAGCTCAGAGGAGATCCAGGTTCCCCTCAGGGAAATCTGTGCCCGCCAGGGAATTATATGTGGTGGCAGAGACAATTATGCCAGCCAGAGGCGCCAGGCCTGGTCCCAAATTGCCAGAGCTGTGTCGGCAGTAGGGGTTACTAATAGGGACTAGAGGTTAGTGCGGCACAAGTTTGACGATTTAAAGATGGCTGTGAAAAGAAAGATGTCTGATGAGGCAGCAGCAGCACGTCAGACTGGTGGTGGGCCTGCGGTCACTTATGTTTATAAGGAATGGGAGAGGACAGTGATGCGCTTCATCCCTTCTGAATCTGTGGTGGGAATACCAGGGCAGGTGGACACAGATTGTCCTAACACCCTGCAACGTGAGTATCATATCACACACATGGTTGGCTGAGATTGTGGGGGGATGGGCTGTCTAAAAGCCTGCAGATAACATGCTGTATGTATGTATGTATGTATGTATAAATAGGCTTGTGTTCTGGCTGTTGTATATAATGAGCTGTATCCCTCTAGAACAGGGGTGGGTTAGGAGGGCCACATACATGCCGGACTTTCAGGATATCATGCTGTATGTATGTATGTATGTATGTATAAATAGGCTTGTGTTCTGGCTGTTGTATATAATGAGCTGTATCCCTCTAGAAAAGGGGTGGGTAAGGAGGGCCACATACATGCCGGACTTTCAGGATATCATGCTGTATGTATGTATGTATGTATGTATAAATAGGCTTGTGTTCTGGCTGTTGTATATAATGAGCTGTATCCCTCTAGAACAGGGGTGGGTAAGGAGGGCCACATACATGCCGGACTTTCAAGATATCCTTTTTCCGCACAGGTGAGTCAATCCGGATGACTGAAAAGGCGATTGGCTCACCTGTGTGGCCCTCCAGGCCCGAACCTGCCCACCCTTGGTCAAGAATTATATGGCCTCCTACACCCCTGCCCACACACTGGGATAATTCACATACAATAGCACTGTAAGCCCGATGGTTGACTAAAAATGTATGGTGCGACAATATCCATTTCAGTCCTGGTAGCATAATTTGTCTCCCTGATATGTCAATTTCGAATTATATCCAGATTGATTGCAATAGAGCAGGGTGTCCAAAGTCAAACTTGCTGGGATGCGCACAGGCCTGGATATGTGGATTTCCTTGTTGTGAACAGATGAGTCAATTAGACTTAATGACTTGGAGAATGATATTCTCAGATGGATGCAGCATGGCTATCCCCAAATGCAGGCCTGACTTTGGCCTCCACTGCGATCGTGACTAAAGATTTGGCTGTGCGGCATATGTGGATACAGACTCTGTAGCACTGCATGTGTGTCATATACTGTCCTAACCTGGCCCATGTCTCAGCTGCATATTAACAACCATTGCTGGAAACTGGTCAGATTGGTCAGTCTCACACACTGCACAGCAGATGCAGCAGAGCACGTGTCTGAGGCACATGCAGTACACATTCATATGAGCCATGATCCACAATGCTCATTATGCAGCCCGTGGCTCATCTGTGTAACACAAGCACCACAGCCACTCACAGGTGACCATGATGTCAATGATATGTAAATGCATAGCTTGCAATTGTGTCTGGCAACCAACTGAAATATATGTTTATTCCATTGCAGTATCCACAGATTCAGAAGAGGAGGAGGCAGGAAGGGCTGAAGTGGCCCAGGACATTCAGGAGGGCCCGGGACCATCCACATCACTTGCTCATACGGAGCGGGAAGTGATGCCCGGGCCCTCTTCGGCGTGGCCACCTCAGGGCCTGCACCAGCCACACCATCCTGTGCCTCTCTCAGCGGCTCCACCCTCAGCGGCTCCACCCTCAGCGGCTCCACCCTCATCCTGGGCTCCTCCCTCATCCTGGGCACAGCCCTCACCCTGGGCTCCACCCTCATCTGGTGCTCCGCCCTCACCCTGGGCACAGCCCTCACCCTGGGCACAGCCCTCACCCTGGACACAGCCCTCACCCTGGGCACAGCCCTCACCCTGGGCTCCCCCTCATACTGTGCTCCCCCGACATACGGGGCACCGCACTCAGCCTGGGCTCCACCATGGGCCCCGGGAGGAGGTGCCCCGGCCACAAGTGCCCCGGGAGGAGGTGCCCCGGCCACAAGTGCCCCGGGAGGAGGTGCCCCGGCCCCAAGTGCCCGGGGAGGAAGTGCACCGGCCACAAGTGCCCCGGGAGGAAGTGCCCCGGCCACAAGTGCCCCGGCCGGAAGTGCCCCGGGAGGAAGTGCCCCGGGAGAAAGTGACCCGGGAGGAAGTGCCCCGGGAGGAAGTGCCCCGGAGTCGCCGGCCCCGGAGTCGCCGGCCGCGGAGTCGCCAGCCGCGTAGTCGCCGGCCGCGGAGTCGCCGGCCGCGGAGTCGCCGGCCGCCCAGCCGCCGGCCGCCCAGTCGCCAGCCGCCCAGCCGCCAGCCGCCAGACCTCCAGGTCCTCTGCCACATCTCCCTGCCCAATTACGGAACATCATGGCTCAGATTGACGAAGAGGACCAGGCCCAAAGCCAGCTAGCAAGTCAAATGCTGGCCATCAGCGAATATCAATTGGCTGTTAGCAGGGCCATCCTGGCTGGAAATAGGGTCATCTCAGCCACCACACGTGCCATATATGCTGAGATGAGGAGGCACAACCGAAGGATGGAGAGATATGAGGAACGCGCAAGCCGGGAGAGACGCGCATTGTTGCGTAATCTCCGTCGCCAGCCCATACCTCTCCAGCCTTCGGTTGTCCGAATCTCAACCTGAGATGTCTGCCTCCTCATCTCAGACATCGCCCACCCATGAACCCCAGCCACCTGCTGTAGTGGCACCCCCTGATCCCACACCAAGGCGTGGAAGAGGGAGACGGGCCGCGGGCACAGACGGTGGGGGCCCGCTAACTCGGAGTAGGAGGTGTTAGGACCATCCGAGAGGGCCTCCTGACCACTCCTCACAGAATACAGATTGTTATACATGTTGACATAATATTGGCTACAGAGTGTGTACATGTCTGGTTATGTTGAACATTTTAACAATTGATGTTCAATGTGGATTGACCTTGAGCTTAAATGCTGTATTTAATCATAATATTGTTCGGAATGAGACATTGTTTTTGTCTTTGTAGGTGTTAATAGCCAAATCTCACAACTATGAAGACATTATATTCATCTTCGAGCAGTACAATACCATCATGTGAGTAAACACTCAAACCAGTTCCCAACGGGCATTCTATCAGGATTATTCCCCACTGCAGATGGCTCTGAAATGAAATATATGACTACATATCTTTTCACTAAGAAACATGACTGTGTGATCTTCCATTATAATGATCAGTGTCCAGGCTATCGAGTTGCACAGTCCCATTACTACCTGCTAATCCAAACCAGCAATTCCACATAAGTTTTTATAGCATTCCATCCCGTTAACATTATGAAATTGGCTTCAGTTTTTTCATGTCATCCAAACCAAAGTGGCAATTTCCAGGGTTTGACTTCATGATCAATGTGCATGTGTTTAGGGGTAATGTGAACAGTGTAATCTGTCTGGCCTTGGTACCACCCATTTAGAAGTGAGATGTGATATCAGCATGGCACAACTATTCCACATAGATAGTGATAGTACATTTTGCTGAAGGATTGTGTTCACAGTGAAGCATGCCTTGTCGTATTCCACATCCTAAGCATATTCCCGGAAGGCTGACTGAACAGGATAGAATAAATATGGTTCTTACTGCTCGGAGATGATGTTCATGTTAGTTGGTTTAGAGTAGTGTCAAAAGCAAAAACAATGTACTCTAATAACAGCTTCTGATTGTTCTAACACCTCCTACCTCTGTTTTCCAGATTCATATCATCTATTGACCAATTCACACTGTGTGTGAAATCGCTTAGTATGACATGATCCCTGTTTTATAGTGTCTGTTTATTCTGGCAACCATATGGTTGTTGTATGCGCATTAATGGTTATGTTGATTAGATGTCGTGTTATATGCTGTTGGTTACTGTGGGGTCCTGACCACATGTGACCCTAGGAGATGCTATGCATTACCCTGATGATGTTGTCTGTTTCCTCTTCAGATGTCCTCAGATTTGCCACAGCCCCTTGCCATACTAGGATCTCTTCACAACACACACATGATATTAATGCACATTCCTGTCTATTTCTGTTTGTACTCTGTGTATGCAATAAAGTATGATTATGTTATACTGTTATCACTGTTTCTGTGTGTTTGTAACCATATCATGCTTTCTAGTTGCGAGAATACAGAGAGAATGAAGTGTCATTGTTAAATACATATATCTGTGTGTGTTTACATAGATACATATGCTACATTAATCTGTACCTTGCCAATATACATGTAGATGCAAAGTCGGAGGGGTGTGAATTCTGAAACTCATGTCTAGAGACATGCAGGGTTGTATATAATGACTTGAAGGGCTCAACTTGAATGATATGAATCGACATTCATGATTTATGTAGTAATGTCAACGCAGATTGCCCCGAATAGTTACACCACTAACTGATGGTGCTGAGCACATCTGACTTTCAGGGGAATTGAATTGTTACATGGTAAAATATACAGGATTACACAAACATTGAGTGAAAAAAAACGGTTTAATTGTTCACAAAGCCACACAGTGACAAATTACCACAGGCCTGCTCAGTATCATGGTGGAGGTGGGTAGGATACAGAGTTCCAGTAACACCCGGAAATAGGGACATGGGGCCAGAATGCACACAGGGGGGGGTGACATTGGTATAGATGATCAGTTTGAGGGGGGGAGAGTACAGTGCATACATCCAACGTGAGGCAATATCAGTTTATGTTATTAAATATATCAGGATAACATTCAATATTCAAACCCAACAATACAGAAGGAGATATGCTCATGGGGAGAAGTAATCTGTAGTCTTGTGTGTGCGCTCAACACACACTCCTATGCAACTGCAGAGGTAGAAGTGCTCAATCAGTCAATGTTAGAACCCCTGTAGGTCATGTCACTGGAAATGGCACTATGAGAGAAGACTCTACATACATAAGTATACACTCAGATGGGAACATGACCAGGACCATATCAGTGTGTTCCAAATAATTTCAGGTGTTAGCAGAACTACCAACCAACTGGCCAGTTCGAGGTGTATTCTGTTCTGTGAATGAGCATCTCTATTATCTGCTGTTGCATATTCATAACTGAAGGTAAACGGAACCTCATTAACAGTTATGTTCCAAGGCTAGAGTTACTGTTCCCCATATGTACAGGGAGGATCACATCAGCACTGAGGAAGAGATCTGGAAGGAAGTATGATACAGGCTTCAAAATAGTCCAAGTAGAGGAGAGAATGGCAGATCTAAAGCAATAGGTACATATAAATCGATGTAGAGGATGTGATTTCACACCCGATGCAACACATGATGACTGACATCTGAACATACATGATGCAATGTGACAATAGCATAGTCCTGGAACGTGGGAATGCTCATCATTCCTTGTTCTGACCGTGGAAAGGGACTAATCTTTGCGATCTGAAACATAAAAGGAACATGTCAATATTTTACATTGCACATGCTCCCGAGCGCTTACTTCGTCACTTACAGTGGTTATAAAAAGTCTACACACTCCTGTAAACACATTAGCCAATGAAAAATCATTTCAGAACTATATCCACCTTTAATGTGACATATAAACTGTACAACTCAATTGTAAAACAAACAGAAATCTGTAAGGTGGAGGAAAAATAAAAACAAAGAAAACTAATGTGGTTGCATAAGTCTGCACACTCTCTTATAACTGGGGATGTAGCTGTGTTCAGAATGAAGCAATCACATTCCAAATCGTGTAAATAGGAGTCAGCATACACCTGCCATCATTTAAAGGTGCCTCTGATTAACCCCAAATTAAGTTAAGCTGCTCTAGTTGGTCTTTCCTGAAATGTTCTTAGTCGCATCCCACAGCAAAAGCCATGGTTCACAGAGAGCTTCCAAAGCATCAGAGGGATCTCATTGTTAAAAGGTATCAGTCAGGAGAAGGGTACAAAAGAATTTCCAAGGCATTAGATATACCATGGAACACAGTGAAGACAGTCATCATCAAGCGTAGAAAATATGGCACAACAGTGACATTACCAAGAACTGGAGCTCCCTCCAAAATGGATGAAAAGACCAGAAGAAAACTGGTCTGTAAGGCTACCAAGAGGGCCTACAGCAACATTAAAGGAACTGCAGGAATATCTGGCAAGTACTGGCTGTGTGGTACATGTGACAACAATCTCCCGTATTCTTCATATGTCTGGCGTATGGGGTAGAGTGGCAAGATGAAAGCCTTTTCTTACAAAGCAAAACATCCAAGCCAGGCTGCATTTTTCAAAAAAAAAAAACATCTGAAGTCTCCCAAAAGGTGTTATGGTCTGATGAAACCAAGGTTGAACATTTTGGCCATAATTCCAAAAGATATGTTTGGCGCAAAAACAACACTGCACATCACCAAAAGAACACCATACCCACAGTGACGCATGGTGGTGGCAGCATCATGCTTTGGGGCTGTTTTTCTTCAGCTGGAACTGGGGCCTTAGTTAAGATAGAGGGAATTAGGACCAGTTACGAATACCAGTCAATATTGGCACAAAACCTTCAGGCTTCTGCTAGAAAGCTGAACATGAAGAGGAACTTCATCTTTCAGCATGACAATGTCCCAAAGCATACATCCAAATTAACAAAGGAATGGCTTCACCAGAAGTAGATTAAAGTTTGGGAATGGCCCAGCCAGAGCCCAGACCTGAATCCCTGTGGGGTGATCTGAAGAGGGCTGTGCACAGGAGATGGCCTCGCAATCTGACAGATTTGAAGTGTTTTTGCAAAGAAGAGTGGGCAAATCTTGAAAAGTCACAATGTGCCATGCGGATAGACTCATACCCAAAAAGACTGAGTGCTGTAATAAAATCACAAGGTGCTTCAACAAAGTATTAGTTTAGGGTTGTGCATACTTATGCAACCATGTGATTTTCTTTTTTGATTTTTTCTTCACTCTACTTAACTGATTCTAGTTTGTTTTTCAACTGAGTTGTCCAGTTTATAGGTCACATTAAAGGTGGAAAAAGTTCTGAAATTATTTATCTTGGTCTCATTTTTTGACAGCACAGAAACATGACATTTTAACAGGGGTGTGTAGACTTTAGACCTTTTCGATCCACTGTACCGATATATGTTGCTCATTTCATACAAACGTCTTCACTGTTCTTTCCCTACATATGAAAAGAGCTACTCATCTGGCTAATGATGTAGGAATATCACATAGATTACACATTAATGCATCTTTGGAGAGCCAAATGTGGTGTTTTACCTTGGACGCAGTCCCAAGCTCATCCACGAGGTGATTTGTTCCACCAGGACACGTGCGCTGTGGATCGTCATTAGTTTATCACCCGCTTACCTATCTGCTGTATTCTGGAAAGAGATAGGCCGATATTAATAAAGTGATTGATGTGTTATTTGTGTCCTTCAGCATACGTGGCCATATTATTACACAAATACTCACTATGTAGCTCACATTGATGTAGCAGTTCTGTTGCTGGTCATGTTTTTTCCATGTCTAGGTTGTTTGAAGAAGAGTTGACACGACAGCAGCTCTGTAAGGTTAATATGATGTTAGGATTACAGTCACAAATTAGACAAAGTATGTGTGTATGGTATTTTTCAACCACATTTGGATCCCATTTCATGTGGTTTGGCAGGATCAGACAATGTGAGCAATCCTGGTCCGTAGAGGTTGTAGGTGACTTTAAAAAGGGATTGGGTATCTTTTTACATTACAAAACCAAACAGGCATTAGGGGCTATCCTGGATAAAGAGATAGGGAGTATTTATCCAGTGATGAATACGATCACCAGTATCTGGGCTCAGGAAGGAATGTTATATTTTTCTGACCTGTGTAGACAATTGGCAAAGCTTCACATTTTGTTGTTCGGTGACTTCCTCTGGATCAATTAACAATAATTCTGCGTATTGCAGATCATAGATCTATAGAGGTTGAACCTGATGGACTAAAGTCTTTTTTCCATCTAAATTACTAGATAACAATGTAACGTGGGGCATATATACATTAACATAGTGGGATATATAATCCACTCAAATTATCTATGCCATTGATGTTTCTAACCGTCAGTACTTAAGATGTGTATGGGAATGTGTGCTTACTTACCTATAACTGATCATGTGGCTTGTTCCAGTGTACAAACATCGACAACGTCAGTGAACTCTCCTCTACTGTGGACTGGTTGGAATTCTGTATGACAAGGGAGATGGATAAAGGTGGATTTGGGAGTTAGGCATAATCCAGATACATTAGACTGTGTTCCATGCATATTGGGTATGTACTTACATGTGAAGTACTCACGAATTAGGCGGGCACGTTGTTGTGACCACTGCAGATTATCCACTTCAGGGTGAAATAAAGGCTCTTCCTCCCCAGGTAGCGGAGCAGCATTAATGTCCCCCAGACAGTTGGCCTGTAGTGCTATATTGTGCAGACAGCAGCTGGCAACGATGATGCGACAAACTTTCTGGGGCTTGTATTGTAGAGCCCCCCCAGTGGAATGTAAACATCTGAAGTGCATCTTTAGTACACCAAAGGTACGCTCAATTACATTCCGGCAGGTTTTATGCGCAGCATTATACCGCGCCTCTGCCCGAGTATGGGGATTGCTCACAGGGGTCAACAACCACGGCAAACACCCATATCCTGCATCACCTGGTGGAAATAAAATATGATGTTGATATGAATAGGATGTTGTGATGTTTGACAAAGCATATGGCCAAATATCGTCATCATGACCTATCAACACATCCCTGTGGCTAATACACAGTTAAAGATATATGTAAGGGAGATGGGATCATGAATGCATCTGATAGGATAATTAGTAGGGTATTAACACATGATTCTATTTGAAGCTTCAGATCAATTATAATGTGATTTCAACAAATGGAAAATCCAGATGTTCACACACACAGGACACTTACATGAGGCGGAGATACAAGGGAAATACAACAGGGTACATATTGCGACCCTTCTGGTAGAGAGCAGGAAGTCACTGTTGCAGTTCTTGTAACGAGCACATGCCAGAGGTCTGAGGTGAAGCGTGATCGTGTATTCTTGTGAACGTAAATGTGATGCTAATTCAGGTGGAATTTCCCAGGGGCGGACACGATCAAACGCAAATGCCAAAAGACCTTGGAGATTTTGTTAACTTCAAGGTAAGCTTATTCATGTTTATTCCGGGATATATTCAGGCAAGAAAAAGTTTGCCAAACAATATTAATTCTCCTCTATCAGATGAATTCTGAAGACATCTCACTTACATAGGCCGTACAAGAACACACAACACGTTATGTAGACTAGAGATGTCCATGTCACAGGATACAAGGGAATGCATCAGAACATAAACCTAATGATTAATCAGTTATGGTTTTTGTCATATGTTGTTGTGCATACTGTTTGGCCAAGCTAACACAGGGTTCTGGCCAGCAATGAGCTATTCTGTTCTGGCTTTGGTAGTATTACTCCGTAATGCACATGTGAACATCAGAGCAATAGAGGGAAACATGATGTACCGTATGTGTTATTGTATCCAGTCATAGTAAGATATGGTTGACTGCCATTACTAATGTGTACTCACCCAGTAGCCATCCGGATGGAAATCTGTTGGACTCAAAGATGTCATATATTCCGGATGCACGCAGGATATAGGCGTCGTGAGCACTTCCCGGGAAGCCTGCAAACACACCTTGTATGCGCATGTTCGCATCGCAAACAACCTGTACATTGATTGAATGATAATGCTTACGATTTCTGTACAGCGCTTCTTGCTCTCTAGGAGGTATCAGTGCCACGTGTGTACAGTCAATAGCACCAAGCACATTGGGGATACCTCCTAATTGGAAGAAATCGAACTTCACCTTCGAGATCTCTTCAGCAGTGTTAGGGTAACTGATGTATCTGGCAGCTCTCCGACCAATAGCACGGAGGAATGCACTGAGACAATTCGAGAGGCTTGGCTGAGACATTCCTCCGGCTATGCTCAGGGTGGTCTGAAAGCTCCCAGAAGCAAGGAGGTGTATTGCAACTAACATCCGTGTCATTCCTGGGATGGCTCTATTTGCCCCTGAGCGAGGCTCAAGGTCCGCTCTGAGAACCTCATAGAGCTCCCCAAGACTGGCACGGGTCAGCCGAAAACGCTCATACACCTCCCCATCAGTTAACCCCTCTAATGTGAGTCTCTCCCTGTACACATTGGGTGCCCGCCTCCTCACAGGCTCCTTTTCAGGCTCCTGGTCAGGCTCCTGGTCAGGCTCCTGGTCAGGCTCCCCCCTTCTGCCTGAGCCAACACATCCTGTACTCCCCCCAGCAGCTGATCACCGACAACATTGTCAGCCTCCCTGGGTGCAGGTGGCCCTATATCCATCTGTCCCTGTGCTACTGGAGCTCTCTCTCCTCCCTGATCCACCCCCACGATACTAGGCATGGCCTGTGGTAATTCCCTTGCCTGGCTTGGTTCTGCCCCAGCATGGATCACATCACCACTCACACCCTCATTCACTCCCAGACATTCCTCTCTGCCACTCCCCATCACCCCCTCAATCACACACCTTGCTTCCTGGTCTTCATACTGTGCTAGTTGAGCTGCACAAAAGCGTCTCAACCTCATACGCCCACTCATCCTGGCCATCATCCCTCTCACATGATCATCCATGCTGTTTCAGACATGCTGATGACTTGTTGGGGATGGGGTTATATAGCTTGTTGATTGCATGATCTGGTATTAGGCACGTTAATTTCTGCTTTGCCATTGGTCACCTGTGGATCTTTACATGGCATTCCAGTTGATGATTTTAAGTCAAGAAGCCTCTCAACCTATTACATACGCACTTGGCCGCATGTAATTGGCTGTCCCAACACGGGACGCCAAGTGCGTATGTAATTGGCTGAGAGTCCCAACGCGGGACGCCAAGTGCGTATGTAATTGGCTGAGAAGCCCAACGCGGGACGCCAAGTGCGTATGTAATTGGCTGAGAAGCCCAACGCGGGACGCCAAGTGCGTATGTAATTGGCTGAGAGTCCCAACGCGGGACGCCCAGTGCGTATGTATTGGGACTCTCAGCCAATTACATACGCACTTGGCGGCCCGTGTTGGGACTCTCAGCCAATTACATACGCACATGGCGGCCTGACACTATAAGTGCGTATGTAATTGGCTGAGTCTGTTGGCGCGCTCGCAAGCTGATAAGGGGACGTCCTAGCGAGACACGCCTCTCAGCCAATCACGTACGAGCTAAGAATTTGATTGACAGTATGAGCTTATAAATGTGATTGATACAAACCCATGCGCTGACTGTGTTGTAAGAGCCATTGGAGTTAGCACGCAGTTTCAGGAGCAGGTGGGAGAGAGTTTGAGTTGTGAGATTAGTGGTTTGGAGAGAGGTAGATTACTTTTTGTCTTGTTTCTTGTTTACTTCCTAAGTACTTATATTCTAAGCAATACACATATTTACAGATTTCACATATTTGCAAGACACATAGATTAAATAACACACATAGAGACATATATATAGTTAGGACACACACCCCACACACCCATTCCCCCCACCACACCCCATCCCCCAACACACCCCATCCCCCCCCCCCTAATTAAATACACATAGCACACACATCTTTTCTTTCCAACAGACATTCCAGTAATACTTTTATTTCTTTATCGTTCTTTTGATTTGTAGGCGCACTCTTTTTGATTGTTTGGGATTTTATTACTAGCATATTTACACGTAAGAGTTACACATATTTACACATTACACATATTTGCCTGACACATAGATTAAAGACACATAGAGACATACATAGCGTTAGGACACACAACACACACCTCCCCCCCCCCCCCAACCTTTGCACTGCATCCCCCAACAGTTATTAAAAACACATAGAACATACACTTTTGTTTCCATCACCTATATAACAGTTACACTTATTTTGAGTTATCCTTATTTTTGTATTATTTGAGCATGGAGGGAGGAGATAGGTGGAGAGAGGAGGAGAGGAGAGGAGTGGAGAGTGAGGAGAGTGAGGAGAGTGTAGTGGAGGGTGGAGGAGAGGTGGAGGAGGTGTCCCCGGAGGGGGGTGGAGGAGGTGTCCCCGGAGGGGGTGGAGGAGGTGTCCCCAGAGGAGGAGGAGGAGGTGTCCCCAGAGGAGGAGGAGGAGGTGTCCCCGGAGGGGGTGGAGGAGGTGTCCCCAGAGGAGGAGGTGTCCCTGGAGGAGGAGGAGTGGTCCCCAGAGGGGGGGGGAGGAGGAGGAGGAGGAGGAGGGAGACAGAGGCACTAAGAGAGGAGGGGACAGAGGGGAAGGGGCCTGTTCCCAAGGGGCGGGGTAGTTTGGGGAAGGGACAGGCCTCAGGAAGAGTGCAGGGAGGCCAGGGTCCCCGAGCACAGTCGAGAGAGCAAGGGGCTATTGGCAAGGGCAGGCGCAGGGCCCGTAATTATACGCCCCAGGAGAATATGGTCCTCCTGGGTGCGATCCGTGACCGGCCCGTCATCCTTGTTGCAAGGGAAGCGAAGCCTGGGCCTAAGGCTCAGGCTTGGAAGGAGGTAGTGGAAGTGATGAAGGAGGTGTCCACGGTTCCTAGGGGCTTGAGGTCCTTGAAGCACAGATATGTGGATATCAGGGCCACAGTGAAAAGGAAGATGGCCAGAGAAGCTGAGGGACACAGTGTCGCCTATAAGGAGTGGGAGAGGATCGCAAGGGACTTTCTAGGACCATCGCCCGCAGCTGGAGCTTCATCCCCGGTGGCCCAGCAGGACCCAGCCTCCAGTTCAGGTGAATATCACATACACCAACATGCCACCACATGTGCATCACACACACTACACATGGTGACCAACAAGGACACTGACATGTCAGCTCCATGGAATTAACAAGGGATGGATGGATGTATCATTAAATCCATGAAGCTGACAAATCACTGTCATTCCTGGCCACCCCAAGAGTAATTAAGCAATAGAGTCCATGTACTGGTGCGCCCAATGCAGCCTATGCAGTTACAGACCACATAAGAAATCCAGATAGTGTTAGGAGCCAGGAGAGGTCAAGACAAGAAACCAAAGAATAGATCCAATCTAGCAAATGAGAGCTAATGGGAGTTGCAATTAGGAGAATCATCCATGTTCAGGCCTAGATGTCAGATAGTTAGGAGTGAAACCGCAGGAAAAATCCAGACAGTGTTAGGAGCCAGGAGAGGTCAAGACAAGAAACCAAAGAATAGATCCAATCTAGCAAATGAGAGCTAATGGGAGTTGCAATTAGGAGAATCATCCATGTTCAGGCCTAGATGTCAGATAGTTAGGAGTGAAAACATATCAATGTATTGATCAGCATACTAATGACATGTACCTTTCTTTTCTCTATTTCAGCATCCAGTAGGAGGTCTGGGTCCAGTGATGAGCCACGAGCGGGGCCGTCAGCCCCCGCCCCGCAGGAGACCGCTCAGCGGGAGGAGGCTACAGGCTCATCCGAGGGCCCTGGCTCTTCGGAGGGGGAGGTTGTGGTCGTTGACAGCCCCCCTGTCCAGAGCCCGACTGTCCCCCTCCTCCAAAGACTTGCCATCTCGCCGGGGCCCTCAGAAGGAGTGGAATATGCCACAGCTCCTCCTTCCCCACACTCTGAGCCACCGGGGACAACAACATCAGAGACCCTGTCTCCAGCCGGGTCCCAGATCCTCCCCACTCTGTCCCCGCCATCTTCCCACCCGGCCCTGCCAGCAGGACCCGAGCCCCCACCACTAACGACCGAGGCTGCGCTGCTGGAGTTGTTGGCCGTCGTGAATAGGATTGATGCCAACATCTCTGGCAGGAGGCGCAGCCTGGACAGGCGCTTTAGGGAGGAGAGGAGCCATCGTCGTAGGCTGGAGCAGCATTTGGTCAGGCTGCTGGGAACGGGGCAGGTCACCAGCCAACAGCAGCCTGGCCCCTCCTCTCCTTCCACCATGCCTCCGCCGCCACCACCACCCGTGGTGCCACTACCTCCTCCTGCTCCCCCACCACCAAGGAGACGGCGTCCGGCCGCGGACGAGGCAGGTCCTGTGCCCAGGCGGAGGAGGACCTAGGGGCTGTGGACATAATTGTGCCTTCTCAACAGCACTCCTCAGTGACAATCTATTGGTCACAATGCTGACCTCATCTAGCCTGGCTACAGAGTTTTGGATCTTTGCCTATGTGATGGTGACATTTTGTATGGAGATGGCTACCTCCCATCACATGGTCCATGATCCTCTTCTCTGTGGACACGTAGGGTTCGGTTGAACATGCCACCAATTGATGGTCACTGGGGAATGCTGTTGGGAAGGGATGCTGCAGTCCCCTTTTTTTTTAGGCCCTTAGATTTTATGTTTTCTCTTTATGTTTTTCTTTCCATTTGTTTTGTTTTAGGTACAATTCAGGCCCATGAAGGCATCTCCTACATCTGCAAGCATAGTGGAGGAATTATATGAGGCGTAAGGTTTTCCCAGTGCCTCTCAGGTAGACATTACTCCAATGACAGCCCCCTCCTTAACATTTATCTCCCACAATCTTAAAACTATCATATTGCCAGATATCTCAGACATGATTATTGTTAGCTGAAATGTAGACTAATACCGCTATGGCGGTGGACTTGCAAAGTCTCACAATGGCATGTTAATGACAGCCAGCATTAATATATGCACTAATAAAGCATGTGATCCTGACCTCAATATCGGTCTGAGAACAGATCTTTGGGTCTGATGTAAGAAACAGTGAATGTGGCTGCTGACCTTTGTGTCCTGTCCATATTAATGGGTATTTGCCCATATTACTCATTATCCAGAGACCTACTGTAGCTAATAGTTAGTAATGCTTGCAGATGGGAATCAGGTGAGTTGGTATATTGGTACAGTATTTAGCACTTTACTGTACATGCATTGTCATTATTTTTTTTTAGCCTCCTCCGCCTTTTTTGTTTTTTGTTGACCATTCATTTTTGTGGGCAATTTCACACACCACACTGTATGTGTGAAACTGGATTGGATTACACAGTCCAGAGGTTGAATCATTTGTTCAATTGAACAGATCCAGACAAGTTGTAAGTGCCGTGCACTCTAATGGTTTCTTCAGTTAAATGGAGAGATTTCTGGTTCCGGTTGCAGCATGTGACCCTGGTAGGTGCTATGCATCATGCTTATTCTAGACTATTAGATTGACCCCTGTAGGTATCCCCTTTTTTTTATTTAGCCCCTTGCTCTCTCGGGACCCGCCCACACCACACCCATGATATTAATGCACAGTCTTGATCACTGCTGATTGTGGTGTGTGTCCAAAAATAAAGTTTTGTTATACCGTTCTGTGAATGCACAGTCTTGACCACTGCTGATTGTGGTGTGTGTCCAAAAATAAAGTTTTGTTATACCGTTCTGTGAATGCACAGTCTTGACCACTGCTGATTGTGGTGTGTGTCCAAAAATAAAGTTTTGTTATACCGTTCTGTGAATGCACAGTCTTGACCACTGCTGATTGTGGTCTGTGTCCAAAAATAAAGCTGTGTTATTCTGTTCTCCCCATGTCGGTGTGTTTTCAATGGTTGGGGTTAGGGGACATCCACATGCATCACATTAGTGTCACATTACTATAGCTGTAAACTAATGAGCGCTAGTTAACCTGCAATAGATCCATACATACTAAGAGGAATAATAGTCCTAATAGCATTAGATATCATATAATGCATCTAATTGATCTACAATCTAGGCATAATAAAGGGTTAATGCACAGGCCAAGTACAATTAGCGGGACTGGGGAGTAGGAACATTCCCCTGTGGGTCTAAAAGGATAATGATAGGTGATACTGCAGTGGTTATTGATTTGTCCGTCAATTCTGCTCTCACACGCACTTCCCCAACATCACTTAGCAATCAAAACTAATGTAAATTGATGAATAGCAGAACATAATGGTAGGTCACCAAATGGGAATGAATGGTCATCTTGGCACATGGCCACCAGCAATGGCGTGGGACTTCCTTGGATAAGAGTAGTGGCGATGATCCCTGATGGAGGTGAGTTGGCTGGTGCTCATTGTGCCTCTGCAAACCCTCTGTGTGTGTTTGCTGCCCTTGTGGGTGGGAGAGTGACAGCAGAACTGACAACCCACTCCGGTCTCACCGGCATAGGAACCTTGTAAGAAAGCAGTGACAGAGGGTCAGAGTCGGACCCGACCGAAAGACCAAACAAGAGGTATTGTGTATTTCAATGAAGCTGTGAGCTATCTCATTAAGGGTCATTGTGGGGGTGAGAGGGAAAGCTGAATGCAGGGCCAAATCCCAAACCACTGGGGAAGGAACTGACAACCCACTCCGGTCTCACCGGCATAGGAACCTTGTGTAAGAAAGCAGTGACAGAGGGTCACAGTCGGACCCGACCGAAAGACCAAACAAGAGGTATTGTGTATTTCAATGAAGCTGTGAGCTATCTCATTAAGGGTCATTTTGGGGGTGAGAGGGAAAGCTGAATGCAGGGCCAAATCCCAAACCACTGGGGAAGGAACTGACAACCCACTCCGGTCTCACCGGCATAGGAACCTTGTAAGAAAGCAGTGACAGAGGGTCACAGTCGGACCCGACCGAAAGACTGAACAGGACATATTCACATTCTCCATGTGCCCCATATTTGTGTTCCCAAATGTAGATGTGATGAGCAACATGTATACAAAATAACAGGGTTAATATGGCATTTTCTTGATGTTTTTTGTGTTTTTATGTAATGAGGTAGTGTGTCTTTAATTTTGGTTTATGTAAGCTGCAGCATGGCTTTTCATTCAAAATGTAACAACTAATTGGTTGTATAATGCCTTTGCTTTGGTGGGGGGAGGGGATGGTGAAAACAATTGTAATGGCCTTCCATGCTTTTCCTCTGTTAAACTCACTTTTATATTTTAAAGTTGTCTGTACGTAATGCGTAAACCATTTTAAGTGTGTTTTTTGTGCACTTAGCGAATTTGCAAGATACGAGCGTCTACGCAAGGAATTCTTGTCCGCTACTTACTACGTAGCGCTTATCGGAGGCAAATCTCGGCAAAGTAGTCCGAAATTACGCAAGTCAATCGCAAGTCAATCGCAAGTCAATCGCAAGTCGACTCGGATATCGTAAATCGACTTACGATGGGCCTTTGCGAGATACGAATTCATCCGCAGCTCGAATTTAATAGGGCCCTATACATCCAATAGTTTTTCTTGTCCTGCTGTTACCTAATACTATAAATGAACTCACCCTTTATTGACTTCTATTATACTTTATTATTTCTCTGAGCTCTATCCCTGGTTCCACTCAATAAATACTAGAGACAGAGAGATGTATTTCTCAATTGTTGCTACCTAGATGACCAACACTGGTTATAGCCTTCCAACATTCTTCTCCATTTATGCAGCATTACCACAGCAGGACATCTCTGTATCTCAAAATTTGACTACATGGAACCATAAATGTCTGGACGGTGGATTACTGGCAAAGTGCCAGTGGTTCTATATTATCATTATTATTTCCTTATTTATTCATAAAGTATGTTTGTCACATAGATGCCTACTACAAAACTAAAAATGTAAGTCCTGCTCCTGAGCTTAATCACTTTTAGGGTAGTAATCTATTGTATACAAACTTCTACAAATGTCTTTTGGGAAAAAAAGGTTCTGAATCAATATTCATTTTATGGAGTCACATAGATATTTTAATTTAAGTATTCAAATGAAAACAGGAAGGAAGATTACAATGTTATGTAAAATTATATGAAGATTGCTATATCTAATAATCACATTTTAGAATTATGAAGCTTAGCAATTGATAAACTTTTTTTTTTCAAAGGTTTTTATTAGGTAACCAAATAAACCGGAGGATAACATAAAAGCCAAGTAGCAGTTTGACATTATTAACATACAGTCATACCCAATTAAGGGGAAAAAGAAAGAAGAAAAGGTTAACATTACATTACACCATAAGAAGATACCATATAATAGTCGAAATCAAGTTAACCAACAAGATCTATCCCCACTTGTGGGAAGTCTAAGGGTAGCCATGTTACCTAAGTTTTTCCAATTTTCTAAGGAAAAAGTTTACCTAAAATAAAACAGTTTGGTAGGCTCGATCTAGCAGAGCAAACATCCAGAGCCTAAGTAAGAAACAAACAGAAAAGAAAAACAAAAAACTAACTATATTGTATAGACACAATATAACTCTAATTGAGTTAAAACAGTATAATAAAAGAGAAAAATAAAAAGCATTGTTGACTACACATGAAATTTAAATTTGAAAACAAATTTTTGTCTCCAGGGTATTGAAGTATAAGTCCTGTTGGTTACCAGCTCGGGTCCACCACCCGTCCGGCATCCTCCAGTCCCCGGTCCGCAGCTCCAATGTAAGAATTATCAAAATATAGCACAATGTTAATTAAAAAGACTTCTTGTGATAGGGAGAATGAATCCAGGGATTCCATATCTGGAGAAAAATAGGCATACGGTCCTCCAGTAAATGGGTTAGCCTTTCATTTATAGCAATGTAGTTCATCTTATTGATGACTGATTGTAAAGTAAGAGTGGGAGATTTCCATTGCCTGGCTATATGACTCTTTGTTGCTAGCATTAAGTACTGAAGGAGTCTATTTTGATATTTTGATAGTGAGGGGACAGAGTGCCCTAGCAGGCCTATGTCCGCCTTAGCTGTAACAGGCTTGCCAAATATGGTTGAGGCTAAGTGGAAAACCTTGGTCCAAAGAGACTGAACCAGGGGACATGACCACCAAGTGTGGAAAAAGGTCCCAGGAATCTGACAAGCTCTAAAGCAATTAGGATTAGGGGAGCGTTTCCATCTAAATAGTTTGTCTGGGGTGATATATATCCTATGAAAAACCTTAATAGAGGTCTCCAGAATATTACTGCTCAAAGATCCCCTGGTAAGTAGTTCGCCAAGAGTTCTTTCAAGTCCCCATATTCCACTTGCCATTTGAGTCTTCTTTCCATCTCTGCATATATTTTGGGAGGGGGGTGGCGGGAGCGTAGTTACAAGTATCATATAGGATACCCACAATACCTTTTGTAAGAGGAGCAGACAGGCATAACCTAGTAAACCAATTTGAATTTTGGGTTACCTAGTGTATTTTCTAACGTGGAGAGAAAGTATTTAAATCTACAAAATGTATAATGTTCCTGAATGGGGATATTGAATTCTTTTTTTAGTTGAGTGTATGTTAAGGTAGTATTATCTCGATACCAGGAATTCACCGTCAGTAGATTATGGGATTTCCACCATAATAAAGAGGTTGCAGGGAGAGTATCCAGGAATCTGGGATTGGGTATTAAGGGATTAGGAGTGGGGTACTTCGGGATCAGCTGAAATTTGCGGACAGCCCATGACCAAATATTTAAGGAATGCTTTATATATGGACTGTCCAATTTACCCAAGCATGTCAGTGGGTTTGGGATCCATGGAATGGAATCCCACGTATATGGGGCCATCAAAAAGTTCTCAATAAATATCCAAAGAGGTTGGTGAGTAGGGGAGTGCGCAATTGGCCAAAAGGCCAATTGTGCCGCTTTAAAATATAATTTCAAATTGGGGCAGGAGAGACCTCCTTTTGATTTATGGATGAACATAGTTGATTTAGAGATACAATGTGATTTATTCTGCCATATAAATTTAAAGACTTGGCGTTGTAGTTTGTCTAAATCCATGTAATTCAAGGTGAACGGTAGGGAGCGAAATAAATACATAAGGCGGGGAAGGAGGTTCATTTTAAATGAGTGGATATGTCCTAACCATGAGATAGGGTGTTTTGCCCATGTCAGTAGATTTTGGGTGAATGTTTTGTAGATGGCCGTATAGTTGGATTTGTGAAGATGTGCTGTGTTACGGGTGAGATTCACACCTAGATATTTAATATGGTTAGAGGGCCAGTTAAAATGAAAGTGCTGTTGCAAAAAGGTTAAGGCTGAGGGGGTAAGGAAATATTTAGAACTTCTGTTTTATCCACGTTTATGTGGAGCCCAGAGACTTTACTGAATGTTCCCAGTAGGTAAAAGAGGGCAGGGACTGAAGTCAATGTACAGAGGACATCATCTGCGAATAGGGCACACTTAATGTGATGGTGGCCTATATTTATGCCTTTAATGTCTACGTTTGATCTAATAGCCTGAGCTAAGGGTTCAACGGCTAGATCAAAGAGTAAAGGGGATAGAGGGCAGCCTTGTCTGGTGCCCCTCTGAATTGTAAATGAAGCCCTTGCTTCGCCAGGGAGTTTTAGGACTGCTTGAGGGGATTTATAATAGCTATTAATCATATTCATAAAACGTCCTGTAAGGCCGAATTTCGACAATACTGCTCTTAAGTAGGGCCATTCTAGAGAGTCAAAGGCCTTCTCCATATCCAGGGCTTGAAGGCATAAGGGGGTACGGTGTTTACCCGCCCAGTGCATGGTATCCAGAATCCGTCTAATATTATCCCCCGCTTGATGCTTATGAATTAGTGAGGGAAAAAATTTAGAAATTCTATCGGCCATCAATTTAGCAAGTAATTTGACATCCCCATTTAGTAGTGATATAGGCCTGTAATTTTTAACCTCCAAAGGGTCTCGGCCCTCCTTTGGAAAGAAGACCATGTCCGCTTGGTTAAATTCAGGTGGAATGTTGGGACCGTCTAAGATCGCATTAAATAAAGTCACCAAGTGGGGAGCCAAAATTTCTGCAAATTTTTTGTAGTACAAGTTAGAAAATCCGTCCGGACCTGGGACTTTACCTAATTTCAGTTTTTTAATTGTCTCCAAAACTTCCTCAACCGTAATTAAAGAGTTCAGACTCTTGAGCCGATATATGTGGAAGATCGTAGGACTCAAGAAAGGTGGAGATTTGATTAGTATGTTGCTTCTGCGTGGATGAATAGAGCTTTTGAAAAAAGGTAGTAAAGGTTTCTTTAATCTCATTTGGGCTATAAGTGATGTTCCCAGAGAGGCTTTTGATCTTGAAAATTTTGGAGTGGGCTAGCTTCCATTTTAATTTTCTTGCAAGTAGAGAATCCGGTTTGTTAGCTTTTTTGTAAACTTTATGGCCCGTCCATCTCAATGCTTTTTCAGTTTGCGCTGAAAGTATTAAATCCAATTCTTCTCGTAATAGGTCTATTTGTTTACGGCGTTGGGTTGAGGGATTGGTCTGGTTAGATTTTTCTAAAGCTAAAATTGACGCTCTGATCTCAACTTCCCTTTTTCTTTTTTGTCTCTTGCGGGCAGCAGATAGTTTCATGCAAGAGCCCCTAATAACGGCTTTATGTGCTGTCCAAACCCACCCTATATCCGCGACTGGGGTCAGGTTATTTAAGAAGTATTGGCTGCGGTCCGAGGCTACCTGGTCCTGAAAGGTTTGATTGGAGAGGAGCATGTCATTAAGCTTCCATGTATATAGGGGTTTGTATACAGTGCTAAAATCAAGGGACATGTGGACCACAGAGTGGTCTGACCAGGGACAGGGGCGTATTTCGGAGGCAACTAAGCCATCCAACAAAGATGAATCCATTAGCAATGTATCTATTCTGGAGTACGAGCCATGCACTGGGGAATAAAACGTGTACTCCCTGTCTCCCTGATGTTTCAGTCTCCAAGTATCCAGCAGATGAAGCTCCTCAAGCAGTCTCTGGATGTGCTTAAGTTTTTTGGAGAATTTATCTCCCTGGGACTTGCTAGGGTCTAGAGCTAAGTTGATATCCTCCTAGAATGATTTTGCCTGTATCTATTGATTTGAGATGAGCAAGGAGTTTAATTAGAGTATTATGGGGGGGGGGGGGGGAGTACAGGGCTATAAGAGAGATCCTAGTATTCAGAAGGGATCTTGTTAGTATAATGTAGTTGCCCTCTGGGTCCATTTTTTTACTCTCCACGGTGAAAGGGAAGTCTTTATGGAGTAGTATAGCCACGCCTGCCTTCTTAGTGGGACAAGTTGAGGTTATGAAGTAGGGGTATGATTTGAAAAATAAATAAAGGTTTTTTTTTCCTTTAGCAAAATTAGTTTCCTGCATAAAAATTACTGAGGGTCGAAGTGATTTATATGAGATAAACGCTTTAGGCTTTTTAAATGGGGAATTAAACACTTTAACATTGTGAGCGAGAAAGGTGAAAGAAGTGTCAGTCATTGTACCTGTGGGAGTAATGAATGCTCAGGAAGATGTTGAGACCGCCGCTAAACTCATGGCGGCCGAGGACCAGAGGCGGAGGAGGAGTGAAGGACCGGAGCCAGACAGCCCAAGATGCAGGGGAGAATAGAGACAAAAAGAACAGTTTAAAACATTTAGAAAATATCCAAAAAATCAACATCTTATCAAACAATATAAAAAACAACAACAGTATAGTGGAGGTAAATCCTCACTAAATAACTTAAGGCACACAAAGTGCCAAGGGCAAGGGGGGGGGGGGATCACCCCAACCTTGGAATCCCTACTTGTGATGTGGGGCAAAGTATATGTCCAAGCGTGTATTAAGGTTAAATTAATGAACCTGAAGGGGCCCGGCCAGTAGTTACAAACTGCCGGGTAGGAGGGTTTTTGAGTCTAAGATTGGATTTAAATTGAGAAGCCTGAGGGACCCTGGTTTAGGCAAACACAATGCCAAAGTTGACCCGGTGTGGGTAAGAGAACCAAGTAATCTAAAGTTCCAAAGTTGCCTTGGAAAGTATATAGGAGTTCAGCATATCCTACTGGGAAGTGCAAGCCTAGAGTAATGACTCCGAATTGCAAGTCTTAAATAGTCATTGATGAATATCAGGGAAAGCAATCCAAAATTAGATTTTCGTGGGTGAGGAACTCACAAGGATCACTAGGAATGTCCAGCGAAGGTTTAGCAAGAAGCTTAGAGACGTCTGGTGTGACCTCTATTCGGGAAGGCCTCAGAGGTCGCTTAGGTTTCGAGGCTGTCCCCCAATGCGTAGTCGGGCGTTGAGAAAGCGACATTTTTGCAGGTTACACCAAGCTGGGATCCAGAGGGTTTGGGGGTTCCGACAGTACAGGATCTGAGGCTAGATTGAGTTGAGTCAGGAAAGCCATACATTCTTCCAGTGAGAAAGCTGTATAAGCCGATGAGCCCACTTGAAAGGAGAGGCTGAATGGGAAGCCCCATCTATATTTAATTTTGTTGTGAATGAGGATTGCAATTAAGGGCTTCATGAGTTTATGTTTCCAGAGTGTAGATGGTGCTAGATCGGCATAAATCTGCAGAGTGGAGCTCTGGCTTCCTGTAGAAGAAGGTCTCTTGCATTCTGGCGGAGAAAGCGGACCAAAACGTCCTTTGGTTGATCAGAGTTCGGGGGACCTCCCAATGCTCTATGAGCTCTCTCAATTTCCCAAGCTGACTCTGGGGGCATCGGTAAGATGGACTGAATAGTTGTTTGCAGGTACGGCAGAAGATTAGTTACCGCTTTAGGAATGCCGCGGATCGAACATTGAATCGTCTCGAGCGGTTCTCCAGAACTTCTAGCTTGGCTTCAAGGGTGAAAATTTGCAGTGAGTGTTGGTCAATCACCTGCCTATCAGAAGATTGTGACTCAATGATTTGATCTGTTAGGTTTTCCAGGTGGTTAGTGAGTTGACCCAAGTCTTGGATTTCCTGCTTGATTTCCCTGACCGCCGTGGATAGGCGAGCTTGTAAGAGAGCATCTAATTTTGCAGCATCTGTCAAGTCCAAATGTGGAGGGCAATCCTGGGGCATCCTCGATGTCTGAGCTGTCTGAAAAAGTGGGATCTGGCTGCGGAGATGGAGCCGGTGGAGGGGCTTGTGTTGGAAAGTGATCCTTAATTCCTCTAGATTGCTGTTTTTTTTTACTAGATTTCTCCATGATCGATAGGGAGATAGTGTTTTTAGCGGGTGAAGCTGAGGCACGAAAATGTGAGAGGACACTGTCTAGGCTGACAATAGGGAGGCACAGAGATAGGCTTTCTTTCTGTTAACAAGTAGGGATTATATCCGCTTAGCCCTTGTCCCAGTCATAACACACCCGTAGGCCGAGTGCCCTCAGGTATAGATACTAATTTTTCATTGTTAGATAAGGATCATGTCCAAGAGGTCTCCAGTCTGGTCATATCAAGTCATTGGGCCCGGGGCCTTCAGGTACACTTATAGTGCTATTCAGGCATTATGATAGGAAGACTTGGCTGGTGAGAAAGCATGGGTAGAAAAAAGTCTTGTCCCATGAGATAGCTGAGAGGAGCAGGTAATGATGAGGGGTGCAGGGAGTGGTTAACTGGAAGGCCTTATAGCTCTTAGTCAATGTTGTACAGACCTGTAAACACTTTGTAGGCCCACCAAATGGCAGTGAGGTGTAGTTTTATTGTTGCAGGTCTGAAATTTGCCCACTAGATGGAGCTGTGCAGACAAATTAAGTGAGCTATTTCTATCAAATTGTTATGTTCAGACCTTTGTCCAAAACATGTTGGGCGTGCAACCCTAGGTTGTGCCGTCCACCCCAGAGCAAATCTTCCAGCCCTTGGAGTAATTTCCAGCCACTATGTTTGATAAAAGACAGTTCTGGCAAGAATGTACTGTAGAGATAACAAATCACAATGGATTTTCTTTTAGGCTTATAGTCCTGGAATACTGTAAATCACCAGATACAATAGATTAGGACTTTCCTTTAACCCCTGGGTGGATGGCTTGTTGTGCAACAGCTCTCTGTACCCTGCTTCTAGGCCTTTAACACTGTGCAGGCACTGGGGGTTGAAAGTGTTAGGTACTCCTTAGTGGTTCATCACTTTAGCTCTTAGCATCCCCAGATTACAGAATATCTGTGCAAGCATGTTAGCTTTTGTTTCTTGCCTTTGTTATACTTTGTGAATATGAGTGTGGGCAGACTTTGACTCCAAGCCCTTTAGGCTTCACTCTAGAATTGGAGGTGTGGGAGGTGTATGGGGCCCCTGGATTGAAAGGTCTGATCAGAGGGTGATAATCTGGGACCTTATAGAGCAGAAATAGTCTGCATTAATTTTTAACAGTCTCCCACATAAAAGGCATAGGTTATATCCATATTATTATATGAGAGATAAACTGCTGGGTCTTTTTTTTATTTACATAATTCACAATTATACAGTTTATTGTGAGTACAATCCAGATTTTATTCTATATCTACAAATTATTACACAGAAAAGATCTCCAATAGTGTAAGGCATCTAGATTAGAACTGTATAGGTTTGATCCAGACAAGCAATTTTGGTGTTTACCAACCTTAAGTATGGATGGTGTTTATCAGAGTCTCCTTTGTTCTGGTTCAGCAGCAAATCTCAGAGGAAAAAGTTTCCAAACTTGATTTTTAAAACCAGCTGGGTCCTCCTGTGCACAATCCTGGTCATATATATCAATTTGGTGATACATAAGTCACTTTATATATGATCTTATATGTTTTTTCAGCAGAGCTCATGTAGCACACATCCTCTTTCATATATTATATCTTTGAGAGATAAGCTGCTGGGTCTTCTCTTAAAAAGTAATACAGCTTATTGTGTACTCTATCTTTAAATTATTAAACAGACTAGATCTCCAGTAGTGTAAGGCAAATAACTATATAGGTTTGAAACAGACAGGCAATATGAGTCTTTACCAACCTTAAGTAGGCATGTTGTTTATCAGTGTTTCAGCGTCTCCTTTGTTCTGGTTCAGCAGCAAATCTCAGGAAAAAAGTTAAATGTTGATGGCAAATAAGGAGCAGTGGAGATAGTGAATGTAATTTGCTCTTGCTGCAACTCCTCTACATGGTAGGAGCATGCAGGGCTCAGTAACAAATCCAAAAAATATATATAGGTAGTGAGATCACCCCTAGGATGATCACTTTTCTATAAAAATAATATTCTTCCCCTGTTAGTAATAAGTTTAGAGAACCCTTTTACTACTTGTACCTAGTCTGTAGTGGACCCCATCGCTTTGCACTGGCAGCACCGGCTCTTTCAGGTAGAAACATAATTGGGCTGGGGAAAAAAAAATAAAACTAGTTTTTATTACCAGAAAAAATGTTGATTCATCTACTGGCCTCTGGAGGCATCCATTATACTTTAATGAAGTATAACAGCCGTTGGAAGGCAATGGCTTATATGAAGGGTCTGCAAGAAGGCCAGGGAGAGAAGTTCAAACTTCCATATGTTGGCTATAACAATCATAACAAGTAATGGATAGGGTAGATTGTTTTCCATGTTTTTTTGTTGTAGTTTGGCATATAAGTGATAGGACAATGGCGGAAATATGATATGTTTATATGGAATATGTTGGTACGTTACAAGTAAACAATAATAATAATAATAATAAAGTTTATGAGCTTGGGATGTAAGAAGTTCTGATTATTGTAAAGTGAAATAATCTAATGGATGATGTTTAAGAGGTCAGATATCAGTAAGGAGTGTGATGATCTGTAAGGGATTGATGCTCTATTAGTGGGATACAGTATTATTACAATGTACATGGAGCTATACTGAATAGGGTGAGAGGTTTCACACTAGTGAGGAGAGACCTCTCAGATCCATATGTTATTCTTTGAAGCAGATTGTTTATTCTTTTGTGAATAGGCTGCACAGAATAACATAGAAGTTATAGAGGGCTTGCCACTCTAGTGAGAAAACTCTCACCTAAATTAATATATTCAAATCCTATGAGATCATAAAAGGTGTTCCATACTGACCTATTGTACTTCTGTTTGAGCATTTCTTTCTTGAACATTTACTAAAAATAAAATAAATTCATAAAGATCAATGAAATCTTAAAGTTTTGCATTCTCCAAAAGAGTTAGGAATGTCATCAAAACACGATGCTGAGTTCTAAAAAGGAATGATCCACATTATGGGAGCAGCGATCTTGGAAACAAGCTCAAAACCGTAACAGAAGCTGCGATGCCAAGC